>BLSH010196282.1:44540-60586 GCA_018402905.1 Glandirana rugosa | reverse complement strand
AGGACCCTGACCAATAGGTTCCAACGGTAACAAATTTTTTAAAACTACATCAATTGACGTGGAACCGCTTGTTCATGAGGTAGTCACGCAATAGTAACTAATAAGGATACTGAAGTGGTTAGAAACCCCGAAGACAGGCAGAGGTCACTGCTCGATACCGTTCGGCACGACGATACTCATGTACATAATGATACCATACCTTCCGGTGCCCGGTTAACAGGTAAAGATCTGGCTTCTCGCGGTAAACCCCACAATCACTAGACCATTCGAAACATTATGAGACCTCCTCCAAAAGATGAAGATCGGTTACTCCCCAAAATGCTGGAGAAACTGTAACATGGATGGAACCTTAATTCACATTTGGTGGGGGTGTACCCAAGTTCAGACCCTTTGGCTAGAAGTAGAAAACCTCCTCCAGAGTATTACAAAGCTTACCAGATCACTAACACCCCAAATGGCGCTCTTCGGTCTAGAAATGGACAATTGGCCCGTGGCCTTCCATACCATAGTAATACATGTACTCATAGCAGCACGGCTTGCCATAGCTCGTCACTGGAGACGGACAGAAGCCCCAAAGATTGGTGAAGTCATAGGAATAATCAATGATAACGCACTGATGGAGTACTTGTTCGCCAAGGTGCAGTTAACTACATCAAAATTTTTTAAACAATGGCAACCTTGGATAACCAGTCCCAGGAACAACACCAGTATCGAATTCTAGACCATACAATTTAACTCAACGGAATTAATCTAATCTTCCCTTTCGGACAGAAGAGCGCCAAGAGGGATATTAACAAACTAGATCACATATTTGACAATATAGACACGGCTGTATACCGCATATTGAACTAATATTTCGATGCTATGTTTATCTCTACCGGTTCACCTTTTCTTTACTGCCATATTAGTTTATCTCTGACCACTTTGATATACCAAAGCGTACAGAGTTGATAGCAGTAACCTCAGGTCTGCCACTTCTGTATTTATCTCTCTGTAAAAAGATGGTGAATGTCAATGTTGTACTATGATTGTAACCAACTTTACATTTCATAATAAAGAAGTTTTAAAATCGAAAAAAAAAAAAAAAAAAAAAAAAAAAAAAAAAATCAGATCATGGCCCGTTAGGACAAATAATGCTACACAGTCTTCACACCACTTGGCTACAGATCATCTTATGCCAGACATCCATGACCTCTAAGTTATAAGAGATCATATAGAGCATAGAATGAACCAGGGACTCCTTCACAGTAGATGGATCAGATCCCAAAAGCAGCCATGCTTCAGAACTGGTGTGCTGGATCAGTTAAACCGTCTCCTTAGATATTACAATGGACTGTTTGAATCGGCTGTTTAAACTCCAGTGATAGGATGTTGAAGATATACTTGCTCGTGCAGAGGGGTAGAAACAGCAGTGTTGAACCTGCTGTTTCTACCCCTCTGAAACGTGTATGCTCACCCATTTCTTGTTTTTGGCATCATCTGTAGCAAACAACAATAGAGGGAAGTGTATGCAGGCACCATCAATGACATCATTTTGGCGGTCTGGTTCACTGTCTGGCTCATCAATCCTCCGGTCCCTTACTGCTGTGTATTGGATGCTCACCCTCCTCATCTGAGCTGCTCTCCCCTTGCCTTAGTGTAAGTCTGGATATGTGTTGTGCAATAAACTTTGTAACATTTTTTTTTTGTAATGTGTATGGGTTGATTGCCATAAGTTTTTTTAGGATGTAGGGAAAGCAATGTGATTAGATCCTGAATTTGCACCAATATTTTTTATCCAATGTGTATGATGTTTTGTTGTGTTTGCATGTTAAAAAGAAAAGGAAATCAATAAAAAGATTTAAAAAACAAAACTTTGTAACATTTTACTGATCCAGCACCTTGGCAATTTTATTTTTTTTGCATGCACCACAGATTTCCCCTCACATCTGATTGCTCCAAGTGCTGTGGATCTTAACCTATGTCATGTGCTTCCCTTGTTGGACTCATCACTGTTCTGGCTTCCAGCTTCTGCTTGCAGTCTGAGTTGTCAGTTGCGGATCCCTTATCATCTTTTTACTGCTACTTCATTGTTATGTTATGTACACATGAACTTTACACTCAGCAATTTATTGTGAGTGCTTGGCAAGTATACTTTTGGGCACATGATATTTATTATTGAAAAATTGGATCAGGCACAGCTGAGGTCCACCAAACCAACAGTGGTCATGGAAGATGGTCTTCAGGTAGAGTGTGAGGCTGCCATCAAACAATCTGCTAAAAAGCAAGACAGGTTGTAGACAAATGCAATTCTTAAAGTGATTGTAAAGCTTTGTTTTTTTTTTAACCACTTCAGCCCCGGAAAGTTTAACCCCCTTCCTGATCAGAGCACTTTTTGAGATTTGGCACTGTGTCGCTTTAACTGACAATTGCGCGGTCGTGCGACGTTGCACCCAAATGAAATTTGTGTCCTTTTTTTCCTACAAATAGAGATTTCTTTTGGTGGTATTTGATCACTGCTGTGTCATTTCTGATCGCCGCTATAAACAAAGAAAGAGCGACAATTTTGCAAAAAAAACAATATTTCTTACTTTTTGCTAAAATTCAAATCCCAAAAAAAAATAAAAAAACATTTTTTTTCATCAGTTTTGGCCGATTTATATTCTTCCTCATATTTTTGGTAAAAAAAATCGCAATTGGCGTCTATTGATTCATTTGCGCAACAGTTGCCGTGTTTACGCATGATGAGAATTAATTTCTGGGGTTTTTATTTATTTTTTTTTTTTTTACTAGTAATGGCGGCAATCTGTGATTTTTAGCGGTACTGCGATATTGGGGCGGACATGTCGGACATTTTTTACACTTTTTTTGGGACCAATGGCATTTATACAGCGATCAGAAATTTAAATGTCCACTGATTACTGTATAAATGTCATTGGCAGTGAAGGGGTTAACCTGCAGGGGCGATCTAGGGGTTAACTGTGTTCCCTGGGCGTGTTCTAACTGTGGGGGGGGGCTGGGCTACCATGGGCATAAGAGATCTAACTGATCCCAGTGACAGGGATCAGTAGATCTCTTATGTCCCCATTGAAAGAGCGAGGAACCGCCTTGTTTACATTGGCAGTTCCCCGCTCTTTGGCTCTAACAGCTCATCGCGGCTCGCCGGCGGACATCGGGTCTGCCCGAGCCGTGGACACACTCCTCTGGAGCGTGTTGGGCACGAGAGCGCGCCGGCGGCGGTGCGTGCTTGCCCCCTAGCTGTGCCTGCGCGAATCGCCGCCTTTTTACGGTGATTCATGCTAAGTGTCCACAGTGCCGCAGTAAATATACTGCGTGCGGTGTGGAACCGGTTAAATAACAAACATGTCATACTTACCCCCTCTGTGCAAGGGTTTTGCACAGAGTGGCCCCGATTCTCCTCTTTTGGGGTCCCTCCTTGGCGCTCCTAGCTCCTCCCCGCATCTAGTGCCCCCACAGCGGCGCGTACCCGAGTTCTGCTGCTGCGTCCATTGACACAGACGGCAGGACTCTGACCCACGTCATTGGATTTGATTGACAGCAGCTAAAGCCAATGGCTGCGCTGCTATTAATCTCTCCAATTAGGACCCGAGACACTGGCTGGAGCAGGTGTGCTCATCCCCAGTGCGGGAAAGACAGGGTTCAGGTAAGTAAAACGGGGGCTCTGGGGGGCTTCTACACTAAAGGAGGTTTTTCACCTTAATGCATAGAATGCATTAAGGTGAAAAACCCAGAGAGTTTACAACCTCTTTAAGACAGATCAAGAACCAAAAAAAACAACTTGTGTTTTACTAAAAAGCCTATGTTATTTAAATCTGAGCAGATATAAATACCAATTTAAGCGGGGATTTGTTTACTTAAAGTATAACGAAAGGCAAAACTTTTTTTCATTTTGGATAGAGTGGAGAGGGATTAGAACCCATATCAGTTTGTATTGCTGCCTGTACCCTCTCTATTTTTCCTGTTTGCCATTATCATTGAAAGTGAAAGTAAAAGAAAATCCCAGATTTTGGGTTGTCCCCAGAAAAGTAATAGAGGGGTAATCTTCCAATGGGGACACTGGTTCTGGTGATCTTGGGATCTCCAAGAAATTCCCTTAATTTGCAGGGATTTCCTCTCACGTTCTGTTTGGCTATGGGACAGGAAGTGAAATGAAATCTCTGCTATGGGACATTGATGGCAAAACAATCTCACAGGGGTTATAACTCTCCCTTGCTCCATCCAAAATGGGAATAATAGTTTTGCTTATAGTTCTACTCTAAAAACATTTGCTAATTTTTAAATCAACTAGTGTACTGTAGGTACTTGAACTTGACAAAGAGAACTGAGTGTTCTCAAAGGCAGATTAAAGAACAATTCCAGCAGGTGTATGTAAGGGTCAGTATACTGTCTGGATAAGGTAAAATGGCTACTGATAATGACCAGTAAAGTTCACTGTAAGAGTAAAGGGGGTGAAAGAGGGTTCAAATTTAGTCACTTTAGCTGGCTGAATTTCAATCAATGTATGGCCACTGTGGTTGAACAGAAGTTGATCTACTTATCGATTTCTGCTGTTCAATCGCCCTGTTGGAAAAAACTTTGCAGTAGCCTGCAGCACTGATCTATGTATTCTGATGGCAGAGAAGCCTCTCCACTGTCTGAATACAAAGACACATATGCCCTGGTACTCTAGTTAGTGCAGTGGTTCTCAACTCCGGTCCTCGGGACCCACTAACAGGCCAGGTTTGCAGGATAACTGAAATACATCACAGGTGATATAATTTGCTGCTCAGTGATTGCAGTTTTCTAGTCTGCATCTCCCCGAGGTAATACTTAAAATCTGGCCAGTTGGTGGGTCCCGAGGACCGGAGTTAAGAACCACTGAGTTAGTGTAACGGAAAAAATAAAAAAAAGAAGCAGTTCATCCTGATACCTGAAAAGCAACATACAAAGAGCATTGAGCAAAATCAGAACTAGCGTCATGTTGACTGCCTATGATGTGGTCTGGTGGCTTAAATTATTGTCAGTAGAATAGCAACCCGAAAAGTGGCAGTATAGCCACCATTGTAATGTGGTGCACCACAAAGAGGCATGCAGACTGTTAGACTGTACAGACTAGACAAATAGGGACAATTTAAAGCTTGTGCAGCAACCAAAACAAACACGTAAAGGAATGTCATATTGAGAAAATTAACGCTGCATCCAAAATTTTGTTCTACTTAAAGAGGAACTTCACCCCCAGGTTGTCTGTGTTTTAACCCCCCCTTACTTTTTTACTGGGGTAGATTCTTTGAACATAATCATAGAACCAGTTAATCAAGCATTGATCTGCTGTGATTTTTCTGCTTCAGTCGCACCAAGCCAGCTACAACGCACCAACTCACTTACTACATCATCTTAGGCCAGCTGGTTTAGGTAGCTGCCCCCCAATGACAGGTCTACCCTACTTCGGGTGCTGGATGGATGTCAACACCTCCTGGGATATCTGACATACATATCCCAGGAGGCTTCTGGAGCATCATTCTTGCCTAGGTGAGAATGGAGGCAGGGGTGAGCTGGAGTGTTCACAAAAATAAAAGTTAATCAAACAACAAAAATTGGATAGATTGGTGAGGGGGAAAGATATTTAATAGTGACGAGTATTTTGTTGGAGTGTGGGGCTGCTTTAACTAATATGATTATATACAAAATGGGGGGGTTTTTTTGGGACTTTAAATGAGACACACAGGTTGTAAAAAACATGCGTTTTTATTGAGGCAACTTTCATCAAGGTAGTACTGTAGACAATCCATACATCTTTTAATACATATATTGGGCACATTGCCTCTACCATATATTTTGGGCACATTGCCTCCACTAAAAAATAAAAATTAATAAAAATATGGAAATATTAAAAAGTAAAAAAAAACAAAAAAAAACAACGTTGGGAATGAGTATGTTATTTACCATATTTGCTGCATGGAGCGATGCCAATGACGATCCGGACACACCCCACTAAGAAATATTTCCATAGAAGCCTCCCACTTGGGTCAGCTTCCCTGGTCATCGCACACGTCCCTCTATCATGTCATCTGGTCCTTGGATATGGTCCTTTTGGGGTTCATGTGCCAAAACCCCCACATCTCAGCTCCCCTCAGGGGATGCCCCTTAGTGGGGTGTGTCCAGATCGTCATTGGCATCGCTCCATGCAGCAAATATGGTAAATAACATACTCATTCCCAACGTTGTTATTATTTTTTTTTTTTTTACTTTTTAATATTTCCATATTTTTATTAATTACAGTTGCCTATACGTGCATGCTCCTGATGAGTGGATCATAACTTCACGAAACGCGTAGAGCCGATATATGCCGTATTAATTATTATTCAAGTAGTCTTATGCTGCAGAGATTGTATTGTATGGAGCCAATTTTTATCATTTGTGAATTATGTATTTGTTTCCAGTTCATATGTTACATTTTTTAGTGGAGGCAATGTGCCCAAAATATATAGTAGAGGCAATGTGCCCAATATATGTATTAAAAGATGTATGGATTGTCTGCAGTACTACCTTGATGAAAGTTGCCTCAATAAAAACGCATGTTTTTTACAACCCGTGTGTCTCATTTATAGTCCCCAAAAAAACCCCCCTTTTTGTATATCACCCAACCCGGGATGGAAGCTGATGGCCATTGTGACCACTGCTTCATTTAAAGTCCCATTTTTTGACCTCTTTAATGATTATATACAGTTTGAGCTTATCATAGTGGCTATGCTTAGTAAAAACATTATTATACACTAGAAGGTAGCTGTTTAATCTTTCATTTTCTAGGGGCAGCCCCTTTGGATGAGAATAATTAATTTACACAGCAAAAATCTGTCCATTAGCATATTTGGTGTACACCAGTGCTGAAAAGTTGTCTCTAAGTAGCTTCGGTGAAAATAATTGTTAATCTTCCCTGATCCTACCTGAAAATATACTGGTTGGAGTCTCAAATGCTTAATTTTCATAAAGATATGCATATAAACTGCCTGGATGCAAACGAATGACCTTGTTAGGGAGGATTTGCATATTTTTGCTGAAATTGATTGACAAGATAAAGTTTTAGGAAGAAAGTTTAGACTCTATGCTCTTGTAACAGATTGTGTTTTATTTAAACTATAAATATTATTATAGCTTTAAAGTGAAACAACTTATTTGGGAGAAAAAATAAAACTCTTTGCCGCATGATCAAACCATTGATGTAAATATATACCCTAATTGAAATCTACCTTACAATTTTATATTTTTTCATTTTTATATATCATTTTCTGTTAGAAGTTACATGCAAGACTTGACTAAAAATCAAGCAGAACGTTATTAGTCTTCTAAGGCTACTTTGAACTACATTATGTAGTAATGAAAGTTAAACTAGGTACAGTAATTGGAAATTTTAGCAACAATAACCATATATATATATATATATATATATATATATATATATATATATATATACAGTATCTCACAAAAGTGAGTACACCCCTCACATTTTTGTAAACATTTTATTATATCTTGTCATGTGACAACACTGAAAAAATGACACTTTGCTACAATGTAAAGTAGTGAGTGTACTGCTTATATAACAGTGTAAATTAATATCTAAACCACTGGCAACAAAAGTGAGTACACCCCTAAGTGAAAATGACTAAATCAGGCCCAAAGTGTCGATATATTGTGTGGCCACCATTATTTTCCAGCACTGCCTTAACCCTCTTGGGCATGGAGTTCACCAGAGCCTCACAGGTTGCCACTGGAGTCCTCTTCCACTCCTGCATGTCGACATCACAGAGCTGGTGGATGTTAGAGACCTTGTGCTCCTCCACCTATATATATAGTGGCAGAGCATCCTAGAGAGAGCCGAGAAAAGTACCATTCGGGGTTTATACATCTCCAAGGTTCCTCTCATATATGTTCAGGGATCTCTAATCCACGGTCCGGTTCAGGTCTTGGTCCTCTCCCCCAGGCCAATTTATGCTCACCTGACAGACAGCCAGTGCTCTCAACCTGGGAATTAGACAAGTCCTGTCTGTGAGAGCAAGAGTTTGGTAAAAGCTAACAAGCTGTATATGTGGAAGCTGACAAGCTGTAGGCTTGCTCAGCCTGGTAGTGAGGGCCTGTATTTTGGTGTAGTTAGCACCGAGACACAGCTAGTTTTTGCTATTATTTTTCCTGGTTGTTTTCTGAGACAATGTACAGCACCTGCTTATAGACTTTTATATATCACAAATAAACACTGCACTGTTTTGTCATTACCTTCTTGGATTTGGTATCTGTGCCTAAGAGACTGCTTATCCCAGGGAGCATTGTACCTGCTACCTGTTCCCTGCTTACAATATAAATATATATATGTTCCAGAGTGATGGCTGGCAGTTAGCCATGCTATGAAATTGTTAAATGGGAGAAAATTGGAGCACAAGTCATTTTTTATAGCTCTCTGCTGGGAGCACTTCCCCTTACTTTCTGTAGACACAACAAGAAGTATGGGGTTGTATGTACACCCCATTGACACTCAGCATGCCATAAGAGTTTACCCAAATATTAAATAAGACACGTGGATAGAGTATTGGGTTACATTTTAATCAGAAACCCCTTTATTTGACTTAAATAAAATAACCAAGAATTATCATTTGACTTTTAAACCAAATAACACCACTATTAACAGTCCATAATGCTTTGTCTTTAAAGAAGAATTATCAACAGAAGTGGACAACAGGATCAACAGAAGAAAGGCTTGTTGAAACCCCCAGGAGAAACACTATGCATAGAACTTAACCCTGATAAAACTGGTGCTGTGGTTTGGAAATAAAATGCTGTTTTTAATGCTGTCAGTGCTCACTGTAGCTCCACCCCAGGCAGGAGCCCAAATTATGAGCATTCCTATGGGGGAGGTACAGGCAACACTGAAGCCACAGCCCCACCTGAATTCTGCAGCTCTCCCTACCATGTATCCTCTGCCTCTGCTGCCCCATTTGTACTAATAAAAGTCCACAACCTCCCAGAGCCATCAGTCACTTCAGAGGGGATTACTTCAGTAGTAGCTGCAGCATGTGTTGTGTGAATGAGAGTGGCTGGGGAGCAGCTAAAAAACACAAGCCCAAAGCAGCATACGCCAGCAGCTACTACACTACTCTATCTTGGACAGATTCCTGCATGTACTAACGCTAGTCTTTGAGAGCCTCCATGTCAGAGCATACGTATATAGAGGAATGAATGATTTTAGGGCAGGTATGCCAGGAAGGAACCCATTCCTCCTTAACCACTTCCTGACCACGCACTGCCTTTTTACTGCGGCAGTGTGGACGTATTCTGCGAATCGGCGTAAATAAATGGCGATTCGCGGACACGCAGGTAGGGGGCGAGAGTGCGGCGTGCTCTCGTGTCTGCCACACTCTGCATAAGCATGGCCGCAGCTCGGATGGACCCGATGTCCGCCGGCGAGCCGCGATGAGCTACTAGAGGGAAAGAACAGGGAGTCGCCGAAGTAAACATGGCGGTTCCTCGTTCTGACAGGCGGCATATAAGAGATCTACTGATCCCTGTCACTGGGATCAGTTAGATCTCTTATGCCCCTGACAGCCCTGCCCCCTCACAGTTAGAACACGCCTAGGAAACACAGTTAACCCCTAGATCTCCCCCTGCAGGTTAACTACTTCACTGCCAATGACATTTATACAGTAATCAGTGGATATTTAAATTTCTGATCGCTGTATAAATGTTATTGGTCCCAAAAAAGTGTCAAAAATGTCCAACATGTCCGCCCCAATATCAAAGTCCTGATAAAAACCGCAGATTGCCACCATTACTAGTAAAAAAAAAATGTAAAACCGCCAGAAATGAATTCTCATGGTTTGTAAATGCGGCAACTTTTGCGCAAACCAATCAAATGCCAATTGCGATTTTTTTTACCAAAAATATGAGGAAGAATATGAATCTGCCAAAACCGATGAATACATTTGTTTTTGTTATATTTTTTTTTTGGATTTGTATTTTAGCAAAAAGTAAGAAATATTGTTTTTTTTTGCAAAATTGTCGCTCTTTTTTGTTTATAGCGGCCATCAGAAATAACGCAGAGGTGACCAAATACCACCAAAAGAAAGCTCTATTTGTGGGAAAAAAAGGACGCAAATTTTGCTTGGGTACAACGTTGCACGACCACGCAATTGTCAGTAAAAGCAATGCAGTGCCGAATCGTAAAAAGTGTTCTGGTCCTACAGTGGAAAATCCTTCTGGGGGGGAGTGGTTAAAGGTGCAGGGACATACCAGAAGCCCAGCAAAGCTAAATGGCAACTGAAGAAATCAAATGTGTCCAGTTCTGTACTGTCCTCACTTTGTCCAAAACTAAAACAAAAGCACTAACTGGAGTAAGGCCTTAAACATTTATGTATATTTATGGGAAATGGCAGAAAATGTACAAAAAGTGATTTTACTGTTTCAGTGCGTTACATAGCATATTGCCAAATAACGGTAATGCACAAACATGCCATTCATTGTACCATATTGTTACATCTTCTGAAATGAAAAAAATAAATAGTCTATAAAACACACAACACCAACACAGTGCCTTGGTAAATATTTAACTTCAGCCCCGGAAGGTTTTACCCCCTTCATGACCAGACCATTTTTTGCGATACGGCACTGCACTCATGTATTCAAATACAATTGATGTCCTTTATTTTCCCACAAATAGAGCTTTCTTTTGGTGGTATTTGATCACTTCTGTGGTTTTAATTTTTTGCGCTTAAAAAAACAATATATTTACTTTCTGCTATAAAACATATCCAATAAAAAAATATAAAAATATCTAATTTCTTCATCAATTTAGGGCAATATGTATTCTGCTACATATTTTTGGTAAAGAAATCCCAATAACCGTATATTGATTGGTTTGCGCAAAAGTTATCGCGTCTACAAACTATGGGATATTTTTATGCCATTTTATTTCCTTTTTTTCTAGTAATGGCAGTGATCAATGATTTTTAGTGGGACTGCGACATTGTGGTGGACAAATCGGACACCTAACTGACACCTTTGACACTTTTTTGAGAACCAGTGACATTATTACCGTGATCAGTGCTAAAAATATGCACTGTTACTGTAAGAATGACACTGGCAGGGAAGGGGTTAACACCAGGGGTGATCCTTAAGATGTGCTTTCTAATTGTGTGGGGGATGGACTGACTGGGTGAGCACAGAGATCTGTGTTCCTGCTTAGCAACACGATCAGCCTTGTTTACTTGCCTTGTTGCCTCTCTGGGGAACGATAGGTGGGTCCTGGCAGACATTGCGTCCGCCGGACCTGCTGATTGGCCCCCCCTGGCCAATCAGTGCGCGCAAGCTGTCTACTGCACTAAAGGACGTACAGGTACATCGTTTTGCGCAATATAGCTGCCTTGTCACAGTATATTTGTGGTAGGCGGACTTTAAGTAGTTAAAGAAAATCTCTGATACTTTTGAAATATCTCTGCTCTTTCACAGGTAAATGTCTGCTGCCATATCCACATGTACATTCCGCTTGCTATGTATGACTGATAGTTGACACTGCTATGCTAATGCTAAATGTCTGCTTGCCATATCCTTTTAATCTGGTCTATATAATTGGTGATTGATTCTTACCTCCTTTTGCCTTCAGGGATCAAAGAATCAATTACCTTTTATGACTTTGGCCTATGTATGTGGCTCCCCTCCCATTCAAGTGTCTCAAATCAGATGCTAACTTGATCAATTGACAAATGCTTGACTGGTTCAACCCCCTATAAATTTAGTTCAGCTTATGGGGAATTTGCAGACAGGGGTCAGTCGTGGACACCATGTTTCTTTCCTGTATGTTTCTTTAACAAGTGTTGTAGCAGTTTCAACACAGCCGTTTAACTAAAGCAGGATAACTAAAGCTGTATGCAGATATAACAAGAACTTTGCTCCATTCTGGAAAAACAGCAAGCAAACCAACATTTGATATTTCCTTTCCTATGAAGTCTGATTCCCACTCTCTTTCCACTAATATGCTCTCTCTACTCTTCCTTCTCACATTCATGTTCTCTTTCATCAAACTGCCCTTACCCTACCCCTCCTCTCTATCCCACAGCTTACACTTATCACCCTCACTCCTACCCTCTCCCTATTAATGCACCCATCACCTCCTGAAAATGCTGAAACATGCTGATCTAAACTCCAGGACCATGATGTATGTGTGCTCATATACATCCCACTCCCATCTTACTTTCCTCACCCTCCTTCTTCTTGTAATCTCTGGGGTAATCTCCCCCAATACCGGCCCTCCGTTTTCTAACCGCAACCCCCATATCCGGCACCCTTCCTCTTCTGACAACAGCTGCAATCCACTTTGTTTAATCTCTATCCCACTGCTTCCAAAAAACAGCCCCCTACTGTCATGTGCCCTCTGGAATGCCCGCTCTGTCTGTAACAAGTTCACATCTGTGCATGACCTTTTTGTCTCCCATTGCTTTAACATACTCACCATTACTGAAACCTGGCTTCAGGAATCTGACTCTGCTTCTCCTTCTGCCCTCTGTCATGGGGGCCTCTACTGGACTCATTCATCCAGACCCAGTGGATAGAAAGGAGGTGGAGGTGGATTCCTTTTACCCTCACAGAGCACCTTCCAAGTCCTTCCTAATCCTCCTTCTCTATCCCTCTCTTCTTTTGAGAAGCACTGTATTTGTCTGTTTTCTCCAATTTCTCTGAGGACTGCAGTGATTTATTGGCCTCCTGGACCAGTATCTCACTTTTTTGGTGACTTATCTGCCTGGCTACTCTACTTTCTCTCCTTTGAAATACCCACTATCATTCTTGGTGACTTTAATATCCCCATTATTAACAGCCTGCCTAACTTATCAACTAAACTCATTTTTGACCAATGGGCATGCATTTCCACTCATTCTAAAGGTAATACCCTTGACCTTGTTTTTCTCCATCTCTGCACTCCTAGCAACCTTGCCAACACCCTCATTCATTCTCTGATCACAACCTCATCAGTTTATCCTTGTCTTTAACCACCTATTTCTCCAAGCAGCAAACGATTACTTGGAGAAACCTTCACCACTTTAACCTTTTTCTTCTCTATTCTGCTATGGCCCACCTCTATGACAAAATCTCTGCCCTTCCTGTCCTAACCTCTGTCTACAACAGTTCACTCTCATACTCACTGGACACACTTGCTGCTCTAACAACACGCAGAATCAGGCCCCAACCATTACGACCCTGGCAAACTGACAACACCAGAAATCTCAAGAGACATTGCTATGCTCTTGAACACCTGTGATGTGGATCCAAATCCCTGCAGGACTTCACCATATATAAACCTGCCCTCTTAAAATACAATTCCTGCCTCCATGCTGCCAAACAAACCTACTTTGTCACTCTTATTAATACTTTGCCATTCAGTCCTCCTCTGCTCTTTACCTTTAACTCTCAGCTGTCCCCCACCCTCTCTGCCCACTAACACACTCACTGCCCAAGAAATTGCCTATCACTTCAAAAACAAGAATGATGCAATTCATGTGGACACCTCCACTCTACAGATATCTTCCCCACTTAACATATCTAGTCTAACAGCACAGTCAACACTTTGCTCTTTTGAACTGGCTACTACTGAGGAGGTTACCAAACTTTTCTCAGATGCACACCTAACCAATTGTCCCCTGAATCCTGTTGCCTAGCAGCTACAACAGTCACCTTCTTCTTCTATCCTATGCTCTCTCACTCACATCTTCAATCTCTCACTCTCTACTGGCACCTTCCCCTACCCTCTAAAGCATGCACAGATCACTCCCATACTTAAAAAACCCTCACTGGACCCCACCAACCTGCACAATCTAAGACCCATCTCATTGCTTCCATTCACCTCTAAACTGTTAGAACGCTTAGTTTACAACTGTCTTGGCTCCTACCTCACTAAAAACAACCTTCTTGACCCCCTACAGTCTGGCTTTTGCTTGCAGCACTCCACAGAAACTGCTCTACTAAAACTCACTAACGATCTATTAACTGCTAAAACCAATGGCCACTACTCCATACTCAGCCTTTGATACTGTATTTTGCCCAGTGTTAGTATTTTAAATGGGGCAAATGTATAATGGCAACCCTCAGCAATGAAAATAATATCTGGGATGGCCCAGAGGACTCTATTACATCCTTTGTACAACATTGTACAACATTGTAATGACAACATGATGGGTCTGAGCTTTACCTTTGTGACTGATCCAGAAAAATTGGCTTTCTCGGATTTGGAACTTTTCCATCAAGATAATCAGGTTTGTGCTCAGAATTATATTAAGCCCACCGTGGGTAACTCTTATTTACATTTTGACAGTTGCCATCACCCGCGGTGGATCAATAATATTCCTAAGAGCCAATTTTGCCGCCTCAGACACAATTGTACGAGTAAGGAAGGCTATTGTTCGCATGGTTTACTGATGCGACAAAGGTTTCTAGACAAGGGCTATCCACCCCCCTTGGTCGATGAGGCCTTCAATCATTACCTTCTCTCTGAGGATCAACACAATGCCAATAACAAATCTGATCCAGGCACTTCATCCATGCGGTTCACTACACAATTCTACAATAAGTTTAGGAGGATGGAATACATCCTCAAAAAACATTGGCCTATCCTTACTGGTGACCCCTTACTGAAAGACACTATTGCCGCTATTCCTAAGGTGTCTTATAGACGTGCTAGGAATTTAAAAACTCGAATAGCTCCAAGTAAAATTAAGTCCCTATCACAGTCTGGGAGTGCCCCTCTGAGATTTTTTAATATCAAGGGAATGTACAGGTGCAATAAACCCCTTTGTCTTACGTGTTCGCACATCACCCATGGCCAAAAAGAATTTGTCTCTAAGGGAAAGAGCTATGTTCTCCCTGACTTCTATAATTGTTCTTCTGAGTACGTGATATACTGTCTATCGTGTCCATGCTCTATGTGGGCCGAACTATCCGTACCCTGAGGAAGAGGTTTGGAGAACATAGAAATTTGGTTGATAAGGGCTCAGATAAACATAGTGTACCCAGACACTTTCTTGAACACCATGAACAATGTGTCCAGGGATTGTGAGTCTGGGTCATAGAATCCATTCCTAACACCCTCCCTTTGGCTGAGAGGTATAAACGGTTGTGCATTAGAGAGGATTTTTGGATTTTTACCTTGGACACCCTCTCTCCCGGAGGTATGAATGAAGAGATTGAGGTTAATATGCTCCTTTAATCCATTTTAATCTTGAAGAACCCTATAACTTTTAATATATGGAACATAATCTTCTGCGACATCTCTAGGAGAATGTATGAGGGCATGTATATGTGTGCATACGTATATATATGTGAGTGTGTACATATGTATATGTTCATAGCATGGTTAACAACTAGGAGTCCTATGTATAATGAAGTTTTATTGAGTACCTCATATTAGGAGTTGGCCACTTTAGGCACGCCGTTTTTACCTGATGGCACCCATAAGTGGCATATTAGATATATACGGATGCCCATTTTAATTCTAGTTTGTTCTCATTTTAATAGGACACATATATCTTTTTTTTTTTTTTGACTAATATATGGTTTCATTGTTATTATTTAATATTTATATTTATTTTTGTTTTATTTATTACTTTTTATATTAACCGCTTGCCGACCGCTGGTCGGCAATTGACGGCGACAAAGTGGCTCTGTAACACAAATCGCCGTCATACGACGGCGGGCGCGATACAGAGCCACTGTGAGCACGCTCACTGTGTTCGGGGGGGGCCAGGGAGCGGGTGCGGCGGCTTCGATTGCCGCCGGCCACCCGCGATGCCCCCCCCCCGGAGCGAATGAGCGGAGGTCCGTGTAAGTAAACACGGACCTCCGCTCTGTGTGAGGGGGAAGGGCTGTGATCACAGCCTTCACGTACATGAAGGCTGTGACCACTTCCCTTCCCCAGCTAGGCAAGCCCCCCTACAGTTAGAACACGCCCAGGGAACATACTCAACCCTTAGTGCGCCCCCTGCAGGTTAACCCCTTCACTGCCAATGGCATTTACACAGTAATCAGTGCATTTTTATAGC
>BLSH010196282.1:28144-38172 GCA_018402905.1 Glandirana rugosa | reverse complement strand
TTTGGGGGAAGTAAACGTGAAAAAAGGGGGGGGCATCAAGTCCCACTGACAAACAATTGGTGCATTTATGAGAAGAATATGCAGGAGTTAAAATGTATCTTTTTTTATAATCAAAAGTTATGGAGTTTTCCAACAGTTCAAAAGTGAGACGAGGAATAGAAGGTGTCAATTACATTAAAAAAAAGGTATTACATAACAAACCATTAAAACGTATGAACACAAAAGTCTATGTGGACGTTCAGAGGTCTGTCTAAACGTCCACATGACTGCCTATGTTAGGTAGAGCATTATAACAGTTTAGTAAAATAAACTAAGAAATACGGGGGGGGGGGTCCATGAGACAAGCATTATGTGAATGAAAGTAATACAGGTTACATTTACGACATCAAAAACCCCTATGAAGACAGATAACATAAATCAAAACTGAGATAGGGAAGGGAAAAAAAGGGGGAGGGTCAGAGGAGACCTGCACGGGACTGTATTAGAACAGCTAGTCCAAAAAATAAATAAATACAATAACCAGGGCTGCTCTCACATGTAGGTATGCACCCAGGGAGCCGGGATCTCATTCAAATAGTACATCCAACTCATCCACACATCTCTAAATGTATCCTGCTGGTCCTTAACTGTATATACCCAGCGTTCTCCCTCCATTATAGTATCCACTTCCTTTTTCCAGTCAGCAAGGGAAGGGCAGAGTCGCTGTTTCCAAAATCTGGGAATCAAGGACTTTGCCGCATTCAATAAGTGACTGTTCTTGTATGATTTAATAGAGGAGGGGGCACCATGGAACAAAATGTGTAGGGCGGTACTTTCTATAGGTCTTTATTATGTTTTCTTATTCCATGAGGTAATGGAATCCCAAAATTCTCTAATTTTAGGGTAAGACTACCATATGTGGAGGAATGTGCCTCAGTGGCCACAGCCCCTCCAACACTGGGCATCCGCAGTAGAAAACAACCAGGCAGGAAGGGGTTTTATACCACCTGGTAAGAAACTTGTAGGATGACTCTTGTGTATGGGTACAAATGGAGGAGCCATTAATGATTCTCTGAATCTGAGTGGTGGTAAATTCTAATCCAAGTTCCCTCTCCCATTCTCTGATAGAATATGGAACAGACACAGAGTGAGTAGTCAGAACTAGTTTATACATTTTGGAGAGTAGGTGCTGTGATGTTATGCTAGGCAACATAGTAGACGATCAAAATCTGTCGCCTTGCATGCGTTCACTTGGGATGGACTAGAGAGAATTTGGCCCGGTTTTTACCAGCTGCTGTGGCAGAGCTGGTTCCGGCTCGGAGTTTCTGGTCCACTCAATTCCTCCTTCAGCTGCTTTAAACAATCAGGAAGTGAACACACCCTCGCTCTGGCCTGGGATTTAGTAGAATTACACTGAGAGAGCTACACCTTCATAGTTGGTTGCTCTAAGGACTGCAAGAGAAAAGGTTTGCATTTGTTTGTTTGGAGGTGTCAGGGACAAGCCCGTCATTGTATAGAGAGGTATCCTGCTCTGTAGTAGTTTAGCACCGGATGGCAAGGTTTTGTTTTGCTATTTTGTTTGTTTTATAATTTGCAACCTTTTACCAAATAAAACTAGCAACCAGCCAGATTTTAAGAAAGTTTGCCTTCAAGCTGCCTTCTTCCCAGGAAAGGTGATCCACACAAGCTAATTTCCCGCACATGGTGGAGTTCAATGGGCAACTTTCCACAATGGAGGAAATGATGAAGGCCACAAGCGACTGCGGCCCAGTGGGAGACCAACCAACTGGTCGCACAGGCCAATGCAGCTCAGCAGGAGTTGAATTGCCAGTTTGCCAGAGGCCTTGCTGGAGTTAAAGAAGGGGTCCACACCCCCCTGTGGCAGTGGAACCAAAGTTGGTACGCACCCCTTACCACCTGTAGAAGATGACACCTGTGCATGACGTGGAGACCTACCTCACAACGTTTGAAAGAGCTGCTCTTCGTGAAGGATGGCCAACAGAACAGTGGGCAAGACTGTTAGCACCATTCTTGACCGGTGAACCCCAAAAAGCCTATTTTCATTTGGAACCAGATAAGGCCCAGGACTATTAGACTCTAAAGGTAGAGATACTTGCATGCCTAGGGGTCACCATGGCAGTCAGGGCCCAATGGGAGTATCAGTAGACCTACCGCACTGACAAGCCACCCTGCTCACAGATGTTCAACCTGGTCCACCTCACCAGGAAGTGGCTACAGCTGGAGACTTTGCCAGGTCCTCAGATTGTGGAGTGCGTGGACATGGACAGCTATCTATGTGCGCTTCCTGCTGCTTTGAGGAAATGGGTCAGTCATGGGGACCCCAAAACCACCAACCAACTTGTGGACCTCATGGAGAGATACACAGCAGCTGAGGACTTGTCAAACCCATTTGCGCCCCACTTCAGTCTGCCCAGGAATGAAAGGGCCCCCAGCGGATCCGGTAAGACTGTCCCAACGCTGAAGCATGTCAGGAAGATTAATAAGACCGCTGTAATGACTAACGAGACTCTGGGCTCTAGACCTGGAGACTGGCCAAAGAAGCCAGGAAGGTCTTGGGGACCCTTGAGAGGACTGGGTATAGAGTACGTACAGTGCTACCGATGTCATGCATTGGGTCATATTGCTGCCAATTGTCCCCTGAATGATGAACCCATGCAATGCGATTATACTTAGTGAATAGACCCCTTTCTCTTTTTGCACAGGTCGCATGTACAGCATCATGTTCAAGTCGCATGGAGAAGCAAATGTGTGTAATTTATGTTGATAGGAAACCAGTTACTGCACTGCTTGACTCTGGTAGTGTGGTAACGTTGGTCAAAAGCAACTGTGTAAATCCTGCAAGGTTACACCCTAGCACTGTAGGGGTTATTTGCATCCATTGGGACACTCGTGACTACCAGACGGCAGTGGTTGAGATTGACACCCCTTGGGGCAGTGTGATACATTCAGTGGAGGTCGTACCTTCCCTGCTTCATGAAGCCCTAGCGGGGAGGGATTTTACCCATTTTGGAGGTTATGGCAAGGCACAGAGAATCTGGAGGATAGAACTTTCCCTGCTGAGGAAGCACGGGAACTCTCACCAGACCCTTTTTGCCAAATGGAAGGGGAGACTGGTGGCAGAACCTAGGAAGGAGGAGACCTCTTCCTTTTCCTGTAATGGCTGGGGAGCCAGAGGAGCCGGAAGATAGCTCCCAGCTGGTGACTAATGACCCAAGAAAATGTCTATAACTCTGACCGCGAGAGTGAACAGAACGTGGTACCTGACTTGGAGGTCCGGAGAGAGGACTTCTGTACAGAACAACTACGTAATGTCACCCTCATTAGAGCCAGAGAAATGTTAAGGATATAGATGGGGAACCCGTGGAACCTAATTAGCGGGCGTCTTTACCCTGCATGGCTCTGAAGAACCATTTGTTGGAGGAGGAGGTAGAGCATGGGCATATAATGGGGGGACATCTGGGTGTAGAGAAGACCAGGGAAAGAATAACCCAGAGGTTCTTCTGGCCTGGGTTGCATGCAGATGTCAAAGAGTATTGTGAATCCTGCCCTGAGTGTCAATTCACTGCGCCCTCTGCCCATTTTCATAGTCCACTTGTCCCACTGCCCATAACTGAAGTGCTGTTCGAAAGAATTGCCATGGATCTCGTTGGACCAGTAGAAAAGTCTGCCCGGGGACACCAGCATCCCCTGGTAATACTAGATTACACGACCCGCTATCCTGAAGCCATACCCTTGCGGAAACACCTCCGCTAAGACTATCGCCAGGGAGTTGGTCCAGGTGTTTAGTCGGGTCAGGATCCCTAAAGAGGTCTTAACGGATCAGGGCACCCCGTTTATGTCCCGTGTAACCAAGGAATTGTGCAGGTTGTATAAAATCTCCCATCTCTGTACCCCCGTCTACCACCCCCAAACGGTTGGACTTGTTGAGAGGTTTAATAAAACACTCAAAAGCATGTTGAAAAAGGTAGTGGAAAAATATGGGAGAGATTGGAATATGTTGCTGCTGTATCTCATGTTTGCCATACGAGAGGTTCCACAGGCATCTACAGGGTACTCCCCATTTGAACTCTTGTATGGTAGACATCCCCGGGGACTGTAAGAAATGTCGGAAGGAGAGGTCATCCCTCATAGGAGAGTCATCGAGCATATCTCCTTGATGCAGGATTGAATCGCAGTGGTCCTGCCCCTGATACAAGAACTTATGGAGCGAGCCCAGGAGGGTCAGAGAAAGGTTTATAATCGGGGTGCTAAGACCCAAACTTTCAATCCTGGGGATAGAGTACTGGTGCTGGTCCCCACTGTTGAAAGTAAATTCCTGGCAAAATGGCAGGGTCCGTTTGAGATTAAGGAAAAAGTAGGGGAAGGAAATTACAAAGTTTACCAGCCGGGGAAAAGGAAGCCTGGACAAATTTATCATGTTAACCTCTTAAAACCATGGAAGGACAGAGAGACTTTGTTGGTCGTACCACCTCCTCAAAATGATAGGATACCAATGACTCCGGACGTCCCCCTGACAGAATCCTTGTCACTAGCCCAACAACAGGACGTTAAAGAGTTTGTGAACAAAAATAGACTTTTTCTCCCCTTTGCCTGGACTGACCACAGTGATTAAACATGGCATAATCAAAGAGCCAGATGTTCGAGTAAATGTGAAGCCTTATAGAATACCTGAGGCTAGGCGCGAGGCAGTGGTAAAGAGATACAGAACATGTTAGAGTTGGATGTGATAGAGGAGTCCCACAGTGACTGGTCAAACCCCATAGTGCTGGTCCCAAAGCTCGATGGCACTATCAGGTTCTGTAACAATTTTAGATGACTAAATAGCTTGTCCAAGTTTGATGCGTACCCGATGCCTCGGGCCGACAAACTTGTGGATCGTTTGGGAGGGGCCCAGTACATAACAACCCTAGACTTAACTAAGGGCTACAGGCAGATACCTCTAACAGAGTCAGCCAAGGAGAAAACAGCCTTTTCTACTTCCGAGGGCTCCTTCCAGTACAAACAAATGCCGTTCGGTCTGCATGGGGCTCCTGCATCATTCCAGAGGATAATGGACAAAATGTTGAGGCCACATCGCCCCTATGCAACCGCCTACTTGGATGATGTGGTCATCCACAGTCCTGATTGGGAATCCCATTTGCCGCCGAGTGCAAGTGGTTGTGGATTCCCTTAGGAAAGCAGGTCTCACAGCCAACCCCAAAAAGTGTGTCATTGGTCTAGAGGAGGCCAAATACACTGGTCGCATTATTGGTTGGGGACACGTTAAACCACAGACCAACAAACTAGAGGCAATCCAAAAGTGGCCCCAACCCCTAACTAAAAAGCAGGTGCAGGCATTCCTGGGGATCACAGGTTACTATAGGTGCTTCATACCAGACTTTTCCACCACTGCCGATCCCCTGATGGACCTGAAAAGGGGCAGAAGGTCGATTATGGTGAAGTGGAACCTGGAAGCCGAGAAGGCATTTCAGAGGTTAAAGCAGGCCCTGTGTGTACAACTGGTGTTTGTGACCCCGGACTTCACCAAAGAATTTGTGGTGCAGACCGACGCCTCTGATGTGGGTATAATGGCTGTACTGTCCTAAATCAGAGACGGGGAGGAGCACCTGGTGGTAAACCTGAGCTGGAAATTAAACCAACATGAGAAAAATTATGCCATCATCGAGAAAGAATATCTTGCGATTAAATGGGCCTTGGAGACCCTAAAGTAATATTTATTGGGGAGGCCATTTAGATTAGTCACTGACCGTGCTCCCCTGAAGTAGATGTGTGACAATAGGGAGTAGAATAGTCGAGTGACGAGGTGATTTCTGGCCATACAGCCATTCAAGTTTACAGTGGAGCATAGGGCGGGAAAGCTCCAGAACAACGCAGATGGCCTTTCTCAAGTCCACTGTATGGTTGAGACAGTTGCTCAGCCACAGGGGCTTGAGCAGAGGGGGAAGATATGTGACGTTATGGGAGGCAAGATAGTAGATGATCGATATCTGTCACCTTGCATGTGTTCACATGGGATGGACTAGAGAGAATCCGGCCCAGTTTTTACCAGCCACCGTGGCAGAGCTGGTTCCGGCCCGGAGTTTCTGGTCCACTCAATTCCTCCTTCAGCTGCTTTAAATGACTAGGAAGAGAACACACTCTCGCTGGCCTGGGACTCAGTAGAATTACACTAAAAGAGCTACACCTTCATAGTTGGTTGCTCTAAGGACTGCAAGAGAAAAGGTTTGCATTCGTTTGTTTGGAGGTGTCAGGGACAAGCCCGACATCGTATAGAGTGGTATCCTGCTCTGTAGTAGTTTAGCGCTGGATGGCAAGGTTTTGTTTTGCTATTTTGTTTGTTTTATGATTTGCAACTATTTTACCAAATAAAACTGGCAACCCGCCAGATTTTAAGAAAGTTTGCCTTCAAGCTACCTTCTTCCCAGGAAAGGTGATCCACACAAGCTAATCTCCCACAGTGCCTAGTCTGAAATTTTAACACACATATACTCAAATGTGGAGAGGGTATCTAGCAGTCTCAGCTTGGGAGTTAGTTTGCCTAAGAAGTCCGGAAGCTGCCGATATCTCCATGTTACTAGGGGGAAGTTCCCATAGGAGGATTGCACTGTAGCAAGGGATAAAAGTTTACCCTGGGGTGCAAAATTTGCACTGGCTGTTACCGTCAGTCCCCCAAGAGTGGAAAAATCCAATATCGTCACCTGGCGAGAACCATGGTACTCCCCGAGAGGACCTAATGGGGAAGTCTGGGGGCGTATTGGCCTGATACATTCATCCTGTCCCAGACCATCAAGCTGTTCCGAGTCAGAGGGGATGTCCTGTCTGAGAGTCCTCTATAGTCAAATAGAACCCAAGGAGCCCCTGCTCCTTGGGTTGATTTTTCTAGTGGTACCCAGATTTTATTTGGAATGTCATGACACCAATTTAAGATGCGTACTAAAACCATTGCCTTATAGTACAAGACATTGTCTGGGAGGCCGACCCCGCCATCCAATTTGTGTCTACGCAGAATATCCTATGCCTATCTCAGCTGTTTCCCATGCCAAACAAAAGCCAAAAAGGTTTGACACAGTCTAAAAAAGGTCTTTGGTAAAGCGATGGGTACTGTATGTAGGAGTTACACTATTCTCGGTAGTATCATCATTTTAAACACATTTACCCTCCCGAACCAAATCAGAGGGTAGGTTTGCCAGACTTTCAAGTCCTCTGTCACTGTGTTCAGTAGCTTACCACAGTTTAGGTAGTATAGATCAGGGTTCCCCAACCCCTAAGCCGCGGCCGGGCTGCACTGTCTGGCATGTGGCGGCAGACGATCAGAGAGATAGTATAGATGTTTCAGAGCAGGTGAAATATGGGTTCCTAAATAAGGAAGGGAATCCTTTTGCCATGCAAATTAAAAAGAATGTTGTAAGGAGGCAGCCATAGTAGAGGGAGTGTGGATCGGCAACAGCTCAGATTTATTTTAGTTGATTTTGAAGTTGGACAGTTGGCCAAATCTATTGAGTTTCTCCATGAGGACCTGAAAGGAGGTGAGGGGTCGGGAAAGGTATAAGAGTAGGTCTTGGGCATAAGCAGACAGCTTATGTTCAGTAGAACCTACACTATATGAATCTTTACATGTTCCTGTTGTTTCTAACCGTCCTAAGGAAGGGTTCCACGACAAGGATGAACAATAAAGGGGATAAAGGCATCCCTGCCTGGTCCCATTACCAATACTGAAGTAATTATTCCACTAACAATGCCTTAATTTTATAGTGACCAACTTCTGGCAATACTAATTTAGCTACAACATGAGGGTGCTTATCCCTAAGCCAACAGGTCTTAAAGCCTAACTTTTATTGAATCACAAATAAAATATTGAAAATGTATTTGAAAGAATATATCATGTTTTTACTTAAAGGGATCACCTCAAAAAATGAAAGATGAGATTACCACAGTGGTCCCAATCTGACCTGGGGTCTTTAATACTGTAAATATCTTCCCTGCTCCTAGTCTGAACAAGATTTCTCTGGCTGTATAGTAGATCTATCTGATCTGCTGGCTTTGCGGCAAACTGTCTATCTGCAGGATGCTACTTTAATACCCTACCTGTCAATACGATAGATAACCTGACAGATGCCTATAAACTGTTTGTGCTTTAATAAATTGATATATTTCAACGGTTCTACAGCTCAGCTCAGATAATTATATCATTGGTTCTATCTGTAGTATCTTCTTGGTTTCTTTTATCAATTCTACAGCTCTAATCCAACCAATCTGTCTATATTGGTAGTTCTACAAATGCTACCTTGTTATAGATCATATGCCCTCTCTAATGACCACCATTCATGTCTCATCAAACCGAGTTGCTGTACACCCACTGAAGCCATGTATACCCACGACCAAAAAAGAAAAGAAAAAAAGGGGGTCTGGTGTCACCCATTGTGACACACCTCCATCCCTAATAGTACAATAAAAACATAGAAGTTGCCCTTTGGTACTTTATATGAGGTGTGCACAATTGATCAATGAAAATGACAAATAAGAATACAATAAAACGATTTATTGCAGAATTATCACACATGAAAGAGTGGCAGAAACAAAGCAGAGCCGATACAATTTTGCACGATTACATTACATATAAAGTACAATAGTATGCATTCAATTCAAACACCCAATGCGTTTCGCTAGATGTGACTCACTCTTCAGGGGTGGAGGCATGTAAAATATATCTGAAAATAACCAAAAAGATAATGTCACACATGAGTAAATGGACAAATGGTAAGTGTCACGTACCTGGTGGACGAGTCTGACTTATGCAGGGGGTCACCTCTCTTGTGGCCCTGGTTCGAGAACCCCTGGAAGAGCAGACAGGGAGTTCAAGAGCACAAGGGGGCACAAGGGCTGGACTGGGTCACTTGGTGGTGCGTAAAGGTCCACTGGAGCTCGTGCTAGGCAGAAGAATGGTGGTGTGGTCTGGGTCAGCAACAGGCGAGCTATGCGGTACAGATGAAGCAGGCAGGCGGGTGGTCTGGTGCAAGCAGGGTTGGCAATGTGCAGGCGGCAAAGGTACAGAAGGATCAGGCAAAAGAGTAGTCGTAGACAGGCTGGGGGTTAGGGCAGGCAGAAAGTAGCAAAGTCCAAGTAAAGCCGGGGTCACAGGTGCAGGAAAGTCTCTTAAGGTAATCACAGGGGTCACAGGAACACTGTAGAATGGACAGCATCTGCTGCAGGGTGTTGTCTGCTTAAATAGGCCGTTTGGCTCCATCAGCACGCACAGGTGTGCGCACACGAACACGCGAACACGCACAGACAGCCAGAAACGTCCGGAAACGGCTATTTTCCTAACAGTAAGAGGGGCCTTACAGAGAGAGAAAGCATCCCATACTCACCAATCGGAAAAGGCCTAGGTGCCTTAGCTATATTCACCGAGGATAGCAGCAGTACGTGCTTGGGAATGGAGGTGAGCAATGGAAAAGCAAACATGGCATGGATGGAAATGAGTGACCTTGAAGGTCCTGGATAATCCAGGTTCAGGTGTCAACTAGAATATAATATAATATGTTATAATTAGAGTTGAGCGAACACCTGGACGTTCGGGTTCTGCTGGTCCGTCCGAACTTCGAGACAAAGTCCGGGTCCGGGTCCTGACGGAACTCGAACGCTCGCACGGACAACGAACCCCATTGAAATCAATGGGGACCCGAACTTTTAGGCACAAAAATGGCTGTAGGAAAGTCCTGGAAAGCCCCAGAGGGCTGCAAAAGGAAGTAAAATGGGGGTAAGGGTAGGGCAAGTGCCCTACAAAAAAATGGGGACAGGGAAATAACTTTAAATATTTTTAAAAAAATAAAAACATAAAAAATGCAAAAATGGAGATGAATGTGGTTCATCTTCAAACTGTGTCTGAAAAGTATTAATTAACGGTAGAAGCCATATAACTGTTCTAAAATCATCTTCAAACTAGGGCAAGTGCCCTACAAATAAATGGGGATAGGGAAAATAAATTAAAATCAAATAAAAAAATGGGAAGGGGGGTGGATGTGGAGTAG
>BLSH010196041.1:105332-125169 GCA_018402905.1 Glandirana rugosa | reverse complement strand
ACGCCTTCCCCATCCAAAATGGAACCAGACAGGGATGCCCCCTCTCCCCGCTAGTTTTCATTCTCACCATGGAACCTTTACTTACTTGTCTGCAGACAAACACAGATATCACGGGAGTCACAATCGGCGACCGTACCTACAAGATAGCTGCCTTTGCTGACGATATCCTTCTTTTCCTATTGAAACCAGACATCACCATCCCAAATCTCCTCAAAGAGTTTTCCCGCTTTGGAGCCATATCCAATTTTAAAATCAATATTAAAAAATCATGCGCCCTCAATATATCCCTACCCGAGACCATAGTAAGTAAATGCCATGATTCCTTCTCTTTCTCCTGGCGGTCAGATGCAATCCCATACTTGGGCATCCAACTCCCCTCCTCGACAACAGGACTCTACACTTTAAACTTCCTCCCCTTCCTGCGAGATCTCTCGAAAGACCTACTCACCTGGGAAAAAATGAACCTCTCCTGGTTTGGGCGGGCAGCTACGATCAAAATGACGTCCCTTCCCAGGTTCCTGTATATAGCGCAAGCCATACCTATCGCTCTACCTAAATCCTTCTTCTCCTCCATTAGATCCCAAATTAGCTCATTCTTATGGAAAAGACAACCCCCTCGAATAAGCCTATCTAGATTTCCGCCCCTAAGCAAAGGGGAGGCATTGGCCTGCCGGACTTTCAAATATATCATAAGGCCATATTATTAGCGAGAATAATTGACTGCCATGTTCATGACAAGGTTAAAGATTGGGTCCCCCTTGAACAATCCCTTCTCAGTCACCCCCTTCAAGACATAATCTGGCTTCAGACACAAGACAAGGAGATGACCAACAAAAATTTCCCTCTAATCGCGCCTCCCATTCAATGCCTACATGGCTTGTCGAAATCCTCAACACTGACATCTCTTCCGGGCCCCATGACCCCTATCCTGAACAATCCCAGCTTCCCCCCGGGACTCTCTGACATGAGAATTAAATTCACCTTAAACTCTCGCCCTAGGGCACACCACTTTCTTGCCCGGGGAGCCTCTCGCACTAAAGCTAACCTAATCAGCGCCAATATCGTTGAATCAATCCCTACTTGGTCATACCTACAGATCCCACATTTTCTCACATGCACTAAAGAAAAAACCTCTATCTCAAACCCCTGACTACATTTCAGAAACTCTGTGAATCCCAACCGCAGAAACACCTTATCGCGAGCCTGCATGCATTGCTATCCTCCCAAACACCGGACCATCTAGCTCCCATCAGGAAAATTTGGGAAACAACGCCCACCAACATACTCTCCGACAAAGATTGGGAATCAATCTGCCTCAGATCGCACAAAAGCTCTCGTAACGTATCCATTCAGGAACATAATTACAAATTGCTAACGCACTGGTACAGAACACCCGTGCTACTCCACACACTTTACCCTCAATGCCCCAATGTCTGCTGGTGTTGCGGAACTTCAGGGGGCACATTGAAACACATTTGGTGGGAGTGCCCAACTATCAAGGTGTACTGGGAACAGGTCCATGAGATAATAAAACTAGACTCCCCACACGTAATTGACTTATCCCTATGTCAATACGTGCTACACTACTCAGAATCTATGAAACACCTACACCGTCACTCCCTAGCCATGCACATGATAACCTCAGCTAGCATGTGCATTCCAACTCTTTGGAAGCAGACAACAGCTCCCTCTCTCAAAACCTGGCTCAGCAGACTCAATAGAATCATGGAAATAGAGGAACTTATAGCAATTTCCTCGGACAATCTAAACAAGTACCATAAAACCTGGATGCCCTGGATTCTCTTCCAGAGCTCAGATAAATATTGTGCTATCTGCAAACCCCAATGACTTAATACTCGGCTACCCTGTCTCGTTTGCTCAACATCTTCAACCCACACTACCCCAAACCACCCACAGGTCATAACTCAGACGCCTTGGGCCCCAAAAGAATATTCCCCCTACCTCTCCCCCCTAATTTATCCTCCATCTTTCCCACACCTTCCCTATTCCCCTCTACCCTTCTACATCTCCCCCCCTTCGGTCTCCACCAGGGGCACAACGCCCCCTCCCACTCGTGAAATGGGCAATCACCCATAATGCCCCCCCCTTAGCAATTTCTAACTCTATATTTTTGTTTCATCCAGTATATTGTTCTTAACTTTTCTCTATGCGTTCTGAGACAAATGTTTTTATTGTATTTGCCATGGCATTACTGTTAACTTCAATTGCATAAACTGTCTGTAATATATGCTTCTTTAAGTGAGACTGTACACTCTTACTATTTTCCTCAATAAACTCTTTGTGGAATTAAAAAGGTTCACAAATTGATATTCACAAAGTGACAACTCTCAATGAGCCTTACAAATACACTGCACAGTGAGATGCAGTCTCCGAGGCATCTACTCCCAGGTCTTGTCCCAAAGACAGGGGCCTAAAGCTTTCTTACACCCCATCACCTTCTTCTCGCAGAAGCTCTCTCCCCCCGAGAGAAATTACGATGTGGGTGACAGAGAACTTTTAGCCATAAAATCCGCCCTAGAAGAATGGCGGTATCTCCTGGAAGGAGCAGCTCACCTGATCCTGGTCTTCACGGACCACAAAAATTTAGAGTATCTGAGAACAGCCAAGAGACTCAAGCCTCGTCAAGCTCGCTGGGCATTGTTCTTTTCCCGGTTTCAGTTACACATAACTTACCGGCCCGGATCCAAGAATGTCAAACTGGATGTGCTGTCCAGGGATGCGCTGTCCAGGATGTTCCATGAGCCCGGGGAAGAACCTCCTCCCGATATGATCCTGCCCACTCACAGCTTCTTGTTGGTCCAGGAGGACTTCCTAAGCCGGATCAGGCAAACTCTGGTCAGCTCCACTATACCTGCGGACTCTGGACTTGCAATAAAAGATGGGTTATGGTGGTCGGGTACTCGGATCTTCGCGCCTGAAAAGCTTTGTCTGACTGCCTTGGAGCTCTGCCACGACCACCACCTAGCCGGGCATTGGGGATTGAACTGGCCTTCTCATCAGTCTACCATCCACAGTCCAATGGCCAAACAGAAAGGACCAACCAGACCCTGGAATAATACCTCCGCTGCTACTCCTCATATTTTCAGGACAACTGGGTCTCCTTGTTGCCACTAGCCGAGTTTGCCTACAACAACACCATCCACTCTGCCACCAAGCAGTCTCCGTTTTGGGCGAATCTCGGCTACCACCCCACATTCCTGCCTGACCTTCTTCCAGAAAGTGCAATCCCAGCCACCCAGGAGATTACCAAATTCCTGGAGAGCAACAACAAACTGCTACAGGAGACTCTTGCTCAGACCCAGGAGCACAACAAGGAGATGTTTGACAGAAAAAGAAGAGGAAAACTTGTCTTACAGCCTGGCAACCAGGTCTGGTTGGCAACCCCCAACTTAAAATTATCCTGCCCATCCAGGAAACTTGGGCCGAAATACATAGGGCTCCTTCTAGTAAAGAGGAGAATCAATAAGGTAGCCTACGAACTTGACCTCCCACCTTCACTTCGGATCCACCCAGTGTTCCACGTATACCTCCTAAAACCAGTTACCAAGGACATGTTTCCAGGACAGAAAACTGCCCCACCTGAATTTGTGTTGGTAGATGGAGAGGAGGAGTTTGAGGCGGAATCTATCCTCGATTGCAGGAGAAGAGCAGGAGTCAATCAGTTCCTTGTAAAGTGGAGAGGATATGGGCCTGAGGAAAATTCTTGGGAGCCAGAAAACAACCTCCATGCCTAGGAACTTATTAAGACTTTTTGGAGAAACAACCCGGCCAAGAGAGCCTGGTTGGGCATCCGGAGGCTGCCCCTTGGGGGGGCAATGTTAGGAAAAAGGTTGTTCCGGGTGCCCGCGTGCTCGTGTGCGCCATGCGCACACCCACACGTGTATGTGCGCCAAACGGGCTATTTAACCCCCTTAGCGGTATTCCCGAGCGTGACTCCGGGTGTTTTTTTTATGCTAGAATCGGTATCCCCGAGTCACGCTCGGGGTAGATGTGCAGAGCCTGCAGCGGTGTTCCTTACCTTCTCCTGGCGATCCAGCGATGATCTCCCATTGCTGTGATCGCCGCCGAGATCCCCGCCGCGCCGTTCGTCGCTCTGGTGACTTCCTGGTTCCGTTCCCTGCAGCAGCAATGGTGCATGGGAGCGGAACTGGGAGGGAAATTCAAATGTTGCACAACACAAACACATAAAAAGGAGGTGATACAATGTAATCTGAGAGGATTACACTGTATCACCTTAGGTATCAGACACAGTGCCCTTTCAGTGCCCCTTGCCTTGTCATTTGTGACAAATAAAAGCCTTTGAAAATGGCATCAAAAAAGCGCTGTCCTACAGATGCGCTTTTGGATCAGCTGAGCGACTGTGACAGCAACAGCGACACGGAGGTGCTCGCAGAACAGAGCGACAGTGAGTCATGGGGAGATTTGTCATCTGACTCTGACACCGACACTGATCCAGAAAGTGACAACGCCGATGATCCCGCACCTGACCTAAGCGATGTGCGCACTTGGTGCCCTATAGACAGCGATGCGGACCAGGCAGCGCACCCGAGATTCCGATTCACTGGATCTCCTGGGATGAAGGTTGATGTGGAGAGTGACAACCCTCTGGCGTACCTGAAATTATTTCTTACTGAGGAGGTAATTCTAAAAATCGTCACAGAAACCAACCGCTACCATGAGCAGCAATCCGCTATGCTGCGTGCCAGATTTTCCAGATCCAGAAAATGGGAACCGGTCACTAAAGAGGACATCTGGCAGTTTCTGGGACTCATCATCCTTCAGGTGGTGGTGGGGAAACCGCTCCAGAAATGGTATTGGACCACCAATAGGATGCTGGCCACTCCATTTTTTGGCACAGTGATGTCCGAATACCGTTTTTCATTCATCATGAAGAATTTACACTTCGCCAACAACGAAGAGTTTGATGAAGCCACGCATCCTGCGCCCAAACTAAAAAAAATCTGGGAGGTGTGCCAAATGATTGTCACCAACTTCCAGCGGACCTACGTGCCAGAAAGGGATGTCAGTGTGGACGAAAGTCTGATGGCCTACAAGGGACGCCTGAGCTGGATACAGTTTATTGCATCCAAAAGAGCGCGGTTTGGCATCAAATTTTATATGCTCTGTGAATCATCCACCGGATATATCTGGAATGCGGTCATTTACACCGGTAAAGGTACCAAGTTCAATCCCAGGTACAGCCGCTATGGGATGGCCACATCATCTGTCCTTTCACTGCTGGACCCATTGCTGAACCAGGGATATTGCGTGACAACGGACAATTTTTACACGTCTCCAGAACTTTATGAGGTTTTGCTCCTAAACAAAACTGATGGGTATGGTACCGTTAGGCCAAACCGGCGTGACATGCCATCAATGTTTGGCAAGAAAAAACTAAAAAAAGGAGAGATGGTTGCCTTTCAAAAGGGAAAAATGATGGCAATGAGATGGCGAGACAAAAAGGACGTGTGTCTCATGAGCACCGTGCACAGCACCTCCACTGCCATGGTCCGCACAAAACACGGAAAAGATGTGCTGAAGCCGCAAGTCGTGATCGACTATAATCACACAATGGGAGGTGTCGACCGAGCCGATCAGGCAATGACATTTTACCCGGTGATGCGGAAACAACAGAAGAAATACTACAAAAAGATTTTCAGGCATCTCCTTGAACAATGCCTTTGGAACGCCTATATCCTTTATAAAGCAAACACGAACATACCTCTTGTTCATTCTGACTTTATCTGGAAGGTGGCTGAGCAGATTTTTGTCAACCACCCAACGCCATCAGTATCTTCTAACAGACCCGGACAACGCGCTGTTGACGTTGGCAATCCAGAACGCCTGACAGGTCGTCATTTTGTAGACTTCGTACCGCCAACCGCAAGAAAGTTAGCGCCTACCAGGATGTGCGTCGTGTGCTGTTCTGAGAGATGGCAATGGAAAAAAAGGCCGAAAAGAAACAAGGTACTATTGTCCTGATTGCAACGTCGGACTTTGTCTAGTTCCATGCTTCAAACTGTTTCACACTCAGGATGTGTATTGAATTTCTTTGTTTGACAAATTTCATTATTTTTCATTGCATTATTGAATAAAATTATATTATTGATTAGACTATAATTCATGCATTTGTGTTTCAAATTTATCACATCTGGAATGTCTACTAGAGTCTTGTTTTGGTCAGGTTTAAGTAAGTAATTACTAAGAATTGCAGGCCTATAATACATATCACCAAATTTCCATGCAAAAAATTGTACCGCTTTTGGTACAAAATTCCAGACAGAATCATACCGCCAGGGAGGTTAAGCAGACAGCACCCTGCAGTGGATGCTGTCCGTGCTACAGCATTTCCTGCACCTGTGACCCTCTGTGTTTACTCTGCTGAGACTTCCTGTTCCTGTGACCCCGGCTTCTAGTTTGGACTTTGCTGACATCTGCCTGCCCTGACCTCCGATTGTTTATGACTAATCTTCTGCCTGCTCCCTTGTACTTCAGCCTCCTGCACGTTACCAACTCAGCCTGTACCCGGCCATCCGTTTGCCTGATCCCTCTGTACTGCACCACCCGCCAGTTGCCGACCCGGACTGTACTACTACCCTCCAGCCTGCACAAGCTTCAGCGGATACCTACCTGCCACCAGAGACTTGTCTAGCCCTCGTGCCCCACTGTGTTCCAGAGCTTCCTGTCTGCATTACCAGGGGTTCTCGAACCAGGGCCGCATGAGAGGTTGCCTCTGCATAAGCCAGACTCAACCACCAGGTACATGACAGTACTATCATTTTGCTTCTTCACAAAAGGCTTCCTCACTGCAGTGGAAAACTTTATTTCCATCCAAAGTCAGCCAAAGAGACACCAGAATTTATCTAAAAAAATCACTAATCTTTTTCTGAGTGGCCTCATCATACAGACTGGCTCCCCAAGCCATTAACAAAAAGAATGGCTGCACTCCAATATACTCAAAGCCCATTTATTGCAGATAAAACAAATCCATGACAGACATCACAGGTACATCAGCCAGATGGCATGGGTTAACGTGTTTCACACAAATTACTGTGCTTACTCATAATCTTGTTTCTTGCTGATCACGGCCATGCACCCACATCAGAAGTCCTACCTCGTTGAACACACCTGGCCACACTCACCTGGAGCGGCATCCCTTCTTGTCTTCTCCCCAAGCCATTGTATACTTAAATAAATAAATCTTTCAGGGGAAATCAATTTAATTTTTTTTTCTTAATAAATGTCAGTTTTGCTGAAGCAGGTTCTATATACGGTACAGGATCGCCACTTTACAGGCAGACTAAGGGGACCCCCCCAGGCACTATATGTAAAGGAATTTTAATTTTTATTGTTTCACATAAAGCATAATAAAACACATTTAAGAACCTTTAAAAACAATTTAAAAAAAAATGTCATTGATACATCTACCCCAGGGCAGTACCTGGGCAGCCATACGCTTTTTATGACCAACAATTTGCATATAAGCCTTCAAAATGGGCACTTTTGATTTTTCAAGTTCGAGTCTTATAGACTTGTGGTTCAGGTCCGAACTTTTGCGATGTTCGAGAGTTCTGGCATGAACTGAACCGGGGGGGGGTGTGTTCGCCCATCTCTACTCAGAAATTGACATTGAAGAGAAGAAAAGAAAATCGCCACAGTGCAGTATCTTTCAGAAGCATGAGGCCATATCCTTACAGTATCATACTCACATCTCATCACTAAAATAAGTTCCCTATATAATATAAAACCCCTGTGTGATTTTTTTTTTTTTTTTTTGCAGTTGAACAGATATAAGAAGACACCTTCAATATAGGGTTGCCACCTTTGCTTCAGGCAAAACCTGAACACTTGATTGTAAAGGCTCGTTTTTTTTGGTTGTTTTTTTTAAATACCGAACATGTCATACTTACCTCTTCTGTGCAGTTGGATTTGCACAGAGCAGCCTGGATCCTCCTCTTCTCGGGTCCCTCTTCGCTGCAGAGAGAATGGGCTCAGGTAAGTGATTAGGGGGGCTGGGGAGGCTTCTACACACAGAAGGTTTTTAGGGGCATACAGCAAAAACTTTTTTTTAGCAGTATACATAACAAATGAAAAATGAAATAGATGTGAAAGCTGAATAACCTTTTTAAAAATTGTGCTGCATGATACTTTGTTACCATATGTTTTGCTGCAGGTGAATGAGCGCAAAAGCAAGGTGTGTGGTTGTGTCATTAAGACTTAATGGCACCACTGCACACCTGCAAAAGGGTTGTGTATGTTTTTGTGCATTGCAGAAATTCACACAATTTTGTGCACATACCTGCAATGCATAGATGTCTATCTAGGGGGGGGATAATGAATTCAAATTTAAGGAGGTCCAGTCACTAAAATTTTCTTCCAGCTGAGGTCCAAATTGCTCTCTAGTAAAACATAAAAATAGTCCAATCACATCCATATTTCGAAATAAAATCACGTTGCATAAGGTGTTCCCATCAGAGAATCCCCTTAGATCAGTTGCCCCATCAGAATACCCCCTTATATCAGGTGTTTCCATTAGAGTGCCTCCTTACATCTGGTGTCCCCATCAGAGTGCCTCCTTACATCTGGTGTCCCCATCAGGATGCCTCCTTACAACTGGTGTCCCCATCAGAGGTCTCTCTTGCTTCTGGTTTCCCCTTCAGAGTTCCCCCTTACGTCTGGCGTCCCCATCAGAGCCTCCTTTCATTTGGTGTTCCCATCAGAATCCCCCCATACATATGGTGTCTCCATCAAAGCCCCCCCATATATCTGGTGTCCCCTTCAGAGTTCTCCTTTGCATTTTGTTTCCCCTTCAGAGTTCCCCCATACATCTGGTGTCCCCATCAGAGTGCCCCCTTACATCTGTTGTCTTCATCAGAATTCCCCCATACATCTGGTGTCCACATCAAAGTCCCCCCATACATCTGGTGTCCCCACCAGAGTCCCCCTTTACATTTGGTGTCCCCCCCACATCAAAGTTGCCCACCCTTCCCTCTTGTCCTCACATAGCACTAACTCTGCAAAAAAAGGAGCTCCTCCTTCATCTCAGATTCCCCTTATATCAGAGTACCAATGATTGGTCTCTAAGTAGGGTGCTAATATAAAGGATTCTGATCTAATGGGGGTCTGTAAGGAAGGGGTGTTATATAAGGTGATTCTGATATAATGGGGCTCTCTAATGGGGAGTGCTAACTGCTGACCCCATTAGAGACACACAGTGGTGAAGTTAGACATTCTTTCACCCAGGGAAAAGACTCAGATTAGCGCTACCCCCCATATCAAAGAGAACAGTGTCAGTAGGGAAGTGAACAGTGTCAGTAGTTCTTTAGTTTTATTATTTTATTTTTACAAGTATTTATATTATTTATTTTTTTTAATTTTAATTTTTTTTTTTTTTTTACATTTTTTTTGCAGCCTTGTTGGGGGGCTTTGGTGAAATATCAGGGGTCTAAACAGACCTCTGAAGTGTCACTTTTGAGACAGAGAAAGAGACTGAGGACACAGATTCTTAAATTCCTTTCTCTGCAGCCTCAGCTTCTCAGGACAGTGAATGAATGGCAAGTGCTCTGTGCTGAGAAGCTTCCTGTTCATTCACAAACTGAAGCACATAGTTTACTATGTTTCATGTATTAATGAACATAGTGAGTGATCAACACCAATCACTTGCTGTGTTCATTCACAAACTGAAGGGGCCGGTAAATTACTTACATACTTACTGGCCCCTTCCCCCCGCTCTCCATCTTGAAACATTCCCCACAAAGCTGGCGGATGAGAAGAGGAGGGGAGCTGGCAGAACTGTGGGGCAGAAGGGGCCCAAGGGAGCACACAAAGGACCATGTAATCATACAACAATCATTGATCCACCCGGCTTTCAGTGCCCGCTCACTTGGGTTGGTTGCACCCCTGGTCTCTGGGTCCTGGCTTTGTGCAGGAGCTGGAGAATCCACCACCGCAGAACTTTAGAGCACCTGCGGGACAGGAAGGAGCAATGCCCAAGGAAAAGTTGCTGGGGAGGGGGGCAATCAAGGGTCTCCCTGAGCCAATTGTGGAGGCAGACCAGCGGCAGGCTGACCCACCTTGTGCATCTACCACAATGACCCTGAAAACAAGTGACACACTTACCCCCTTGTGCAACTCCCCCATGCCCCCCACACTCCTTGTACACCTTCCCCATCCCCCCTGCAGCCTTTTCTCCCCCACCCACAGTTTCTCCATCTCCTCCTCACCTTGTTCAGCTTCCCCACCCTGTCCCTCATCTTGTGCACCCTCTGATACCCCCCCACCTTGTTCTCCTCTCTCACTTCATCTGGTGCAGCTTTTCAATTCCCACCTTGTGCAGCCCCTACCCCCTCCCCCAAAACTTGTGTACTCCCCTCATCTTGTGCAGCTTCCCCTCCCTCCTCATCTCGTGTCCCCAGTCCCTTGTGCACCCCCCACCTTGAGGAGCTTACCCATGGTTGGTACAAGCTGATATTTTCCAGAAGCCCATTCTCCAGCTCACTCAGGTGGTAGAAGGTGGTGTTTGGCCAATGGTCCCTGGGACAGCAGTGAAGGCGGCACGGCACACATTAGAAGAGATTAACCCATCTGGCACCAGAGGGTGGCCACAGCCTTGCTCGGCTTGCAGACAGGGAGTAGGACTTAGGGAGCGGAGCTGGTCTGGCTCTAGAGCTAGGAAAATCCCACGTGCGAGCATCGGGAAAATCGTCATTGGTTGCTATTATACCGTTGGTCCTAGCAGCCAATGACTTCAAAGCCAATCATTCAGGGAAGGGGTGGCAGGCACCCAGTGGGGAAGAAGGCAGATGGACACTGAGGTGCAGCCGACAGGATTAGGAATCCATCGACAGGGTCTGAGTTGCCACACTGGCTTCACAGAACAGACAGACTTAACTTACAGAACTGGAGATATGTTGTGTCCGAGTTTCAGCTGGACAGAAACCTGGGCGCAAGCTGCAAAACCCAGACTGTCTAGGTCAATCCCTTACAGATGGCAACCCTACTTTAATGGTATATTTGACAGACCAAAAGATTTTAAATAAGAGAAGTTCAATGTTAGGGATTACATACAGTTTCAAGTAAACCTGTCATATACATATTTAAAAGTATTGTTATAACCAAGTAATAAGACTAAAAAGATGAAAACCATTCACCTAGGAGTGCCTGAATTTATCATTCAACCATTGCAATTATCTGCTTTCAGCTCCTGTAATTGTGTACTGTTACACAGTGAAGGTTAAAGAGAAGTACATGCAGAGACGTGCCCTGCCATTGCTGACTTTGGGAATCCAGGAATGTCATATTTATTCTAGCTTTACTAGTCACTGTCCACATCTGGTTTGCATATGCTTATTCCAAATCAGCAAATTACCAGGCAGAATATGAAACCTTTAAAACCTGTCAGCAACAGAAGAACTTATAAAAACTGGAGAGTGAAAAATCTGATGTAGCTGTGCATGGAAGCCAATCAGCTTCCAATGTCAGCTTGTTCAGGTTAGGACAAAAATAAAACTGGAAACTGATTGGTTTCTATGTAGAGCTGCACTAAATTCTGCACTCTCCAGTTTTAGTAAATGAACCCCACATGCTTTTCTAATAGGCTCCTTTAAAATAATCACTTTAAAACAATTTGACATCTGTGTGGTAGATTAAAGTATATTTTTACAAAAGAAATGGCAGCTGTGAACATGCCTCTCAAAGATATGCTTGATATACAGTTTATATTTTAATATAAATATTTATATATATTGTGATGGATTAGATCACCTTTCCTGGGAAAAAGGCAATTCAGGCAGCAGTTCCTTAAAATCTGGCTTGCAGATTGCAGGTTGCAAGTGCAAAACAAACAAAACCAGTAAAATAAATCCTTGCCTCTCTGGCTCTAACTACATATCAGCGTTCCTCTCTGAGCAGTGTAGGGCTACTCCCTGGACACCCACAAAACAAACTTAGTGCAAACCTTTCTTTTTAGTCCATAAGCCAAAGCTCCGTGAATCAGCTCTCTCAGGCTGATCGCTCTCAGAGTCCCAGGGCAGATCAAAGGCTTGCTCTCATCCTAGTCTATTTAAACCACAGCTGCTAGTGGACCTCAGTGGACCACAAAATCCGGACTGGAATCCACCCTGCCACGGTGGCTGGCAAAAGCTGGACCGGATTCCACCTTAGTCCACTCCAAATTAACTCATACAAGGCGACACATAGCGTCCATCTATTACTTTGTCTCACATACTGTGACATATCCCCCCTCTGCTTAAGCCCCTGCAATTGAGCAACTGTCCCAACCATACAGTGGACCCAGGAAAGGGCATCTGCATTGTTCTAGAGCTTTCCCACCCTATGCTCCACTGTGAACCTGAACAGCTGTAGAGCCAGGAACCACCTTGTCACCCCCCCCCTGGTTTTTACCTGTTGTCACACATCCAATTCAGAGGGGCATGGTCGGTGACTAGCTTAAAGGGTCTCCCCAAGAGATAGTATCTCAGGGCCTCTAAGGCCCACTTGATGGCTAAGCACTCCTTTTCGACAATGGCATAAATTTTTTCATGCCTGTTCAATTTTATGCTCAAGTATACATTCGGGTGCTCCTCACTATCTCTGATCTGGGACAGTACGGCCCCTAGTCCCACGTCAGTGGCGTCCGGGGTGACGAGCACCGGTTGTACACAAAGTGCTTGCTTCAACCTCTGAAATGCCTTTTCAGCCTCAGGATTCCCCTTCTCCATGACCGACCCTCTACCCTTCATAAGGTCTGTTAGATGGACGGCAATGGTGGCAAAGTTGGGTATGAAATGCCTGTAGTACCTTGTGATCCCCAGGAATGCACACACTTGCTTTTTGGTTAGCGGTTGGGGCCATTTTTGGATTGCCCCAAGTTTATCGGTCTGTGGCTTAATCAGCCCCTGACCAATAATATGGCCAAAGTATTTGGCCTCCTCCAATCCTATAGCACATTTCTTTGGATTGGCTATGGGCCCTGCTTTCCGAAGGAAATCCACTACTGCTTGTACCCGGGGCAAATGTGATTCCCAATGGGGGCTGTGGATGACAACATCATCCAAATAGGCGGCTGCATAGGGGCGATGTGGTCTTAATGTCTTGTCCATCATTCTCTGGAATGATGCAGGGGCACCATGCAGACCAAACTGCATCCACTAGTACTGAAACTACCCCTCTTTTCCTTTGCTGACTCTGTTAGGGGTATCTGCCAATAGCCCTTAGTTAGGTTTAGGGTTGTTATGTACTGGGCATCTCCCAACCTGTCCACAAGTTCATCGACCCGAGGCATTGGGTATGCATCAAACTTGGACATGCTATTCAGCTTTCTAAAATCATTATAGAACCTGATAGTGCCATCAGACTTTGGGACCAGCACTATGGTGCTTGACCAGTCACTGTGGGATTCCTCTATCACGTCCAACTCTAACATGTTCTTGATTTCCTGTGCAACTGCCTCATGCCTCAGGTATTCTATAAGGCTTCACATTTATGCGAACACCTGGTTCCGTAGTTATGTAATGCTGGATCACTGAGATCAGTCCGGGTAAAGGGGAGTCTCTATTTTTTACTCAGGACTCTTTAACGTAATTTTGTTGTGCCACTAACAAGGATTCCATAATGGAAACGTCTGGTGTCAATGGTACCCTGTCCTTTTGAGGAGTTGGCACTGCCAATAAAGTTTCTCTATCCTTCCACGGTTTTAAGAGATTAACATGATAGATTTGCTCCGGCTTCCTTTTCCCTGGCTGGTAAACTTTGTAGTTTACCTCCCCTACTCTTTCCATAATCTCAAAGGGACCCTGCCACTTTGCTAGGAATTTATTTTCAACAGTGGGGACTAGTACCAGCACTCTGTACCCGGGGTTGAAAGTCCGGGTCTTGCACCCCATTTATAAACCCTTCCCTGGGCTTCCAGGGCTCGCTCCATGTTCTCGTACCAGGGGCAGGACAGCTGTGATTTGATCCTGCATCAAGGAGATATGCTCTATAATGCTTCTATACGGGGTGGCCTCTTCTTCCCACGTCTCTTTTACAACATCTAGCAGTCCCCTGGGATGTCTACCATACAAGATTTGAAACAGGGAATAACCCATAGATGCCTGGGGAACATCTCGTATGGCAAACATGAGATATGGTAGCAAAAAAATCCCAATTTCTCCCATCTTTGTCGACCACCTTTTTCAACATATCTTTGAGTGTTTTATTAAATCTCTCCACAAGTCCATCTGTTTGGGGGTGGTAGACAGAGGTACGGACTTGGGAGATTTTGTATAACTTGCACAGTTCCTTAGTAACCCTGGGCATAAGTGGGGTGCCCTTATCCATTAAGAGCTCTTTTGGAATCCCCACACGACTAAATACCTGGACCAACTCCTTGGCGATAGTCTTAGCTGAGGTATTCCGCAAGGGTGTGGCTTCAGGATAGCGCGTCATGTAGTCTAGTATTACTAGAATGTGCTGGTGGCCCCGAGCAGACTTTACTACTGGCCCCACCAGATCCATGCGGTTTCCCTCAAATGGCACTTTAATTATGGGTAGTGGGGACAAGTGGACTGTGAAAATGGGATGACAGCGTGGAGATTTGACACTCGGGGCATAATTCACAATACTCTCTGACATCTGCATGCAACCCGAGCCAGGAGAATCTCTGGGTTATTCTCTCTTTAGTCTTCTCTATACCCAGAGGTCCCCCCATTATAATCACCATGGGCTAAGTCTAGCACCATCCTGGGAACCACCAGCTGCTCTACCTCCTCTTCACCGTGTTTTACCACCTGATACAGCATATTGTTCTTAACAGCCATGTAGGAAAAAGACACCCCCAATTAAGTTCCACAGGTTCCCCATCCGTCACCTTAACGTTTTCTCTTTCTCTAATGAGGGTGACATCAAGTAGTTGTTCTGTACAAAAGTCCTCTCTCCTGACCTCTAAGTCAGGAACCATATTCTGTCTACTCTCACTGTTAGAGTCAGAGATATTTTCTGGTTCATTAATCTCCAGCTAGGAGCTGGTTTCAAGCTCTTCCTGCTCCCCAGCCATTACCAGAAAAGGAAGAGGGTCTCCTCCTTCCTCGGTCATACCCACAGTCTCCACTTCATTTTGGCAATCATACGGGTCTGGTGTGCGTTCCCGTGCCTCTCCAGCAGAAGAGCTCTATCCAGACTCCCTTTGCTTTCCCATAGCCTCCAGAAATGGGGAAAGTCTTTCCTCACTAGGGCTTCATGAAGAAGTGAAGGTACTACCTCCACTGAATGTGTCACCCTGCCCCAGGGGGTGTCAATCTCAACCACTGCATTCTGGTAGTCCCGTGTGTCACCATGGATGCAGATAACGCTGACAGTGCTGGGGTGTAAATTTTCAGGATTTACACAATTACTTTTGACTAATGTCACAACACTACCAGAATCAAGCAATGCAGTGACTGGCTTTCCATCCACAGAAATCACACACATTTGTCTCTCCATGCGTCCTTGACATGATGCCGTACATGATGCCGCAAAAAGAGAAAGGTGTCTTCATATAAGCATAATCACATTGCATGGGTTCATCATTCAGGGGACACTTGGCAACAATATGACCTAATGCATGGCAGCGGTAGCATTTTATATGGCCTATACCCAGTCGTCTCAAGGGTCTCACAGACCTTCCTGGTTTCTTTGGCCAGTCTTCGGGTCTAGAGTCCACAGTCTCATCATTAGTCATGACAGCAGTCTTATCATTCTTCCCCACACCCTTGAACCCTGAAACAGTCGTAGCGGGTCTGCCGGGCGACCTTTCACCCCCAGATACATTGGAGTAGGGCGCAGACGGGTGCAACAAGTCCTCAGCAGCTGTGTATCTCTCCACGAGGTCCACCAGTTGGTTTGCAGTTTTGGGGTCCCCATGACTGACCCACTTCCTCAAAGTAGCAGGGAGAGCACGCAGATATCGGTCCATAACCACACGCTCCACAATATAAGGGCCTGGCAAAGTCTCTTGCTGCAACCACTTCCTCATGGGATGGATCAGGTCAAACATTTGGGAGCGGGGTGGCTAGTCCATGTGGTAGGACCACTGATGCACCCGTTGAGCCCCTACTGCCATGGTGGCATTGGCCTGCAACAGGGTTTTTATCACCTCCTTCATTTTCTAGGAAACTGCCCTCCAAGTCCACCACGTGTGAGGGATTAGCTCTAGCGGGGGTCACCTGTCCTGGGAGAAAGGTAATGCAGGCAGCAGTTCCTTAAAATTTGGCTTGCAGCCCGGTTTATTGGTAAAAGGTTGCAAGTGCAAAACAAACAAAACAGTAAAATAAATCCTTGCCTCTCCCGCTCTAACTACACATCAGCGTTCCTCTCTGAGCGGTGTAATGCTACTCCCCAGACACCCAGAAAACAAATTTAGTGCAAACATTTCTTTTTAGAAAGGTACACATGTTGGTACACATATCACATTTTTTGGGCTGAAATAAAGTGGTTGTCAACTCTGGACAACCATTTTAACCTAAAGGTAAGCCTATAATAAGGCTTATCTGTAGGTTCCCTGCATATCTTCTAAACCTGCAAGGTTTAGGAGATATACATTGTACTTGCATGTGCCGACGTCATCGGCACATGCACAGTGAAGAAACGGCCTCTCTGCCATTTCTTGACTGAGATCATGCCGACTTCTGTGCGCATGCGTGGGAATGACGTCAAGCTGCTCTGGCCTGTGACAGAGCCGGAGATCGTGGCCCCCGAAGGAAGAGGGGCGAAGATGGACGCGGCCTGGAGCAGGGACATTGCGAGCTTCCAAAGCAGGTAAGTGACACATAATAGACTAGTATGCGATGCATACTAGCCTATTATGCTTTTAAATTGCAGGGTAACAAAGAATAACAAAGAGGAAGTAAAACCCATCAGGGTTTACTTCCTCTTTAATATCATTTGGTAAGAATAAAAAATAAAACAAATGGGATTAATTTTAAATTTCCATAAGCAATGGTGTTGTTTTTGGGTTGTAAAGACACCTGTGAGTTTGGGGAAATATTTTTGTGAGATAGTTATTAACAAGTGAAAGTGACAGAGAAAACAATATTTTACCAAAACATGAAGAGATTACACACTCTACCATTCTTAAAAACAAAATTGCAACATTATTGCCAGGACAATTTCTTTGAGAGAAAGATACATTTCATCTCAACATGAAAAGGATTTCTTTGGGGAAGTTACAATTGTATTAGATTGAATGGCTGAAATTTGCATTGGGCTGCATTGCTCCAACTTTTACTCCCAAAAAACTCTCACAGCTCTAATTTTGGTATTTACTATAGCGCCCTGTAATTACTCCATGGATGGTTGTGTTCAGCTGTGCTCAGCACCTAGGAGTAAAGAGACGGGGAATGTATCTCTTCTCAGACTTTTTAACATATTTCAGTGTAGAAATACCTTTTTCACACAGTTTAAAAGGAGATTATCTTTAAACAATATCCCACACATTTTAGTACAATTTAGGTGATTATATCATGCTCTAAACATTATTTCCATGTGCACATCTCCAGGTCTTAACAGTAGTATAATTTGTTGCCTGGGTGCTATAGTGATCTTTACTATGGTGATCATTCTTGCTGCTGTCACCTTTTCAGCTAGAAGATGTTTGCACAAAACACATAATTTACTTTGCAGTGTGGGAAAGTAACAATCAGCATTTATGGCTCACCATCATGTACTGTAGAATGCTCTTGCTCATAGAACAGATAGATCTGTTGATTGCATGAGAAGTAGACTGGGCGCCGCTTTACTTGTGCTGGCCATTCTCCGCCACATGCACTGCCGAGATACAGGGGGTGGGGCTAGTGTAATTGACAGATGGTACCCTTGACCAATCAGAGTGAGTGAATCCTTCCTCATCTCCCTCCACCAGTAAAAGACTAGCATGAGTGCCCATCAAGTGAGACTGTCACTGTAGGGCGGGAGTTAGGAGGAAATGGGTAATTTGTGAAAGCTGTAGGGAAGGAAAAAGAGTCAGCCTCTATGTTGTGCTACACTACACTTTGTTGAACTCAGCTGTGCCTGTGATTTAAATAACAATAGCGCCTGCCGGCCACCCGCGATTTAAGTAACAATAGCGCCTGCCACCCATGATTTACATAACAATAGCGCCTGCCGGACGCCCTTAATATACTTAATAGCGCCAGACTCCCGCAATTTACATAACAATGGTGTACACATGCAGAGCTAAACAGCAGTAATGACTCACTGGCATGGGCCTATCTTGAGGTAGTGGCCTGGAGCTACAGCTCCAATAGCCCCTATTTTAATCCAGCCCTAACTGTTGACCACCCCCTCCTCCTCAAAAAACGTCACACTTTTGGTCTCCGTGACTGTACTCTTCGCTGGTTCTACTCCTACTTATCCAACCACACCTTTAGTGTTACTTACAATTCAACTTCCTCCTCTCCTCTTCCTTTCTCTGTTGGTGTACCCGAAGGTTCTGTCCTTGGACCTCTCCTATTCTCAATCTACACCTCCTCCCTGGCTCAGATGATAGCCTCCTGACAGCCAAATCTATTTCTCTACCCCTCAGATCACTCCTGCCGTCTACTCATGTATCACTAATTTACTAACAGATATATGTGCCTAGATGTCACACCACTTCCTCAAGCTCAATCTATCCAAAACCAAACTTATAATTTTTCCTCCCCATATGCCCCTTCCCCTGATCTCTCTGTCAAAATCAATGGCACAACTATAAACCCATCCCCGCATGCCAAGGTCCTAGGAGGAGTTCTGGACTCTGAACTCTCCTTTAAGCCCCATATCCAATCACTGTCCAAATCTGGCCGCCTCAACCTCCGCAACATCTCGAAAATACACCCCTTTCTAACCAACGAAACAACAAAGCTCTTAATCCACTCTCTGGTCATCTCTCGTCTCGACTACTGCAACTCCTTTCTCATTGGCTTACCTCTACATAGGCTATCCCCCCTTCAATCCATAATTAGTGTTGAGCGAACCCGGACTGTAACGTTCAGGTCCGTACCGAACTTTCGGGTGTCCGGGACCCGGACCCAAACACGAACATTTCAGGTTCTGGGTTCGGGTTCTGGGTTCTGGTAGTTGATCACGCATGTTGAATAGCTGCAGGGCAGCCAATCAACAAACGTTTCACTGGTTCGCCCTTAGGAGCCATCACAGCCATGCCTACTAATGGCATGGCTGTGATTGGCCAGTGCATCATGTGTCCCAGCCTCTTTATAAGCTGGAGTCACAGTGCTGCATGTCACATGCTCTTGGGTGTAGGGAGAGGAAGCTGCCGGCGTGAGGGAGAGATTACAGACATTTTAACATCTGATCCTGCATCCTGAGATTACTACTGCTGTGCTGTTGCTCTGAGGGAAAGATAGCAGAAATGTGAGATTTCACATACTGCTGCTTTGAGTTGCAGATTGCAGATCAAACTCTGCATAAAACAACGATCGCTACGATCGTGCACAACGATCAGATTGTTGTCTCGTTGTCGTGTCGTCATCATTAGAGTCCTACGTCCTAGTCTACAATTTTACAGACATTAGAGAGGGAGTGCGGCCGTCGAAGGAGAGGGATGTGGGTTCTCGTACACTGTACGTCGTGACACTGAGGTCGAATATTTCTCCGACCCTGTGTACTACGTGACCGGTTAGTGTCGGTACGGTAATCATCCGTACCGACACTACCGAGGATTCCCGCTTGGTCACTTTGCAAACAACTAACCGACGGGACGTCGATAAGTTGTACGCACTAGTTGATGGTCTTGGGTCTTGGGCTTGGGTCTTGGACTTTACAAGCACAAACCCAGGCCCAGGGCCTGTGGGCTTTCAAGCCA
>BLSH010196041.1:28422-41137 GCA_018402905.1 Glandirana rugosa | reverse complement strand
TCACTTACAGCAACAGCTGGCCCTATAGGAGTAGGCAATGGTTTTGGAACAAGAATCTGTCCCTCTAAGCAGAAGCCTCTACCTAGTGCAGTCAGATCACTCAAAGCAGCAGTATGTGAAATCTCAAATTACTCCCACAATATGATCGTTGTGTACGATCCCACAATCTGATCGTTGTGTACGAACGTACGATTGTTTCGTTAGACAGAGTTTAATCTGCAATCTCCAACTCTAAGCAGCAGTATTTGAAATCTCAAATTCCCCCAACAATCTGATCGTTGAGCACAATCGCGTCGATCGTTGTTTTATGCAGAGCTTGATCTGCAACTCAAAGCAGCTGTATTTGAAATCTCAAATTAGTCCAACAATCTGATCGTTGAGCACGATCGTAGCGATCGTTGTTTTATGCAGAGTTTGATCTGCAACTCAAAGCAGCGGTATGTAAAATCTAATTTCTACTATCTGTCCTCAGAGCAACAGCACAGACAGCAGTAGTAAAGTAATCTATCTCAGGATGCAGGATCAGATCTTAAAATGTCTCAAAATGTCTCTATTCTCTCCCTCACGCTGTCAGCTTACTTTCCCTACACTAACCCAAGGAGCATGTGACTGCAGCACTACATGACTCCAGCTTATAAAGAGGCTGGGTCACATGATGCACTGGCCAATCACAGCCATGCCATTAGTAGGCATGGCTGTGATGGCTTCTAAGGGCTAACCAGTGAAACATTAGTTGATTGGCTGCCCTGCAGCTTCTCAACACGTGGAATAAAATAGCAGAACCCCGGACCGAACCCGAACGATTTTTGAAATGTCCGGGTCCGGGTCCGTGCCCCGGACACCCGAAAGTTCGGTACGGACCCGAACGTTACAGTCCGGGTTCGCTCAACACTACTTATTATATTAGATGTGCGTTTGGATCACCATTTTACTTATATCCTTAATAAATCACTTTATTCACTTTACGTTGTGTCTGGTATTCTCCGTGCAGTTCACACATTTCTGGTCACACCAGTTCCTGACATAACACCAAGGCCAGTCCTGACCAGAAGTGACTGCACAGGAAAGCCATCTTGGTTTTGGTGGCAACATGCATCCGGAGGAGGTTGTTTATTTTTCTCTGCTGATGACAGAGGATCATGATTATTGCCGCCAAACGTTGAAGGAGTGGACGAGGGATCAGCTTTTGGAATGTATACGTCTGGCTCATGTCCTAGTTGATCAGGGCAGTATGTTGTTCAGAGATGTTCAGCTTTTGATTCAAGTGTGTGCAGAGTTGGCTTTGTCCAGCATTCCTAAGGGCAGTGATGATTTTTCCCCTCCCGTCAGCAAGGCTCAGATAGAATCGCTATTATGGTTACTCGAAGATGACTTTCTTTGAGCATTATTCAGCACGCCCTCGACAGGTGTTAATAGACAAGCCATATGTAAACCGAATTTTGTTCAGCCTATACTACAGCATGGTCAGATATATTGCATTCAGCCCCAGTCAGCTTGCACCAACCAATTCCTTCCACTAGAGACCTACCTGCTCAAAGTTCCTTCTCTCCTTCAACTACAACAACCACAGTCACAGGCCAATATACTCTGCTACCTACCAAGTATCAGTACCCCGTTTCCACCTGCTGCACCTACCCTGCCTTTAACCCACCTACCTCTTCTCCGCTTCCTGCAACACTTCCACAAAAATCCCCCTTATTGACCACTCCCTCCTTACCATACGCCAACCATACTCTTCCATCAGCTACACCCCCTATTTACAGCCCTGCAGTCACTTACAGAACTCCAGTGGTAAAACCTAAGAAGAAACACATTTTTCCCAACCTGCACTATCCAGCCTGTATCCAATACTGCCTCCACACCAGCCAATGTAGCCCAGTCTGTCTCCACACCGACCAATCTGCTCCAATCTGCCTCCACACCAGTCAATCTGTTCCAGCCTGCCTCCACACCAGCCAATCTGCCCCAGTCTACCTTCACAATTGCTGATAAGGTTTGGCCTGCTTCCGACAGACCTAAACATGCTGTCTAGCCTGCTGATCCTGTGCCCGCTGTTCATCCTGCTGTTCCATGCCCGCTGCCCAGCCTGCTGATCCTGTGCCCACTGTTCGGCCTACTGATCCTGTGCCCGCCGACCAGTCTGACGACCCAGTGCCCACTGTCCAGTCTGATGTTCCAGTGCCTGCTGCCCAGTCTGACGATCTGGTGCCCGCTGTCCAGACTGCCGATCCAGTGCCCACTGTCCAGTCTGATGTTCCAGTGCCCGCTGTCCAGTCTGACGATCCAGTGCCCGCTGTCCAGTCTGATGTTCCAGTGCCTGCTGTCCAGTCTGATAATTCAGTGCCCACTGTCCATCTGACGATCCAGTGCCCACTGTCCAGTCTGACGATCCAGTGCCCGCTGTCCAGTCTGATGTTCCAGTACTTGCTGTCCAGTCCGATGATCCTGTGCCCGCTGTCCAGTCTGATGTTCCAGTTCCTGCTGTCCAGTCCAATGATCCTGTACCCGCTGTCTAGTCCGATGTTCTGGTACCCGCTGTCCAATCTGATGTTCTAGTGCCTGCTATCCCATCCGATGATCCTGTGACCACTGTCCAGTCTGACGATCCAGTGCCCACTGTCCAGTCTGATGTTCCAGTGCCCGCTGTCCAGTCTGACGATCCAGTGCCCTACTGTCCAGTCTGACAATCCAGTGCTCACTGTCCAGTCTGATGTTCCAGTGCCCGCTGTCCAGTCTGATGTTCCAGTACCTGCTGTCCAGTCCGATGATCCCGTGCCCGCTGTCCAGTCTGATGTTTCAGTGCCTGCTGTCCAGTCCGATGATCCTGTGCCCGCTGTCCAGTCTGATGATCCGGTGGCTGCTGTCCAGTCTGACGATCCAGTGCCCGCTGTCCAGTCTGATGTCCCGGTACCCGCTGTCCAGTCTGATGATCCAGTGCCCACTGTTCAGTCTGATGTTCCAGTGCCCGCTGTTCAGTCTGATGTTCCGGTGCCCGCTGTCCAGTCTGATGATCCAGTGCCTGCTGTCCAGTCTGATGACCCGGTACCCGCTGTCCAGTCTGATGTTCCAGTGCCCGCTGTCCAGTCTGATGATCCAGTGCCCGCTGTCCAGTCTGATGTTCCGGTGCCCGCTGTCCAGTCTGATGATCCAGTGCCCGCTGTCCAGTCTGATGATCCGGTGCCCGCTGCCCAGTCTGATGTTCTGGTGCCCGCTGTCCAGTCTGATGTTCCGGTACCCGCTGTCCAGTCTGATGTTCCAGTACCCGCTGTCCAGTCTTATCCGGTGCCTGCCATCAAGTCTGATGATCCTGTGTCCGCTGCCCTGTCTGATTACCCGGTGTCTGTTGACCAGTCTGATCATCTGGAATCCGCTGTCCAGCCTGATATCCCAGTGCCCGCTGTCCAGTCTGATGTTCTGGTGTCCGCCGGCCAGTCTGGCGATCCAGTGCCCGCTGTCCAGTCTGATGTGCTTCTGCCTGCTGCTCAGCCTGATCAGTTGGATGGTTGTGTAAAGGCTGAGTGTTCACCTGTTATTGGGTCGGAAAGCTCTGAACCTTCATGTGACTTATATGGGTTGTCTACTTGACCTAAGATTCAGCTGACGGTTGCCTCGGTAGAGTCCCTCTGGCAGTGTGTTGCTCCTATGGCGCCCGAACCTGGTGGTCTAGACATATCATGGATGACTAATGGCTGCATTTGCCTTCATGACCCTGGTCGGGGTAAACTCCTAGGGAATGGCGGAGTACGATCTGTGCCCTGCCATGATCTAGGAGCGACTGCCACAGCTCCGGGTGTACTAGGGGACCCAGGTTGGGTAACCGGTGCCTCGGAGAAGCCTAATGGGTTCTTGATGCGCAGTGCAAGTCTTGGAGACCAGGCAAGCTATTCAGTCATGACAGGACACATCGGTGCCTGTATTCCAGTACTGTCACATGACCCCAGGGCTAAATTTGAAGATAACCTGTGTGACCCCGGTGTTGGGTTATCTACTGTGTTGAGGGACTCAAAGCTGCGAATGTGTTACATCTCAGGGCCAGCAGGACACCCAGCCATTCGTCTGACCCCGGCAGTGGGACACTCTGCCAGTTGCATGATCCAGGTGGGGGGACACGTTACCTTCCGATGGATCTTGGCAGTGGGACATCTTGCTGGAGACCCAGGGCTTCCTCAGTTTTCAAGGAACTTCTTTGGTGGACTCATGAAGCAGAGGACTTTTCCTTGTGGACTAGATCCCCTATGGCTGTTTGGAGCGCCCTGAGGCCACTCCTTAAAGGGGCGTTACTGTTAGGAATAGTACCTCCAGCGGGCTGCAGTTCCAGTGTCCACCAGCTGGTGTCAGTAAAGGGCTCATCTGGTGGTAGCACTGTGGCTCTTGGATCCATGGGCTGCAGTTCCAGTGTCCACCAGCGGATGTCTCCCAGTAATCAGAGGCTCATGAGTCACCACCTGACGCTCGTTACAGGAAAGATATTTAAACCCTGTTTACCATATGCTTAGTGCCTTGGTGTTTGTCCTCCATGTGCCTCTGTATCCCGAATCCTGAACCCTGTATCTGTAATGCTGAATGCTGTTTCTGGAATCCTGAATCCGGTATTTGCCATCCTGAATGCTGTATCTGAATGCTGAATCTGCTCCTGGACCCCTGTCTGCAGTCTGATCCTGTCTCACCGTTTTTCCCGTCATCTGTTCCTGGTTTCTGCCTTATCTTGCTCCCTGCCCCCTCTGATTGATCTCCCGTGCATGACCCTGGCCTGGCTACATTTACGGTTTGGACATTTCCCTATACCTGTTTTAGCAGTTTTCACTATTTCTGATGCTGTGGTTGTTTACACTGCTTATTATATTAGATGTGAGTTTGGATCACCATTTTACTTATATCCTTAACAAATCACTTTATTCACTTTACGTTGTGTTTGGTATTCTCTGTGCAGTTCACACATTTCTGGTCACACCAGTTCCTGACACCTTCCTACTGCTATAGCTACTGGTCTCTGAGCCTGACCCACGATCGTGACAGTATGCCTTTAATATACCCTTTAATTTTGTTAGTAGTCTCCCCCCACATAACAGCCAACAAGGTAATTTATTATTGTGCATTACAAAGAAAAATAAAGAATACCTGTATATCATGGCAAAATAATTTCTATTTGTAAAATGACACCACATGCATTTTTGTGGACTGAAAATGCTAGACCTGAGAGCTGGCTTACTAAAGGAGTTGAGAATCTTCACTCAATAAATTGAAAGAAATATTCACCATATGTACCAGCCATACCAGTAATGGATGGGGAACCTACACAATGTTTCCTTTTAGGGCCCAAGACCTTAATATGGCCCTGGAAACACCAAAAGCACCGAACACCAAAAATTCAAATGTGGTTGATCATTTGCTTTCTACTTGATGAAAGTTAACTGGATAATCACAATCTTATCTTCTTAGAAAAAAAAAGCTGTTCTGTGTAACACTTTTGTTAAACAATGCACTCTTCAAGGTTATTGTTTTTCTATTTATTTACCATCTTTCCAACCAAGATCCCAAGGGAAATGACAAATTAACAAGTTGTAAATTTAGCAAGAGGGCATTTTAGACACTTAAGGTTGCAGGTGACAAATAAGAATTACATACAATTTTTAAGCACCTACAGCTTCAAAGTCATTGTACTGTAATGTAGGTAATGTTATACAACAGCAATATTATTTTTTACCATAATCCAGTCATATTGTTTTTATCAAATACATACAAATAAACATTTTACTGTATTTCAGTTTGCAGAAAATATATACGGATGACTGATCTTTTGTGAATTCATCCCACTTTTGCTTTTCCATCTGAATCCCTTCTAAACTCTAACTAAAACCAAAGTAGGAAATGTTTTAGTTTGTGATAGAAACAGACAGTGAAACAAACTGGGTGATTATAATACAGGTTCACTCTGTTAGCTTTTGACCAGTGATAATTGTGAGGTTGTGTAAGGTATCCATTGACAAGTGCAGAAAATTGAGCCAGCTAAGGTGCAATTAATAAAAAGCAGGGGTTTCAAATTGTTGTTCAAATATCCACAAAATTAAACATAAGTGCTTTACTATGTGTCATTTTCAACATTTGCGCATAAATATTGTATTGGTTAAATTACAAAAGAGAAAAAATAAGTTGGAATTCACAATAGGGTATGCATACTGATTAACCAGTTCAGTTATTTGGATGCACATTATGTAGTAGGTGCAAAATGTGAACAGATTGAAACAATCTCATGGATGCATTAGCAGCTGGGTGCTTGTTTCTGCAACTTGTGCAGTTGGCTCTGGGGGTTCCTCACACGAAAATATGCAAAAGTGATCTGAATGGCTTTAGAGCCGACTGACCACTTTTACTGTTTTACTGTGTATGAAAAAATACATATCATTATATGCAGTCTTCTGTTAAGCCACGAATTTAGCTCTAGTCTAATTTTCACACATTCAGCAATTTCAGCTTTCAGGTGTGCTGAAAAAAGCCTTTTGTTCACTGAATATGTTATCACAGCAGTAATTCATCCTTTATTAGATAGCCGAGCACCAACTTTCTATGAGGCAAAGGCAAGATTTGTTTGCCACATTGTCCCTTGAGCTAGCTCATAGTGCTTTGGGGGCCATTTGTCATGTATTAGCTGTTTATCTGTAAAACAAAATATGACAAGTTTGGTCAGAGTATTTAGCTAAGGGACATTTTTTGAGCGCTTTTCTTTTAGTGTAGGCCTCATTTACGTGGGTGCATGGTACATGATGAATGGGCCATTTTTGTTATTGTCTTTAGATTCCAGGTGCTGCATGCAAACAGCCTTTTCTAGTTCATTAGGACACAGTGGCTACAGGGACATAACTGCTTGTCCTAATGGGACAGGCATGCAGGTAAGTGGCCCCAAAAACCAACAGTGTGCATTCACAGCCAATCACCTGCACCCATAAGCCTGTCACATTCTGTCCGTGCAGCTCCTGCATCTTTGTAGACTTGAACGGACTGTCCATACATAGCACCTGGAGTCTATTTTCTTATCCCCTCTTCAGCAAAAAAAGACATAAAAATATACTGTATATTGTATATACTGTCAGTCAATAGTTTTTATAGTTAGTTTCTATTTAAATTGTATGCAATTTAATCTTTCTGTGTTCTCTGAAGTTGAATCGCAGAGCAAATAAAAGTGGAGATAAAGATGAAATAATGAAAGTATCATTATTATTATTTAACATCTACATTTTTGACTCATCAAGGTTGTCACTTTTGTAGATACAAAAGGTGAAACACACTTGTGGCATTCTTTCTACAATACGATAAAATAGTGCAGCGCTAAGAATCATGAAAAAAATCCATTCCCGAATGGGATCACCCAGTGAGTTCCAGTAAAGGTTAAATTGTGCTGTGTCAATAATCCTCCACCAGTCACACTATATTCTCACCTCCCCGCATGGGCTCTTATTACAGGAGCCACAATGCGCATATAAAGAACTCCTAGGAACAGATGTCAGGTCACCCAGTTAGAAACAGGAACTGCTCAATCGTTTCCTCTTCAACACCTCAATATTCCTCATCAGGTATAGGCTCCCAAATCGAGTTCCACAAGATCTCTCCCCGGTACATGAAATGAACAAATGGTACCACATCTAGTGCTCACTGCTTCAAATGCTTAGGCTTTATTGAACAACATGAAACAGGGGGGTACTCACATGAACTCAATAAAAAACACGTTTGTAGTGATGATGGATGCTCCAAGGTGCAACCACACTTGGAGACAGCGGCGGCTGCGGATGATGTCACTTCCCTTTCCCGCACGCGTATCGTCCCATCCGGAACTTCGTCAGCGGATCCGCATGTTGTTTAATAAAGCCTAAGCATTTGAAGCAGTGAGCACTAGATGTGGTACCATTTGTTCATTTCATGTACCGGGGAGAGATCTTGTGGAACTCGATTTGGGAGCCTATACCTGATGAGGAATATTGAGGTGTTGAAGAGGAAACGATTGAGCAGTTCCTGTTTCTAACTGGGTGACCTGACATCTGTTCCTAGGAGTTCTTTATATGCGCATTGTGGCTCCTGTAATAAGAGCCCATGCGGGGAGGTGAGAATATAGTGTGACTGGTGGAGGATTATTGACACAGCACAATTTAACCTTTACTGGAACTCACTGGGTGATCCCATTCGGGAATGGATTTTTTTCATGATTCTTAGCGCTGCACTATTTTATCGTATGGACTTGATTTGAAGGGTTTTGGATTATTTTCCTTTAAGTGTTCAGCTGCTACTGATTTTAGTTAATTGCTGCGCTGTTTGATATTTGTTATATTCTTTCTACAATGGTAATCAAATATCTTTTGGAAAGCTCTTCCCAGCACTGTTTGCTGGAGTTTCCACAAATGTGTTGCACTTATAGGGTTGCTTTCATCCTTCCTGACACTCTCAGTGCTGACAACAGAAGTACATAAAAGGTTAATCTAGTGTTTCATGTTAGGTAATGTTGAGGTTATAATATATAAAATATTTCCCTGCACAGCTACAAAAAAGTGTAGCTCTCCACATCGTCTTATAATGATGAAATCCAAATGTGGCTATATATGCACCAAAAAAATACTAATAAACTGCATGATGCATTGCATCTCAGTGGGACTTCCTCAGAAGCTAGAGACCAATCATCAACTGCACTAGGGTGCTTCTATTTAAATAAAATATAAAATAAATCTGTGCAAAAGAAATTAAATTAGGGGGGCGTGGCCTGGCACGGATGGTGACGGACGCACAGTGGGGGAGCTCCTGGTTTCCCCGACCAAATCCAGAGGAATCCTGGCTTATCATCCACCAATCCGAGGTACAGATACCCCAGTTCTTCTCCCCACATTCCCTGCTTCAGCCCGGTGCCATTATTAGGCGGCAGAGGCCCGTCAATGGGGGGGAATTGGGCCGCCACGTTCCTGGCCTTTTCCTAAGGAGCATCCGCCCTTCTGCTCCCTAAAACCAACTACCCTCCTGCCATCCAGACACAGGATACTCCGAGCTGCCAGTCCTAAGACTTAATCCCCATTTAGGACTGCAAAACCTATAACTGGGACCGCTGTCCCTACACAAGATCGGGGATTTGTTGCAGCCTAGTTCGACCATATTGTTACTCCCAAAGTCTGCAGCCACAATCCCCCTCTTGCTAAAAGATTCACTCTGTAAGAGTCTTGACAGACACTTGCAGCCATACAGCAAATCTCTGGAACAGTTAACCCTAAATATTTTTAAAAAAATTGCTCTGATCGAATTCCAAGGCCAAAAGCGGCAGCTATATTGGTGCACCCACTCTGTACACACCAGTCCTCTTTCACTACAAAGGCAGTCAAAGAGGACACATGGGTGGCTCATAAGCTGGCTGGTATGTGAGACTTTAACCCAGGCTCCCGTCTCTTCCATATTGGCTCCTGCTCTGCAACAATAGAGCTTTTAACAACAGGGGCCTCATTATCATCAAACCAAACAGTCTAAGCATCATATGGCCAAGATTGGTTTCCAGAATCAAACTTATAGAGGGTTCAATCCACTGTCACAACCCCGGCTTGTAGAGCCCATGGAGCAATACCTGTTAAGGTCGCAATCCCCAGCCTCAAGCTATATGGCTGAGCACTAGACCCCGCCAAACTTCCCGTAACAGCAGAAGGCATGTCATAGTCCAACTGCAAACCCCAGCCCTCTGAAGCTTCTGCAATGGTTACAGTAGCAGTTCTGGATTTGAAGCTACAGGCTTTATTACAAGATCTGACTCATAATATTGCTAAAGAAGTTGGGAAAATTGCTCAGGAGCTCAGGGTAGAGATTGACAAACTGGGAGAGCATACTGACACTCTGGAAAATAAATTTGATGAACTAGTGCAATACGTACATGTTCTAGAAGAAGACAATGCCTCCCTCAAACACACAGTCTCACAGCTCCAGCTTCAACAAGAAGATATGGAAAATAGGGAATGTCGGCAAAACCTGAGGATTCGCGGTGTCCCTGAAAGTGTCAGTGACAAAGAAATACGCCCTTACCTTCTGGGGCTATTCATCACCTTAGCCCCTTATATCCTGGACATAGACTGGCAACTGAATAGAGCTCATAGCTCACTGGCTCCTAAGCCACCCCCTAATTCCAATCCGAGGGACATAATTGTACGCTTCCACTTTTACGAAAGCAAAGAGGTCCTAACTATGGCTACACGTAATAAATCACACATAGATTATAAAGGCAATAAAATCCAAATCTTCAGTGCCCTTTCACCTATAACCTTAGCAAAAAGGCGCAACCTTGGCCCTATTAGTACGCAACTGCAAAACCACCAAGTGGCCTATAGTTGGGCATTGCCCTTTCGCTTATCGGCCTCCAAGGATGGAGTTCTCCATCAGAGATCTCCATGAAAGTGAATCTTTCATGCGCAATTTGGGGCTCCCACCAATCCCTGAGGAAGAGCTTCAGCTACCTCCCTTAAATACGAGATCTCTGAGGGGCGTGGTCGGCTGCTGACAATGATAGATGCCTGAACACTCGGCTCTGCTCATCCCAAGGCTCCAAGCAACACCAGAGCACTCGCCTGCATGAGAGTTCACCTCAATTACACCCCAGAGGGACCCCATCATCGACTGCCTCATCCGCATAGAACCTTGGGAGCGTTGTTATAGACACCAGGCCCTCTGGACCGCGACCTCTCCACAGCAAGGCCACCGGCCTGCCGATTCCAATCTGCAGACATCCAAGCTCACGGAGGCCAGGTGAGCAAACACTTCTCCCCATACAGCATCACTTCTCTGGCCTCCCTCTGCCGGGCTGCATATTGGCCAGATTTGGGGACGCCAAGTGGCGGAGTAGCTTAACACCTCACAACAACAGCGGTCGCCATCTTGCCCTAACCGCCATCACAGCGCCACGGCAATCAGCCTTGCTCTGCACTGCGGCGGGCTGCACCCAAGTACACCCCAAACCCACTGCCTGTAAACATCACGGGAAAGGTGCAGAAGTACCCACCTCGACAGCAGCTGTAGTCTGGTTATCACAGCCCTGATTCTCCCGGTCCGCCCGCCATCCATCTTGTCTCTCTGCCTGTCTGCACAGGGCTGCTTGCGGTCCCAGTGACACTGCCTTGGCACAGGGGAGATCTGAGTCGCCACAGAGTCTACTGAGAGGCCATACAGCTGACCTGCAGCTGCACTTGTCCTTTTTAATTGAGGCCCTGGTCTCGGCCTACCTATCAAGCGCCACACTGCAGCAGCAGCCTGGTGCCACACAAATAGCACTGAACTCCACAGAGTCGGCTTCAAGGATCTATAATAAAACTCACCATGAAAATAAAGCATAACTATCTGGCTAAGGAACAGAGGCAGCCCTATTAGTGCAAAGTGAAGCACAGCACTCACAGCTCCCTCCTAACACGCTCCATAGTAGCCGTGGATGCCCCATCAACTTGTCATAGTTTACCACAGCCATCGAAAACTCCACATTCCCACAGTGGGGCGCCATCAATTTATGCTTGACTCTGAATAGCAGTTTGGGAAGTCCCCTGTTGCTCAAACACTGGTCTTGGCCTTCCGATTCCAAGATCCGGCTTTTCCAGCTATCTCCCAGAAAGAGATCACAAGAGTAGCTTATTGTGCAAGGGCATGCCCAAATCTAACCACAGCAAAAAAGGATCCTGCACACAGATCACGGACTGCTGCAGTCCTCCCAGGGACCAAACGTGGTTCCGCCTCTCATATCGTCTATACCACTTGATGGAGTACATTAACCCACCTCCCTACCAGAAGAGATGGATAGCTCTGAACACAGCACCCAGCTCGCCCAGGCATCCCCCTCTGAGAGGAGCAAAAGAGCAACACAGTCTCCTGCTCCCTCGCCCTCCAAGGTCCCACTTTACAAGAAACAACATTGGGATGCAGGGCAGGAAGGTTCAGGCTCCCAGGACTCACTGGCGGATCTTCCCAACAGAGACAAACCAGCATCGGAGCACACGTTAAAAAGGATGCTGTTCTCATTACAATACGATCTACGAAACAAGCTGCGATCGTCCTTAACAATGCTACAATCCAGAGTTGACCAAGTAGAAGTCCGTACTGAGGCTTTTGAAAGACAAGCCACAGATCAAGCATCCAGGCTGCTGGAGGCGTCAGATGCGTTCCACCAACATGCAGACGATATTCATTACCTACAAGCGAAAGTGGCTGACCTTGAAAATCGTTCCAGGAGGAACAACATAAAATTCAGTCGTATATAGAGTTGAGCGAACCTCTGGAAGTTCGGGTTCTGCTGGTCCGTCCGAACTTCAGGACAAAGTCCGGGTCCGGGTCCGGACGGAACCCGAACGATCGCACGGACAACGATGGGCCTGGGCCTGAAACAGGACTTCAAGCCTGCCTGGTCGTCTTGGGCTTGAAGGTCTCCAAGCGAGTTGAGATATATGCTGACTTAAAATACAACAAGGAGGACCTTGCTAAAAGTTCCAGTCGGTGAAAGCGAACATCCATTACTTATAGCAGACGTACAACCACCTTGCGTAGACTGCGGAGGTCGTCGGACCTACGAACTAGACACCGAACAGAAAGTTTTCGGAGTCATGCCTGAAGATGAACCAGTTGAGACCTAACATCGTAACAATTCCTGCTAGCGTCGAACAAAGCATCTAGCATAACATTACTCTTGTCGTAGGAAAAATTGCACACGAGGCTACGACCAAACAGAGAC
>BLSH010195959.1:74544-86551 GCA_018402905.1 Glandirana rugosa | reverse complement strand
GTCATATCTGGGGAGAGGAGGTCATGTCTGAGGGGGAGATGGTCAGGTTTGGAAGAGGGAGGGGTGGTCATGTCTGGGAGGAAGTTTGGTGTCATAAATGGGTCACGGACGTCGCCACCAAAACGACATATTTATACTGGTATTACGTACGTGTGTGTGTGCCCTAGTGTGGTAATCTCCTACCACATGTGTAGAGGTGACCTCGAATCGTTGGTCATTTGTTAGACATACATGTCAACACAAGTTTTAATAAGTTGGGGGTGACTTTAACTAACAAAACCAGCCAAACTGTAACTAATACTAGTAAGTCAGTAGGACGAATGTTAATTTAGTTTCTCCGTGCTTTGATTTAATTGTAAGCAGGATGACTGAATGATCATAATCAATGTCAAACCGACCAAAACAATCAATTTCAGTGGGGGTTGAATAATTTTGAACACAACTGTACATACAGATTGTTTACTGGTTGCTAAGCTCCAGTGGAGATGTGTACACCATCCTCTAATGGTGTGATCCCGTGTGTGTGTGCATGCATTATGGTCATATTTATACAGCAAAACCACCGCTGCAGGCACTGGGTAAATACTGTGGTTTGAAGGAGGGTCTGTACTGGTGGGGAGGGAGAAGGTTTGGACTGGTAGAGGGGGAGTCTGTACTGGAGGAGAGGGGTCTATACTGGTGTTGAGGGCAGGGATCTATACTGGAAGAGAGGTCTGTACTGTAGGGGGGGGGGGGTCTGTACGAAAAAGAAGCTGGGAGGGGGTTTGTCTTTTGGGGTTGTCTGTCTGTATTGGGGGGTCTATACTGAGAAAAAGCTAGGGGGTCTGTGCAGAGGAGGGTTTAGAGCTGGGGGGGGGTAATCTGTACTGGATGGGGAATAGCTAATGTAGGGGAAGATCTGTTATGGGGAATATGGGCTTGCAGGCGAATGGGGGATTTTTAATAGGAGGAGGGGGTTACTTTTGGTTGTAATCTGTTTGCTGCACTCCCTGTGTTACATACTCCTGACCCCCATACTCTATGCATTACAGGGCCGTAGATCATTTTTTGTCCTGGGGGGGTACAGCAGCAGGTACCAAGTGGTGAAGCGGGGGGGGGGGTTGGGGGGGGAGAACCAAGCAGCGCTGTGGGGGTCGATGGAGCGTGGCACACCATTACCACTCACTGATTGGTTGCTGGCGGTTACAGCACATCATCTCACTGTCTGCACACCATGGACTGGGGAGGTGGGGGACTCACCAATAGACAGAAAACTCCTAAAACGTGTTATTAGCAATGAGCAGAGCACAAACACTTATGAAAGTAGGGACTGCAGTGTGTGTGAAAGAGGCCTTCATGGGGAAAGGTCTACTTTAAACCAGAGCAGCTTGTTCTGACTCTCATACACTCCATTTGTTGTGTGGATGTACAGCTTGGTTTGAGACTGCATCCCATCAATGGCCAACCGATGAGGTTTTCAGTGCCTCAACTGCAGCCCCTGACACGCCAAAGGGTTGTGCATATCATTTACTGCCAGACATACTATGTGAGATGGTCAGAGACTGCAGGCATACAAAAGATGGTCAGAGACTGCAGGCGTACTACAGGAGATGGTCAGAGACTGCAGACGTACTACAGGAGATGGTCATAGATTGCAGACATAGTACAGGAGATGGTCAGAGACTGCAGACGTACTACAGGAGATGGTCAGGGATTGCAGACATAGTACAGGAGATGGTCAGAGGCTGCAGACATAGTACAGCAGATGGTTAAAGACTGCAGACATAGTACAGGAGAGGGTCAGAGACTGTAGGTGTACTACAGGAGATGGTCAGAGATTGCATGTATACAAGAGATAGTCAGGGACTGCAGACGTACTACAAGAGATGGTCAGAAACCGCAGATGTACTAAAGGAGATGGTCAGAGATTGCAGACATAGTACAAGAGATGGTCAGAGACTGTAGGTGTACTACAGGAGATGATCAGAGACTGCAGGCGTACAAGAGAGGGTCAGAGACTGCAGGCGTACTACAACATATGGTCAGAGACTGCAGACATACTACAGGAGATGGTCAGGGACTGCAGGCATACAAGAGATTGTCAGAGACTGCAGGCATACTACAGGAGATGGTCAGAGACTGCAGACATACTGGAGGAGATGGTCAGAGACTGCAGGCGTACTACAGGAGATGGTCAGAGACTGCAGACATACTGGACGAGATGGTCAGAGGCTGCAGTTGTACTACAGGAGATGGTCAGAGACCATCCATGTACTGTCTTATCCTATTCCTGTACATTGTCTGCTGAACACTCACAATGGTCCTTCCTGATCACCATAACAGGTGCTATCAGTGTCCCCACACACCACACGTCATTTACTTACTGTGTGACAGGTTCCAGACTTTCAGCATGGACTGTACCTCTCCTCCCCACTGATCACAGGTCTGGTTGTTAGAGGGTGGAGTGATTGGCTGTTAGGGGGATGTGGAGGTCACATTAACGTCGCTTTAACTGAAAATTGCGCGGTCGTGCGGCGTTGTACCCAAACGAAATTTGTGTCCTTTTTTTCCCACAAATAGAGCTTTCTTTTGGTGGTATTTGATCTCCTCTGCGTCATTTCTGATCGCCGCTATAAACAAAAGAAGAGCGACAATTTTGCAAAAAAAACCCAAATTTCTTACTTTTTGCTAAAATACAAATCCAAAAAAAAATATAAAAAAAACATTTTTTTTCACCATTTTTGGCCGATTTATATTCTTCCTCATATTTGCGATAAAAAAAATTGCAATCGGCGTTTATTGATTGGTTTGCGCAAAAGTGGTCGCGTTTATGGTTGATGAGAATTAATTTCTGGGGTTTTTATTTATTTATTTATTTTTACTAGTAATGGCGGCGATCTGCGATTTTTAGCGGTACTGCGATATTTCAGCGGACATGTCGGACTATTTTGACACTTTTTTGGGATCATTGGCATTTATACAGCGATCAGTGCTATAAAAATGCACTGATTACTGTGTAAATGCCATTGGCAGTGAAGGGGTTAACCTGCAGGGGGCGCTCTAAGGGTTAACTATGTTCCCTGGGCGTGTTCTAACTGTATGGGGACTGCCCTAGCTGGGGAAGGGAAGTGGTCACAGCCTTCGTATACAGCCCTTCCCCCTTCACAGAACGGAGGTCCGTGTTTACATACACGGACCTCCGTTCCTTCGCTCCGGGGGGGCCATCGCGGGTAGCCGGCGGCAATCGAAGCCGCCGCACCCGCTCCCTGGCCCTCCCCGAACACCGTGAGCGCGCGAGATAACGAGCCACTTTGCCGCCGTCAACCTGCGGTTGGCGGTCGGCAAGTGGTTAAGAAGACATGATTGCTTACGTAAGTGCCTGCCACATTCAAAGTCACAATATCTGTCTCAGTCACATTGTATAATCTGTTGTAGGATGGCACAAAGCAGGCATACCCATTTGTCCCTATGGGGTTTCCGCAATAAAATGAAGTATTAGTAATATCAACATTTTATTATTATTATTGATATTATACAGGATTTATATAGCACCAACAGTTTATGCAGCCAGGGCCGGATTAACATAGGGGCAGATGGAGCTGCAGCTCCAGGCCCTTCCCTCAAAATAGGCCTAGCCCAGCCAGCAGTATAAGCCTGAGTCTTCTCCTGTCCATAAACGTCTATGGGACAGAAGAAGCTGTGTGTAAATGTAGGGGTGTATGGCTACACCTGTGTTGGTTTGAGTGTGTTAATTACAGTGTCACAGTACACAGCCCCCCCCCCCATTGCACAAATGGTCTGCTCTACCTTCCCCTGCCCCTCTCCCTGGTGCAGTGAGCATGAAATTATAAACAGAGCAGCTGAGCTGACAGATACAAGGTGAATGCCACATCTCTGATAAAAGTGTGAGCACAATGACTGGGACTCTTATCTCTCTTCTCTCTTCCTCTCTGTTAACTCTTTCCTCAAAGCAGTAGCTCTGCTATAACTGCAGCCAAATAGTTTAGAATTGTGTCACCAGTGTATGGCAGTACTTGGTGCTTATAAGTAGGCTCACACTGGTTTGCTGTGTTCTGACCATATTGCTGGTGTATCTGCAGTTTTCATGCATTTTACCTGCAGTCCTATTGATTTCTATTGTGTTGCATGTTTTTTCTGCAGTTTATGAAAGTGCACCAAAATTCCCGCATGCTTCATCTTTGGCGCACTGTCAGAAAATGCAACAAAATTCACAAACCAATAGAAATCAATAGGACTACAGCTAAAACTGCAGCTGAAGGGCTGAGTGTACCAAGAGCCCCAGGGTCACAGGCAGGGCTAAGCTGTGTATGTGATGCCTAAATATTACTGGAGCCTGAGAGCACAGTGTACAGTGCTCGGGGTGACATCACTACAGTGTACAGTGCTTGGGGTGACATCACTACAGTGTACAGTGCTTGGGTAGACCTCACTACAGTGTACAGTGCTTGGGTAGACCTCACTACTGTGTACAGTGCTCGGGGTGACATCACTACTGTGTACAGTGCTCGGGGTGACATCACTACTGTGTACAGCGCTTGGGGTGACATCACTACTGTGCTGCAGTGAACTGTGAGGCAGGAGTCTGTGTGCAAGGAGCTCAGACACCGCAAGAAGTCCAGAGAGAGGACTGGGGTCTCCAATGCTGCCTGGAAACACTGAGCTGTCACTGCAACAAGTAGATAGTGTGCACAAGATACCGCCTGCTGTTTTTGAGAGCCCAGGTGGCAGCTGTCGCTGGTGAGAGTCCACATGGCAGCTGTCACTGGTAAGAGATCGCTTGGCTGTTGTTACTGGTGAGAGATCACTTGGCTGTTGTTACTGGTGTTGCTGCAAAGTGACTACGTGTTCTTGATTGCCTGGGACAGTCCCACATTTTACAGGTCTGTCCTGAGTCCTGGGCACCTTCATTCTGGGACAATATCATGTCCTGGAATTAAACTGACAGGACCAGCAAACTTAGCAGTGGCGCTGACTCTACCTCCACCCCCACCTGAGACTCCTAGCTACTGGTTGCTAGAGCCGCCTGGCGTCTAGCAACCAGTAACATCACTCACCAGGGACGAAACCGGCCGGCGCCAAATTGAGCAGGGCGCCACCGGCCCCATGTGTCAAATTCAGAAGAGTGCCGCTGTCGCCACCGATGTTTGCACTGCTGACACTGCCAGGGATTTCATAGGGAGCAGTGTTCACACACTGGCTTTCTGGTGAGCCCGCTTGTACTGCCTCTGACTGCAGGGAAGCTGCTGAGTCTCGCACACACTGGCTGTTCAGTGAGCTCACTCACAATACCTCTGATCGCTGGGGAGTCGCAGGGATTTAGGACCTCAGCCTGAGGCATTCACCCTTGAAAATATCTGGCTGGGACCCGGAAGAGTCAGCCTTGAAGGGATCCATTACCCAGGGGGAGTTAATCTTGAAGGGATCTGGACTGGACCCCAAGAGATCCACTACCCAGGGAGATCAGCTCTTCGGGAATCCAGTATCTGAAGGCAGGCTGCGGATGGCAAATGACATTGTATCTGGTGGCAGGCTGCAGGTGGAAAGTGGCACATTTTATCTGGTGGCAGGCTGTGGGTGGATTTGGCAGCAGGCTATGGGTGGCAAGTGACATGCTGCATCTGGCGGTAGGCAACAGTGGCAAATGACGCGCTGCATCTGGCGGCAGGCGACTGTACAAAGTGACACGCTACATCTGGCGGCAGGCGATGGTGGCAAGGGACATGCTGCTTCTGGCAACAGACAACTGTTCAAAGTGATATGCTGCATCTGGTGGCAGGCTATGGGTGGAAAGTGACACTGCATCTGGTGGCAGGCTATGGGTGGCAAGTGACACACTGCATCTGGTGGCATGCTATGGGTGGCAAGTGACACACTGCATCTGCTGGCAGGCTATGGGTGGCAAGTGACACACTGCATCTGGTGGCAGGCTATGGGTGGCAAGTGACACACTGCATCTGGTGGCAGGCTATGGGTGGAAAGTGACACTGCATCTGGTGGCAGGCTATTGGTGGCAAGTGACACACTGCATCTGGTGGCAGGCTATAGATGGAAAGTGACACTGCATCTGGTGGCAGGCTATGGGTGGCAAGTGACACACTGCATCTGGTGGCAGGCTATGGGTGGCAAGTGACGCACTGCATCTGGTGGCAGGCTATGGGTGGCAAGTGATACACTGCATTTTGTAGCAGGCTATGGGTGGCAAGTGACACACTGCATCTGGTGGCAGGCTATGGGTGGAAAGTAACACTGCATCTGGTGGAAGGCTATGGGTGGCAAGTGACACACTGCATCTGGTGGCAGGCTATGGGTGGCAAGTGACACACTGCATCTGGTGGCAGGCTATGGGTGGCAAGTGCCACACTGCATCTGTTGGCAGGCTATGGGTGGCAAGTGACACACTGCATCTGTTGGCAGGCTATGGGTGGAAAGTGACACACTGCATCTGGTGGCAGGTTATGGGTGGCAAGTGACACACTGCATCTGGTGGCAGGCTATGGGTGGCAAGTGACACACTGCATCTGTTGGCAGGCTATGGGTGGCGAGTGACACACTGCATCTGTTGGCAGGCTATGGGTGGCAAGTGACACACTGCATCTGGTGGCAGGCTATGGGTGGAAAGTGACACACTGCATCTGGTGGCAGGCTATGGGTGGAAAGTGACACACTGCATCTGGTGGCAGGCTATGGGTGGAAAGTGACACTGCAGCTGGTGGCAGGCTATGGGTGGAAAGTGACACTGCATCTGGTCGCAGGATATGGGTGGCAAGTGACACTGCATCTGGTCGCAGGATATGGGTGGCAAGTGACACTGCATCTGGTGGCAGGCTATGGGTGGCAAGTGACACACTGCATCTGGTGGCAGGCTATGGGTGGCAAGTGACACACTGCATCTGGTGGCAGGCTATGGGTGGAAAGTGACACTGCATCTGGTGGCAGGATATGGGTGGCAAGTGACACACTGCATCTGGTGGCAGGCTATGGGTGGCAAGTGAGACACTGCATCTGGTGGCAGGCTATGGGTGGCAAGTGACACACTGCATGAGGTGGAATTTGATCACCCTGACACCAGATAAAGCATGGTGTTAGGATGACTTAAGTGCTAACACCAGCCATTTGCCTGACAAATCACCTCCACCGCTGAATTCCCTGTCAACCCAGGAGACTACATTCCTCCCCCATCTTTTTTTGGGAGGGGGGGGGGTTGTCCCTGAATGGCAGTTTGGAAATGTGGTCACCCTATGTTGCTGCTGGTGAGAGACCGCATAGCAGGTGGTATTGGTGGTGTTGCTGCTGCTGAGAGGCTGGCACGGTATTACTGGTGAGAGTATATTTATTTTGTTTTAGCAAAAAATTGTTTGAATTTTTATTTTATTTATTTCCATAAAAAGGCCCACCAAAATCCTCAGCACCAGGCCCACGATGATCTTAATCCGGCCCTGTATGTTGCTTTACAACTTGAGGGTAGACAGTACAAATACAATACACTTAAATACAGTAGGAATCAGAGGGCCCTGCTCATTAGAGCTTACATTGCTGAAAATAAGCAAGCACAATAGCCCAAAAAATATTTCAGACCACTCAGTGTTGCCGACTCAGTCACTGACTGTCGACTGCAGCACACTGTACTTCAGAAGATAAAATATCATGAAGAATTTCAACAGATGTATATGGACAGTTACAAGGAGTGTCCCAATCACAATGTCAAATATAGTAATAGTAGTGCCTTGATGCACATATATAAAGAATACGTGCAATAGCTTGTTACTCATACTCAACTTGTAGATGTCATCTTTGATAAGAAGCAATCATTATTATCCAGTGAGATAATAAGCACAATAATAATCAGGATTTCAGAAGTGTCCAAAACAACATTCCAGTGCAGAGAATAGTCCGAAGTAAATGCTGTGGGTTTATAAATGCATATTCATTGAGAACTATATACATAAAAAATAAACATTCCAGATTTCCAAGTGTGGTGGCATATGTAACAGTCTATCTTGCAGATAATACAGAGCATAAGCAGTCAGATATTAATGACCCTGGAGAAAATTACTTAAACAATTATTGAAACTGGTACATCTCACCCAGATGCTGTATACTAAATACTTAATGAGTTCCAGTAAATGTATTAGTACACAAAAATCTATAAAGTTGGGAGAGTAGGTGCATACAGACTAAGCACCTAACAGAAACACGATCACCCTAACATGTTTCACCTCCTCTGAGGAAGCCGTAAGGGCTTCCTCAGAGAAGCCGAAACATTAGGCAGGGCTCACACTGTTGAGCTGCAGCAACGTGTTTTGCACGCCTGTGCATTGTGGTGTCATTCATTCCTAATGGTATCCCACAGCACCTTGCCAATGGATGTGTATTGCAGTGCACAGTAATGCATGGTAACACATTTCTGGTGTGCTGCTTTACAAAAAATAGTGCATGCACCTTAAACAGTCTCATTGGAATGCATATTGATAAATAGAAGACATGAAACATCAGTTTTTATTGATTATCCAAAAAACACAGTCAGGAGAATTTACCAAAACTGGAGCAGACAGAATCTGGAGCAGCTGTACATGGCAACTATTTAGCTTCTACCTTTTTTATTTTCTAGACTTATCAGAGCAAATTAAAGATAGAAGCTGATTGATTACTGTGCACAGCTGCTCCAGATTCTGTCCGCTTCTGTTATCCACTTTCAGGTAACAGAACCCTTCTTCGGTAATGTTATCAGGTTCTAACGCACAAAGGGTTGATTTACTAACACCGGAGAGTGCAAAATCTGGTGCCGTTTTGCAGGTTTTATTGAAAAAGCTCAATTGAACAAGCTGAGGTTAGAAGCTGATTGGCTACCATGCACAGCTGCACCAGATTTTGCACTCTCCGGTTTTAGTAAATCAACCCCATAGTATTTGTTTTTGGTTGCTAAACAAAAACTGATATTTGAACTCAGGGATATGTCTCCCTGCATTACTCTGTCGTGGACTCGCTGGGAGCAGCATACCAAAGAGAAGGTGACACTGATGACTGTTTATTGAACAGAAATACAGGTTTTTAAAAGTAGGCCAGTCACCACATGAACAATAAAACCAAATATTTACCCAAAACATCACACAATGGTTTAGATAACGAGGTAGAGTTGACACAAGGCTAATCACATCATGTATTAGCCAACTTAGCCAAATTAGTGAACAGACAGAAACTATACTGACTCAATAAACTCAATTAACAATGGGAATTTACACCTAGGAGGCACACAATGAGAGAGACACACATAACAAACAGTGATCCCACCCCACCTCAGACTGTCGGTCAATGTCTACAACAGTGTATGAGACAAACTCATACAATGTTTCAGTAGTCTGAAAGGGTGGAATTAATTTATCTTCATATTTTTCTTGAGGGATATTGTTGATAAATATTACTGTCCCAAGTAGAGGGCTTCTCCAAGTCAATATGCAGGAGGGTTACCATATTCCCTCTGACCAATAAGCTGTGCAAGATTAATATTACACCTTTCCATCCACTCCAGAAGGGAAGCTTTATTGTCCTTATTCAGAGAATCAATCCAAGCTTTGCTCTCAGCATTCATTACGTTGTTCTCCATCATTGGAGAATGATCTGCTCTCTCCATGGGCCATAATCCGTGGGTAGGAGGCTTGCCCTTAGTCCTCTCTAAAAGCCCCTGTCCTGGTTGGGTCTGTCACAAATAGACTGCATGTTTAGTACAGAGATGTTAGACAAAAACCAAGTTCTCAAGATCAAAAGCTAGGAACACTTCTCAAATTGACTGAGGCATACACTTTCAGGAGAGAGCAATTTCTCAGATATGGTAGATTTTTTTCTGCAAAAGTTATATTAATGTGGCAAATCCAGTTAATCACTAAACAGGTGTTTGAACTCTTTCATATGTAGGTATACTTTACAGCACCAGTTGAGTTGATAAAAATAAGGTTGCAGAACCAGACTGATTCATTGAAGAGCCAAAAAACAGAAGGCAACATCCAGGCTAAATACCGTGGCCCAATACACTGTGCTACAAGCATATTCAGAGAGGAGGGCATTACTGGTCTCTACAGAGGGTCTACTGCATTGGTTCTGCGGGATGTACCTTCTTTTGGTATCTATTTCCTAACTTATGAAGTACTTTGCAAATGGATGACAAGCAATGGAGAAATGCCAAGTAAGTATGAATGTTTTCAATCACCAAGAAGAGTCATAATGTAGGTCAAATCACCAATGTGTATTGTAGGTCTGATATGATAATGCCAACAAGCTGGCCATAACTAAGTCATTACCAAGGAAGACAAAGATACTGCACATCATTCCTGTACAAGGAATGTCTTTGAATAACCATTGTTCATAACAACATAGCAACCATATGCAGAGGCCTAGGCTGACCTCAGTGGTGTCAATAGGGTTCACACCTTGAAGTGCACACTGCTGGTTAAAAAAATAAATAAATAATGACGATAATAAATAAAGGCTGCCTTTAATTGTACAAAAGTACCAGTCCCACCATCAGTGAATGGAAACATTACTCTCTTGTGAAATGGCACCTGCCAGTGGAATATTTAGCATTTGACGCTTTCTGGTGTGTTGGATGCCTGTGTTTTCACACTAAATGCTGTGGTTTTGCCTGTCGGCTGCTGCATCACATACAGCGCTGCATCTCCAGTGTTAGACATGCATCCAACACACCCAGAAGTGTTGGATGCTGAAGATTCTACTGCTAGGTGTAGCTTTGCAAGACAGCGGCGTTTCCATTCACCAATAGATGGACTGAAAATTATTATTAGTGCATGTTTACAGGCTGCTTTAATTTACACTTTTTAAAAAAAAACGTATTAGTCACAAAATCGCTTTAAGCATGCGTTGTATAACTTATGGCCAGATGCCTGTGCCTTCGCTTTATTATGTTTACCTATTTTTTTCAAACTGCCATGTGCCTTGCTTGTTGAGTTGGCTACAAATGTGTACCCTTTAGACCCCTTTCACACTGATGCAGTTTTCAGGCGTTTAATCGCTAAAAAATAGCGCCTATAAAGTGCCTGAAAACTGCCTCTCCTGCAGCCCCAGTGTGAAAGCCTGAGTGCTCTCACACAGGGCCGTCTTTCTGAGCGGGCACACCTGGGCGCAGCCCAGGGGCCCCAAGTGCTCATGGGGCCCCATCAGAGTCAGCGCTTAGATCTAGGAGAATGCAGTAACTCGGACACTGCCAGGGGCGGACTGGCCATAGGGCACACCGGGCATATGCCCGGTGGTCCGGGGCCGCCAGTCCGCATGCTACTTTTGGCCGCCCGCCCGACTATTCTTCTTATCTGCAGCTTCCCGGAGGGCGGCGGCCGTGAGATGAGAAGAGCCGCTCTGTCCTGTCAATCATACTCAGAGGAGGAGGAGCGGCGATGCTACAAACAGCACACAGGCTGAAGCCGCTCCTCCTCCTCTGAGTTTCATTCACAGGACAGAGCGGCTCTTCTCATCTCACAGCCGCCGCCCTCCGGGAAGCTGCCTGGTGTTTTGAGTACAGTCCCTCCCACTGCATCTCTCCCCTCTACTATGTCAGCCCCCTCCTCCCTCCTCCCTGCACTCTCCCCGCAGTACAGAGGTTAGGGGAGGGAAACAGAGCACAGTGTTCCTCCCTCCCCCTCCCTTCTGTACTGCAAAGAATTATGGGAGATGTAGTCCAGGGGAAGGCGGGATTGCCTTGAAAATGCATGGACACTTGGACAGAATATAATGGCCACAACAAGGAGGTGAGGCTCTCTATTTGCAGGTCTGGGCTGTCTCTTTGCAGGTCTGGGGCTGTCTATTTGCAGGTCTGGAGCTGTCTATTTGCAGGTCTGGAGCTGTCTATTTGCAGGTCTGGAGCTGTCTATTTGCAGGTCTGGGCTGTCTATTTGCAGGTCTGGGCTGTCTCTTTGCAGGTCTGGGGCTGTCTCTTTGCAGGTCTGGAGCTGTCTCTTTGCAGGTCTGGGTGTCGGGGTCTGGACGTTTCTCTGTCGGGGTCTGG
>BLSH010195959.1:52378-71124 GCA_018402905.1 Glandirana rugosa | reverse complement strand
TTATTTGTATGTCATCGGGATCAAAATCGCCGCGAAATGTCGACAAAGCCGGTAATCGCTCGGTGAAAATTGGGGGTTCTTCCCCAATTTTCGCGGACACAACGCCGCGAAGGCTTAGGGAAAAATCGCGAGTAAGTGAGGTTATCCGTCCCCGTCAAACCCTTGCGACATATGTCACGAGGGTTGGGCGGAGTTTCTCCGACGAACGTCCTGAAAAAAAGGGTAGGACTTTCACGTGGCGAGGTCACACTCTCGTCCCGGTAGAATTATCGTAGTACCCGGGGACCCGTTTCATTACGTGATCCCGGGGGTGTTCGGACGTGATGGCGAGTGGTTTGCGTACCCTTTTATTTAAATGGGTTGCGTTTGGTGAGCGGTAGTGCAGGCTTGTGGGGGCCCTAGTGCATTACTTTGCCCAGGGGCCCATGATGCTATTAAGATGGCCCTGCTCTCACACTGGAGCGGTGCACTTTCAGGATGGGAAAAAAAGTCCTGCAAGCAGCCTCTTTGAGGCGGGTTGGGAGCACTGTATACAGCGTTCCCAAACTGCCCCTGCCTATTGGAGTGAATGAGCGCTAAAAAGGGATTCGGAAGCGCCGCAACACAGGCGCTTTTAACCCCTTCTTGGGGGTTAAAAGTGGCTCGCTAATGGCCGAAACAGCTGTAAAGCGCCGCTAAAACTAGGGCTACTGTATGTTTATTGTTCACAGCTTTTGTAATGACTCGTGTCATGGAAAAAATGAGGAACGCCATTGCTGGCCCTCTTTTGAAAAAGCCTGTCTGTTAGGCTTCAAAACTTTTGAGTTACAGACCCGAAAAATGCATGTTGTAAATGAGTGATATACACTATTGTGCAAAAGTTTTAGGCAGGTGTGGAAAATGCTTTCAAAACTAGAAGTGGTAATAATTTATTTTTTATCAATTGACAAAATGGAAAGCAAATGAACAGGAGAGAAATACAAATAAAATCAGTGCAGTATTTGGTGTGACCACCTTGCCTTTAAAACAGCATTAATTCTTCTTGGTACACTTGCACACGTTTTTTGAAGGAACTCAGTAGGTAGGTTGTTCCAAATATCTTGAAGAACTAACCACAGATCTTCTGTGGATGTAGGCTGCCTCAAATCTTTCAAGAAAAGATAGAAGGATTTGTGGCAGCCTACATCCACAGAAGATCTGTGGTTAGTTCTACAATTTGTTTGGGACAACCTACCTGTCTCGTTTCTTCTTCTTCTTCAAAAAAAAAAATGTGTACAATAGGGTACTTCCACACTGCTTTGTAGCAAAATCCTGGAAAAAACGTATTTGCTGTGTTTCAGATGCGCTTCTGGTGCATTTTTGGGTTGCTTGCACCTGTGAAAAATGGACAAGTGACTCAAAAACGTAAAATCTTGGTTCAATTTTGCAGCGATTTCTATTCATTTCAATGAAAAGCTGCGTTTTTGGTGCGGTTTTCAAAACTGCAGCAAATGCAAACGCAGCAAAACGCACTGAACCTGTAAGACAGGTGTGTGAAGAGTCCCACAGGATTTAAAGGAAAACATTTTTCTTGCAAGGAAAAAAACACAGGAAAAGCGTATCAGTGTGAAAGGGCCCTTAGCTAAAGGAGGTTCCGCTTCTGCTCCCCAAACAGGGTCAAGGGGAAGAGAGGAAATGTAGTGTTTATGCCCTCTGGAAACTGAAGGTTCCTAAAGTGCCAAGAATTTACCAAAGAACAGGCCATGGTGTGTGTTTGAGAGGAAGATAATTATATAAAGCAAGAGGTGCCATAATAGAACATTGCTCCAAAGGAACAGCTATCGCCTTGAGCGGTGTTTTGTGTTTCCTGTAGACATCCAGCAAAATGCATGCTATTTTCCCTTCTATCCCAGCTCCCTTGCTCCTGTGATTTGCCCTTGCTGGTGAGTTTATACCCATAGGGGTACTCAAAGGTCAGGAGTATGAAATTGATGGGATTTTGCGTGTCCAGAGAAGGAGTCACTATAACCCAGGAGCTGACTGAGTTCCTGTGGCTGTGTGGCCATGAGAATGCATCAACATGCTGAAGGTGTGCTTGGTGGAACAGGCTGGTGGAAAACGTCACCTGGAAAGCGTGACACAGTTAGCTTATACAGTATCTCACAAAAGTGAGTACACTCTTCACATTTTTGTAAATATTTTACTATATCTTTTCATGTGACAACACTGAAGAAATGACACTGCTACAATGTAAAGTAGTGAGTGTACAGCTTGTATAACAATGTAAATTTGCTGTCCCCTCAAAATAACTCAACACACAGCCATTAATGTCTAAACCTCTGGCAACAAAAGTACACAAACAAAAGTGGGCCCAATTAGCCATTTTCCCTCCCTGCTGTCATGTGTCTTGTAGTGTTACAAGGTCTCAGGTGTGAATGGGGAGTAGATGTTTTAAATTTGGTGTTATCGCTCTCACTCTCTCATACTTGTCACTGGAAGTTCAACATGGCACCTCATGGCAAAGAACTCTCTGTGGATCTGAAAAAAAGAGTTTTTGCTCTACATAAAGATGGCCTAGGCTATACGAAGGTTTTCAAGACGCTGAAACTGAGCTGCAGCACGATGGCCAAGACCATACAGCGGTTTAGCAGGACAGGTTCCACTCAGAAAAGGCCTCGCCATGGTTGACCAAAGAAGTTGAGTGCACATGCTCAGCATCATATCCAGAGGTTGTCTTTGGGAAATAGATGCATGAGTGCTGCCAACATTGCTACAGAGTTTGAAGGGTGGGGGGGTCAATCAGCCTGTCAGTGCTCAAACCATATGCTGCACATTGCATCAAATTGGACTGCATGGCTGTCATCCCAGAAGGAAGCCACTTCTAAAGATGATGCACAAGAAAGCCCGCAAACAGTTTGCTGAAGACAAGCAGACTAAGGACATGGATTACTGGAACCATGTCCTGTGGTCTGATGCGACCAAGACAAAGCAGACTAAGGACATGGATTACTGGAACCATGTTCTGTGGTCTGATGAGACCAAGATAAACTTATTTGGTTCAGTTGGTGTCAATCATTTGTGGTGGTCTACAGTCGAGCATGGTGGTGGAAGTGTCATGGTCAGAGCCGCCGGCACTGGGGAGCTACAGTTCATTGAAGGAACCATGAATGCCAGCATGTACTGTGACATACTTAAGCAGAGCATGATTCCCTCCCTTCTGAGACTGGGCAGTAATCCAACATGATAACAACCCCAAGCACACCTCCAAGACGACCACTGCTAAAGAAGCTGAGGGGAAAGGTGATGGAATGGCCAAGCATGTCTCCAGACCTAAACCCTATTGAGCATCTGTGGGGCATCCTCAAATGGAAGGTGGAGGAGTGCAAGGTCTCTAACATCCACCAGCTCTGTGATGTCGTCATGGAGGAGTGGAAGAGGACTCCAGTGGCAACCTCTGAAGCTCTGGTGAACTCCATGGCCAAGTGGGTTAAGGCAGTGCTGGAAAATAATAGTGGCCACACACAATTTTGACACTTTGGGCCCAATTTGGACATTTTCACTTAGGGGTGTACTCACTTTTGTTGCCAGCAGTTTAGACATTAATGGCTGTGTGTTGAGTTATTTTGAGGGGACAGCAAATGTACACTGTTATACAAGCTGTACACTCACTACTTTATATTGTAGCAAAGTGTCATTTCTTCAGTGTTGTCACATGAAAAGATAGAATAAAATATTTACAAAAATGTGAGGGTGTGGTGTACTCACTTTTGTGAGATACTGTATTTCTGAGACTAAGTCCAGATGGGGGAGAGGGTAAAAACGACAAATTTAAAAGTGCTCGTGCTGATGAGCGTTAGAAACAAAATAGCAGGGGATATCACAATATAGTGAATGCTCTGCCCACTAAACTGCATGATGCGCTATGCCTTGAGGATAATGTTATTGGGCCTATTCCAGACTTATACCTGTCGGGTTGGGCATAACCTGAAGGGATCTTCAGGGTCTGGGAAGTGGGAACTATAGGACCTCGACACCCTGCAGCTAATTCCACACTTCATGCCAAGGTGAATTCCTAATGCAGGATTCGGTGCCCAATGCAAACTGTTCAGGCTAGTCCCACACAGTAATCCGGAAACTGCTTGGTAGCACAAGGCAATTAACAGTTAATGATAAAGTTTCAGGTGAAAAACAAAATTCAATGGTTTAAAAAAAAAAAAAAAAAAATTCTCCTGAGAACAGGTCAATTGCCTAAAGACATTAGCAAAAACCTGGAGCCTCACAGAGTTGGCAGGGTTGTATGAGTATGCTCTTTGGGTGGTCCTAGCAAGCATTGTCCCAGTATCCAATCAAGTGTAGGTAGCAGCATATAACTCATAGTCTTTAAATTGCTCTTGTGTCTTGTACTGTACAATTAAAGTGTTTATTAAGCCACTTGTATAAAAAATTCACATCTGCTCTGTATTATAACAAGAAGTTGCCCTGTGTCTGTGTTATAACAATACAGAGGAAATAGGAGCTTTAAGGCCTCATACACACGGGCGTATCTTTAAAAATAAACAAAATGTCGGGCCCGACATCAAGGTAAAAAAATCTGCGTTTTTCGGCGTTATGCATCGGCGTTAGTGAGCGTCGGCGTCAATAGGCGTTTTTAAAAAAAAATCATCCCTCTGCTATTTTTCAACCTAAAAATGTTGGCGTCAAAAAACGCCGGAAAACGCCGGTACAATATTAGTTGGCGTTTGTTGTCGTTAGTTGCCGTTTGTTGGCGTTTTGTGGCGTCGGCGTCAAAAAATGCCAAAACGTTACAGCCTCAGAACACGATGGCCGTGGGTTCTACTTTCAGCTCACTAACGCCGACGCCATCTACAGCTCAAAAACGCTGACGTTTTTATGGGGCCATTGACTAACATGGAGAGCTGCAAAAAACGCCAGAAAATGCCGGCGTCAAAAAACGTCCGTGTGTATGAGGCCTTAGAGTTAATTATGAGAGCAGAGAGGAGAAGCTATGAGAAGAAGAGGGGGAAGGGAGTTGAAGACAGGCACACAGGAGATAGGAGAGCTTGGAGTGACATAGCCTGCATAGACCATGGGGCTCTCAAGATAAGCTATTTACAGGGGGAGTCAGTACACAGGGGGGAAGTCATGACCTGACATTATCAAACAGTTATTTTTGGGGATACAGGGGGATAATTTAAAAAGCAAAAGTACCATGCTGCTAATTGCACATTAAAGAGACAGGAGCAGCATTTTTTGTTTGGGTTAACAAACATTTAAAGAGGAATTGCAGTCTGCTCACATAATTTGTAATAAAAATAGCTTTGCTATTCTGAAGCTCTCCTTCAACCAATTTGCATATTATTTTATATATACTGTGATTCTGTACTTGCCAAATATGCTGCAGAGATCTCAGGCTGCATCAATTTTAACTGTGGGCAGCTGAAGCTGCTGCCCGTTCACTTCCTGGATTTACACAGACACACAGAGGCACACCTCCAGCCCTGCAGCATTGATTGGACCTCTTATGACTCTTCCCCCTCTCTTCCTGGCAAACTCTCACGAGAGTGAGAAAGGCAGCTAAGCATGATGTCATAAGTCTAGGCTAATGACCAGACAAGAAAGAGGAAGTGGGCTGTATAAGGTTTACTGGCAGAAAAGAATGCTTTACTATCCAAAGTTAAAACAACAAGGGCAGAAGATTTAATAGATGGAAAGTTGAAAAAATGACTGAAGAGCCGCTTTAAGATATATATTTTTAAGAAACTATTGTCTAGTGCAGTGTTTTTCAACTCCAGTCCTCAAGGCACACCAACAGGTCATGTTTTCAGGATTTCCATGAGTTTGCACAGGTGATTTGATCAGTTTCACTGCCTTAGTAATTACCACAGCTGTTTCATCTGAGGGAAATCCTGAAAACATGACCTGTTGGTGTGCCTTGAGGACTGGAGTTGAAAAACACTGGTCTAGTGGTATAAAAATAAGTTCAGGCAGTTGTAGCAGCATAGTTAACAGCCTGGTTTGCATGGCAGGTTCATAATACAAGCTGGAAGAAAAGACACCCTTTTTTGTTTTCTCTCTTCAGGTACATGGACAATGCTTTTTGCTGGCGGTTGTGCAGGAACTGTGGGGTGGGCAGTTGCAAACCCAATGGATGTTATAAAGTCACGTTTACAGATGGATGGCATGTATAAAGTGCAGTATCGGGGACTATATGACTGCATTTATCAAAGTATTAAACAGGAAGGACTCCGTGTACTGTTGAAAGGTCTCACAGTTAACAGCTTGAGAGGCTTTCCTGTCAATGCAGTTACTTTTCTAAGTTATGAAAAACTTATCCATATCTTACGATAAATGATGACTATATCCTGAAATATAGTGTACACATTAAGTCAATACACTAATGGATGGGTATTCATTTTTTTTTTTTCAACCATTAAAAAATAAATATAACTTAATAATGTTGCTCTGAATAATAAATAATAAATTAAACATTCCATGTATGGTTTATCTATACATTATTTGCATTATAACACACCTTTTATCAAAGTTTAGTCTAATGGGAATAAGGTTCATCTGACAGGTTAAGGCAGAGGTAGGCAACCTTAAAGAGGTAGAGATCTACCTGAACAACTCGGGAGAAGTCAAAGATCACTGGGCACAGTGTCGTCTCCTCACATCTGATTTAAACCTCTAATTGCTGTACTGCCATGTCGCAAACGCGTGCATTGCACAGCAATCATGGGTTTAAATTAGGTGGTGAGAAGGTAACATATTGCCTCCTCATCACCTACCAACACACACTTGCATAGCTTTTCAGAGGAGCAGCACTTGTGCTGCACTTGTGAATGGACCCCAAGTTGCATTCAGCAGTGGCACCCTTAGGGCTCGTTCACAAATAAAGCTAGGGGGTGGCAAACCCGCAGGTACACTGCACTTCACTTCCGATATGGGTAAACCACAGCACATCAGTGTGAAAGCAGCCTTATACTATTATGCCCAGAGTATTGCTTCACACTGGCCTGAAGATCTCTTCTTTCCTGCTGCTGGCACCACTCTTGAGACTGCTAAGCTGGGATAAGAGGTGGAGTGCAGTTGGTATCACTCCGCATAGGACAGGAACCAGCACTACAGAGGAGGCATTAGCTTATGCGGCTCTTGTTCCCTTTTACCGCTCCAACTTTACAAGTAGTCCCTCTGCATTGCACCCTGTGTAAAGATTGGCAGGTCAGCAAGCCCAGACCGAGATCTACCAGTCACCTGTCCGCGATCTACTGGTAGATCGCGATCTACAGGTTGCTGACCCCCGGGTTAAAGTCATGCTAGATGCTGCATTTAAATAACTGCTAGTTTTGAAGCTATTCAGCTATGGCAGTGAAATGGTCATGTTTAGGTAGAGATTTAGAAGTATCCGAATTTCCGAATCACAATAGTAACAAATTTCAACAAATCCATAATAAATTGTAACAAAATTTAATTTTTTGAGAACTAGTCTGAATTTGAAAATGAATTTAAATTCAAAATGGAGAAATATTGCAATAAATACAGTGAGGAATAAAAGTGAAATAAGATGATGATTCCTGCTTAGGCTGCTTTATATAGAATAGAATAAAATAGAAAAAATAGAATAGAAGATGGTAGAATAAAACAGGATAGAATGGAAAATAAAAGCATAGAATAGAAAGGAATAGAATTCAGATCAATTCAATATTATAATTTGAATACTTTAAATCCATTGGAAAAATGTAAATCCAGTTGAAAATGAATAAATGAAGCAGAACTAAATGAAACTAATTTCGTTACGACAAAATTTGCAAAGCAAAATTAGTAACTTAACGAATTGATCCAAAACAAATTTTTTCGTTCTGCACATCCAATATGCAGCAGCAAGATCTAAATATAGACTTAAATAGCATTGTCTTTGGCTGCAAAAAGATAGGAGGGGTTAGTTCCACTTCAATGCTGGACATACATTATTAAAAGTTTAGCTAATTCAATAGAATTAGGTGACATTTTAACAGTGGGAGTCTGGCCTACATATAACTCAGCAGAACAGCTCCTGCAGCTTCAGGCACTCTTCAGGTACGGTGAGGGAAAAAAAGTATTTGATCCCCTGCTGATTTTGTGCGTTTGCCCACTGACTAAGAAAAGATCAGGCTAACAACAAAAAAATCCAGAAAACCGCATTTCAAAAAAAGTTATAAATTGATTTGCATTTTAATGAGTAAAATAAGTATTTGATCCCCTATAAATCAGCAATATTTCTGGCTCCCAGGTGTCCTCTATACAAGTAACGAGGTGAGATTTGGAGCACTGTCTTAAAGATAGCGTTTGTAAACTCAGCTTGAATCTGTGGACAGGTGTCTTTTATACAGGTTGCAATCAATCAATTAGATTCCAATGTCTCCACCATGGCCAAGACCAATGAGCTGTCCAAGGATGTCAGTGACAAGTTTGTAGACCTACACAAGGCTGGAATGGGCTACAAAACCACCGGCAAGAAGCTTGGTGAGAGCGTGACAACAGTCGGTGCAATTATTTTCAAAAGGAAGTTTAGCCCGGGCCCTGACCTCCACAGGCCTGATGGGGAACTTCTGAGTCAGAGAGGGCTGATATCCATCCTCGCAGTGTGAATTACAAGGCATAGTGGGTGCAGATAGAAGAATTGAGTTGGCCGCCAAACACTTTGATGATGCAGAACAAAAGAGATTTACTTGAACTGGGGAGAGTGGGTTAGGGCCAGGACACCCTTTGGATGGGTGCAACAGCACTTAGCAGACTCAGAGACTCTTTAAAAATTACTCTTAATGTAGCAATAAAGTCCCACAGGCCTTCCAACTGACTTTGTCTGACTAGAACGGTTTCCTTGGACTCTGAACTTGAACCTTGGACTTCAACACAGATTGATGCACATACCAACTTGGTATCCCCATTGTGTAGATCTGGCCTCAATCTCACAGCCTCCTGCTGTAGCTTCAAGAGTTTACACTCACAGGTCTCAACAAGACTTCTTGCACTCCCACTGCTACTGGGTCCCTTGTGCTTCACACAGCCAACTGCTGTATATCCCAAGTGTCGCTACACCAACTTGCTGGGTCCCTTCCTTGGCTCTTCAACCCAACTGCCGAACCCTCTTGCAAGTGTCACCCCTTCTATCTCAATGGGTTCCTAGCTTGACTTCTGCTGAGATTTTCCCACTTTTCCACTGGCCCCGATAAGTGAAAAAGGCTGCTCTGGTACTCTCTCTGACTCTGAACTCTGGCCTCTGATAACAAGAGCGTTGTCCCTTGAGGGTGACAGTTCCCCTTTACGTCTGATCCTGGTTCAAGCTTTGCCCGCGGGGACAGGAATGGTTGTCCTCTGCTAGCAACTCTGTCCCTTCACCTTCGACACAGAGGGGTTCCCCTGCCGGTAGAACCCGTGCAACTCGGTTAGGCTTTTGACATGAAGGCCCAACCCTGTGCTGCTGGTCCTGGATAGGCCTCAGACTGCCTAGCAACCAGGAACTCACGGATAGGCCTCAGGCTTCTGGCCTAGTAGCCCGGAGCTTTAACACATGTTCACCCAGACAGCCGTCCAGGTGGCACAGAATAGTGATCACCTGACTCCTCCCAAATATATAGACTCTCCCAGCAGGCCATGGGGTCCAAGAAAACCCCTGCCCATTGGCAGGGGTTCATGTACATCTTATCATTCCAATGCCATCAGTAAGAGTGCCATCCAATGGCGAAGAGAGAGATGCACCAAACCCAGAGTTAGAAAAAGAATCAGGAGATCCCCTAACAATCTGACCAGGTCATTTACTGCCCAGCAAACTAAATTTAACACCACCCCCATTGTAAACCAGGGTGCTACACTCTCCCCGGCCAACAAAACTATGTCTCGGAGTTTGCTGAAAAAAAAACCTTGTTCTCAAGCCTGAGAACAGATGTCCTGGCAAAACATGGATGGGAGGGAATAACAGGGAAAAGCACCCCACAAGTCCATGTGGCAGCAATACAAAAGAGACACAATATTTACAAAGTCAAAGTGGCGTACCACAAAAGTAAAATTCACCAGAAAATTGGTAACAAATGACCTGATGTACTGACTATCTATCTAGTATTTACACCTGTACATAAAAAAAAAAAAATATTAAACTTCTTCTTTGACTGAATCATCGGATCTCCTTAGCCAAGGTGGGTGGATCGGGCACCAAAGCACCTGAAAGAGAACACAAACAACCAAAGAATACATCCTATCACTATAGTAACCTTTAATGCTCTATAGCAAATTTACACTCACTACTTTACATTGTAGCAAAGTGTCATTTCTGTAGTGTTGCCACATGAAAAGATATAATAAAATATTTACAAAAATATGAGGGGTGTACTCACTTTTGTGAGATACTGTACATAAGAAAAAAAAAAGTTTGCTTACTCCTGTCCAGGGGTAGCAAGGAATGCATTGCATCATTATACCATAGCAAATATATATATATATATATATATATATATATATATATATATATATTCAGTTTAAAATGGGCCCCATCCCTTTTTAGGGGAATGACACCCCTTTCCCATTACGTCTAAGAAATAGCCCACATGGTGTGAAGGTAACTTACACAGGTTGGCACTCTGCCTGGTGGTTGACACAGTCCTCAAAGAACATTAAGTCCATTAATCAAACACACAAGGAAGAAATCTTGCCCCCCTTTTCACTTTTACTTTTCTTTAGCCACAATACATTCTATCTTACTAACTAGAAAAAGTTTTTTTTTTTTTTGTCTTTGGTACCCCAAAGTTCGATGAATAGTTTGATTCTCAACAGGAGAAGAAAAAAAAACGTTATCCACAGTATCTCTTTCCAGCGGCTTCCCTCTTGCATAGGGAAAACCCCAGAGGATGAGAAGCACATTTGCATGGAAGCAGCAGCAATTGTTTTTTTTTTTTTTTTTTTCATGCAACAGTGCAAACAAACAACTTGAGCAAGGAGGGAGGAGTTTCACCTTCCTGTGTGTGCTGATATCTCTACAGTCCAGCAACAGCTAAAACAGGAAAATGTCTCCTCAATGATTTCTATTGGAGAGGTGGGGCAACAGAACACTCTCATGTGTAATCCACATGGTAAGTAGCAAGAGAGAAAAAAACATTTCAGTCTCACCAATAATACCTGGGATCAGGCAACTGCAGATCCTTCCCATCCGCATCCACGGTTGTAATGAAGTGGCAGAGAACCTTCTGATCAGACCGATGAATAACCACACAGTCTGGATAGACATGGTGGCCAAAGTTCCAGGTGTGAGAAATGTGAGCATACTTGGCGGCATGGATAGGAGACAACTCCCTTAGGCTGAAGTACAAAGGGATCTACAAAAAGTCCTGAATAGCTGCATCTACCCATTGTACCCCAATTTTTCTGTACCTCGTCTTCCAAACTGGCAGACACGTAGGGGTATAAGTAGCCATATTCCTCGGCCACACTCTGCTATGATCCGCTGTAGTTTTGACAACTTTGGCAACATCTTTGGGTCCCCACATCCAGGCAAAACCCGAGTATTGACAGCTTGCCGAACTGGATATCCAGCTATGAAATCAGGCTTAAAGGGCAATTTGGTTGGAGGCCGAGGTTTGTCAATCACTCCCTTGGACACACAGGTAGCCCAGTGCTCTTCCTCAAAAGAGTTTGTAGTGCATGAGCACGGAGCTGCAACAGTGGACAACTCCCCTTTAACATTTGCAATGGGTGCAATAAAGGCCTCATCCACATTTTCCCTCATCAGTTTACGTTCACTGTCCACCCATTTCTCAGTCCAGGACCGAGTGTCTGACCACAATTCATAAAGACAATTGGATAAGTCATCTTAGTAAGAAATTGTGGTATATTTCTCAGCAGGGAGCAAGGTGTGTCCCGACTTAGGGACAGCAATCATGACAGTCCCATCCCCTTTGCTGGGCACGGGTCTGTCCGTTCCTGGTTAAATGTTATTGTCACTCATTTTGGGCTTTCCCTGTCTCCGGTGTCTTCCTCCCAGGGGCCTCCAACATCAAAGAATGCAGGCGGGCCCGACTGTGGTCGCAGGGGAGGACTGGAGCGCTGGACCCTGGAGCAGCCAAAGGGATTGAGGAAGCAACTTTAGCACGAGCCAAGTGATAGCGGAGGGCTCTTGAAGCGTTCCTCAGCTAGGACAGCGACACTCCTTTCCCAGTCCACACACAGCATCCGTGGGGGCTGAGCTGAAGGGACTGCCTCAAACAGGGACTCCCCGTAACATTCGCAGGAGATCCAAGGCCACAATTGGGGAGCCAAATTAGAGCACTTACAGCAGATCAGCCCGATAGCTTCATGGCCATTGGCCGTATATATAACACCAGGCTTCCCCTCGGCGTGTATCGAATTCCAGTGTCCTTCAAGACACTTGGTGATCTACTCAGGGCCGGGCCGATACCCGAAGCCCACATCTTCCCATCTGCAACAGAAGCTCCAAACTGAAACATCTCTTCAGCAGGACAATCACAGTGAAATATCGCAACTAGCAATGGTGGCACACGTGGCGATTCCTTCTTCTCCTCTGCAGAGCAACTCCTCCTCCTCCGGCTAACAGATTGGCTCACGTGTTTCCCAGGAACTTTAGCGCCCACCTCCTCCTTCCTGAAGCGCGCCAAAACTTTAATGGAGTCTGTTTTAACCCATGCGGTACTGGTGCAAAGTGACAAACAACCAGGCTGACACTCTCCCATGAACAATGAGACACGTAGGTTCTTCCCCACACAGTTCACATGAGTAGCAACACAGTCTATGATGAACAGAGAGGTTATCTGCCACCTTCCCATGGAGCCAGACGAAATCACACTATATTGCAATCTTGTGGAGATAGCGCCTTTGCCCCACATTGGGTGCCAAATGTGGCCTGGGCACTGACCTCCACAGGCCTGATGGTGACCTTCCGAGTCAGAGAGGGCTGACATCCATCCTCACAGTGTGGGTTATTAGGCATAGTGGGTGCAGATAGAAGAATTGAATTGGGTGCCAAACACTTTGATGATGCAGAACAAAAGAGATTTTTTTTTCTCTTCAAGAACTGGGGAGACAGGGTTAGGGCCAGGACACCCTGGATGGGTGCAACAACACTTAGCAGACTCAAAGACTCTTTAAACACAACAAATGTAGCAACAGGCCTTCCAACTGACTTTGCCCGCTTAGAACTGTTTCCTTGGACTCTGAACTTGAACCTTGGACTTCAACACAGATTTGATGCACATACCAACTCGATATCCCCGTTGTGCAGATCTGGCCTCCATCTCACAACCTCCCGCTATAGCTTCACGAGTTTACATGAATACTCTCACAACAAGACTTCTTGGACTCCCACTGCCACTGGGTTCCTTGTGCTTCACACAGCCAACTGCTGTATATCCCAAGTGTCCCCACGCCAACTTGCTGGGTCCCTTCCTTGGCTCTTCAGCCCAACTGATGAACTCCCTTGCAAGCGTCTCCCCTTCTATATCACTGGGTTCCTAGCTTGACTTCTGAGATTTTCCCACTTTTTCACTGGCCCCGATAAGTGAAAACAGCTGCTCTGGTACTCTCTCTGACTCTGGGCGAGTTTCCCCTCTACCCCTGACCCTGGTTCAAGCTTTGCCTCCAGTGACAGGAATAGTTGTCCTCCGCTAGCATCTCTGTTCCTTCACCTCCAATAAAAAGGTGTTCTGTGGCCGGTAGAACCTGTGCAACTTAGTTAGAATCCATGAGTCTGGCACCCTGCATGTAGATTAGGGGGCCGGACACATGGATGGGGGGGCGGTGCCCCTGTGCCCCCAATGGAGCGGCCGCCACTACATACATACAAAGAAAGCAAAACAAATACATTCAGAAGTTATGTGTAATATAATGGAATGACACATGGAAAAAGTATTGCACACGCTAACTGAAATTTTTTTAATACTTCGTACAAAATCCTTTGTTGGTAATGACAGCTTCAAGACACCTCCTGTATGGAGAAAATAGTCACATGCATTGCTCAGGTGTGATTTTGGCCATTCTTTCACACAGTCTTCAAATCTTGAAGGTTCCGTGGGTCTCTTCTATGAACTCTGATCTTTAGTTCTTTCCATAGATTTTCTATTGGATTCAAGTCAGGTGATTGGCTGGGCCATTCTAGCAGCTTTATTTTCTTTCTTTGAAACCAATTGAGCGTTTCCTTGGCTTTCTGTTTGGGATCATTGTCTTACTTAAAATGTCCACCCTCGTTTCATCTTCGTCATCCTGGTAGATGGCAGCAGATTTTTATCAAGAATGTCTTGGTACGTTTTTCCATTTATCCAGGAGAACTGGGTGAACGTGTTGTGGTCAGATGAGACCAAAATCAAGCTCTTTGGCATCAACTCAACTTGCCGTGTTTGGAGGAGGAGGAAAGCTACCTATGACCCCAAGAACACCATCCCCACCGTCAAACATGAAGGTGGAAACATTATGCTTTGGGGGTGTTTTTCTGCTAAGGGGGCAGGGCAACTTCATTACATCGAAGGGATGATGGACGGGGCCATGTACCAAAAAATCTTCTGTGAGAACCACCTTCCCTCAGCCAGGGCTTTGAAAATTGGGTCATGGATGGGTATTCAGGCATGACAATACCCAAAACACATGGCCAAGGCAACAAAGGAGTGGCACAAGAAGAAGCACATTAGGGTCCTGGACTGGCCTAGCCAGTCTCCAGACCTTAATCCCATAGAAAATATGTGGAGGCAGTTGAAGGTTCGAGTTACCAAACGTCGGCCTCGAAACCATAATGACTTGGAGAGGATCTGCAGAGGACTGGGACAAAATCCCTCCTGAGATATGTGCAAACCTGGTGGCCAACTACAAGAAATGTCTGACCTCTGTGATTGCCAACAAGGGTTTTGCCACCAAGTACTAAGTCATGTTTTGCAAAGGGGTCAAATACTTATTTCACTCATTAAAATTCAAATCAATGTATAACTTTCTTGAAATGCGGTTTTCTGCATTTTTTTGTTGTTATTTTGTATCACACTGTTAAAATATATAATAGGTAAAAACTGGATTGGGCGCTGCCTGAGTCATCAATGGTAAGGGTAAATACTTAATAGACGTGACTGGATAAACATGTGGCTTCAATAAAACTTATTTTTGAAAATAAAATTATTTTGAAACAAAGTGCTAGTTTCATGTGCTGGTATGTGGTCAAAAAGTTATCAATGGTAAGGATGTACCCTTGATAGACTTGACTAAATAAAAATGTGACTACAATAAAACTTTAAAATATTTTTTTTGAAGAAAATGTGCTAGTATCATGTGCTAGTATGTGATCAAATATCTTAAAATACCACCAAAATATTTTTCTTCAGTGCAGAACAGGTTAACGGTAAGTGCTAATACGTGATCAAATCCATACACAATAATAATAAAAAATGGTTGAAAATAAATTCTTAAATACTAAAAAGTGGTGTATCATACAAGAATTTTTGTGGTGCATAAGGTGCTATTATGGGGTGTTACTCTGCGTATACGGTTAAATATTATAACTTAAATGCAGGCAGTATGGTAAAGTTCATAACCTTATAATCATATATATATTCAAACAGTTCTTGTGGGCCAATATTCAATAAATGACGTTTCTCAATGGTATTAATCCTGATTGATTTTCAATATTGCATAGTTCATAGTTCATGCAGAGGCCAAATATCGGAAAAAAATAAAGGTGAAACGTGTTCCACTGATGTGTACTTTTTCCCTATTTGATATCTTGACAACTCTTCTTAATCATGGGTTCTTATGATGTAAAAGGTACTGATCACGCGTGCTCCCCACCAGGAACCCTCCTTACCAGAGGGCACTACCCCTGCAGGGGTAAAGTGCCTGTCTTTCAATCCTTTGGGTCCGAGTCTGGTCCTGGGTCACTCCGAGCCATCCATGTCCGGGGAAAAATGAGGAGAGGAGACCATAGTGTAGTATATAAAAGATATGTATCCTTCTTTTATTTAAACCATATATTGGATACAGTACCAAAAAAAGGGAATTTTATTATAACTTACTGTAAAATCCTTTTCTCTGAGTTCACTGACAGACGCAGCTCTTCTTAAATGACACGCAATTTTTCAGGTAGCAGGTAGTCGTCCTATCAGGAGTAACTAGGCAAAACAGATGCAAAAGCATCAGGGATAGGCTGGCCCCTCCCATGGGGGCCGTCCTCACCTGAGCCTATAAAACCCCCTGCTGGCCAATAACATTCAGTTTGTCACAAGCAGTGCAACAAAAAAAACAGAGGGGTGGGAGCTGCGTCTGTCAGTGAACTCAGAGAAAAGGATTTTATGGTAAGTTATAATAAAATCCCTTTTTCTCTTACGTTCACTGACAGACGCAGCTCTTCTTAAATGACACGTGGGGACGTCCCAAAGCAGTGCCAAAAAACTACAGGGGTGGGCAAACAACAACAACAACTGTACCCAACAGAACCCTCTCAGGGAGTGCCAGACGCACTCACACAGCTGCTCGCAAAACTTTGCGGCCAAAAGCAGCATCCGCAGATGCCGACACATCAACTTTGTAAAACTTAGTAAACGTGTGCACTGAGGCCCAAGTGGCCGCTTTGCACACCTGAGACACCGAAGCCTGGTGCCTGAACGCCCAGGAGGTGCTGACCGACCTGGTGGAATGAGCCGTGACCGGAAAAGGGGGAACCTTGCCCCGAAGCTCATACGCATGGGTCACGGTCTGTCTAATCCAACGGGAAATGGTAGCCGACGAGGCTGCCGAAACCTGTTTGGAGCCCCCGGGTAACACAAACAACGAGTCAGACTTCCGAAAGGAAGCTGTAGCACTCAAATAAACCCGCAGGGCCCTCACCACATCCAAAGAGTGTAACTCAAATTCCTTAGGATGTTTTGGGTGAGGACATAATGAAGGAAGGATAATATCCTCATTCAAATGAAAAGAAGAGACCACCTTCGGAAGGAAAGAAGGTGGAAGTCGCAACACCGACTTGTCATTATGAAGAATCAAGTACGGGGATTTGCAGGACAAGGCAGCCAATTCCGACACCCGCCGTGCGGATGTGACAGCCACTAAGAAGGCAACCTTCTGCGACAAAAGGGACAAGGGAATGTCCCTAATCTTCTCATACGGTGGTTTCTGTAAAACAGAGAGCACCAGATTCAAATCCCACAGCGCCAGAGGCGGACGAAACGGGGGAGCCACATGACGTACACCCTGTACAAATGTGCGGATCAGCGAATTGGAAGCCAAAGGTCTCTGAAAAAGGTCGCTAAGGCCGAAATCTGGCCCTTGAGCGTACTCCATGCCAGGCTCTTGTCCAGTCCCTGTTGCAGAAAAGTCAGCACCCTGGAACCAAATAAGAGCGAGGGTTCCAACCCCCCGCTTCGCACCATGCAATATAGGCTTTCCAGGTCCTGTGATAAATTTTGCGCGAAGTGCACTTACGTGCCTTAAGCATAGTAGGGATTACAGAGTCAGCGACTCCCCGATCCCTCAATACCTGGGCCTCAATAGCCAAGCCGTCAAAGCCAGCGAGGGTAAAGCAGGGTGCAAGATGGGACCTTGGGACAGCAGTCCTTCGCGAAGTGGAAGCCGCCAAGGGGCGTCCGCCACCATCCGAACCAGATCGGCGTACCAAGTGCGCCGAGGCCAACCGGGAGCGACCAGGATCGTCGGAATACCCTCCACAGCTATCCTGCGCAGAACCCGAGGCAACAGCTTCAGGGGAGGGAAGAGGTATATTAACCGGTACCGACCCCAAGGAGCCACCAGCGTGTCCGTGGCGACCGCCAACGGATCTCTTGTTCTGCACACGAAGGTCTCGACCTTGTGATTGAACCTGGACGCCATGAGGTCTACCTCTGGTGTGCCCCACTTGCAGCAAATCTGGCGAAACATCTCCGGATGCAGGGACCATTCCCCCTGGTCCAGTGTCTGGCAACTGAGAAAGTCCGCCTGCCAGTTCTCCACTCTCGGAATGTAAATTGCGGAGAGCGCCGGGACATGTTGTTCCGCCCAACGGAGAATCAGAGCAGCCTCTGCAGCTGCCGCGGAACTCCTTGTCCCTCCTTGATGGTTCACATACGCCACAGCTGTGGCATTGTCCGACTGAACCCAGACAGGGAGGCCATGCAGCCTTGTCGACCAACGGGACAAGCAAAGCCTGATCGCTCTTAGTTCCAACACATTTATCGGAAGTCGAGCTTCCTGATATGACCAACGGCCCTGAGCAGACAACTGACCCAACACCCCTCCCCAGCCCGTAAGGCTGGCATCCGTCGTTACAATCGACCAGTTGAGGGGAAGAAAAGACTTTCCCAGAGTCAGTGCTGGAGCCTGGAGCCACCAAGTCAGTGATCCCCTGGTCTGGTGGTCCAAACGGATCAGTCTGTCCAGAGAAAGGGGAGATTTGTCCCACCTTGACAGAATCGCCTTCTGCAGGAGCCGAGTGTGACTCTGGGCGTAAGGTATCGCCTCGAAGGACGAAACCATGAGTCCCAACACCCACATGCAGAACCTTAGGGAGGACCTCCGGCGCGACAGTAGGGTCCGAACCGCCACTTGCAGCCCCAATAGCTTGTTGGGAGGCAAGAACACCTTCGCCTGCACCGTGTCTAGAATCAGACCGAGGTATTCCAGGCGACATGAGGGGGCTAGCGAGCTCAGTGTGAGCCGAGGACGTCTTCCGCTAAGACAGTTCCACCCTGTTTAGAGGGGAAAGAGACCTGTCTGACTAGGCAAACCTGGTGGTCTGGTCCCCTAGTGACTGAACCACCGAGGTCCGAGGTCGTGACTGAGAC
>BLSH010195959.1:7645-30800 GCA_018402905.1 Glandirana rugosa | reverse complement strand
CGGAAAGGTAAAATCGTGGAGTCCTTTATTCTATCCGTCAGTATTTTATTTTCGACGCCTTTAAGGTCTTTTACATCGGATCAAACATCTGTGATATTGAAAACGCGTTTGGTTATTTATATGCGAACCTATATTCCTTATCTCTCTTGAGGGTGTGAGACGATCATTTAATTTAGAGGTAATGGGCGCGGATTATACTAAGTAACTGGGTTTCTTGCATTACAAATATGTAAACAGTCGTCGGTGGAAATTTAAGTTTATTTATACATTTGTTGTTTTCAATATGATTAGCTGTTGAATACCTAGTCGTATTTGGTTACACCATCGCGAGTCTCGAGTTAGTTAATCAGGGTCTTGATTTGTCAGGTTTATTCAGGGCGCTACCACATTGGTTTATGCTGATCCATAAGTTGTCGATTAGTATAACTTTTGTTGTTTACATATTTATTTGAATTTAAAGGTGGCTGCTGACAAATGTATAAACATTACGTTCTTTGGGTCAATGAATCATATTAGGCGCGGGTAATGGAGATTTAATTTACTAGCAGAGTGTGGGAGTTCTCTCTATTCCTTATATCCAAGCGTATATTTATTGGTTTGCGCAAAAGTTATAGTGTCTACAAACTAGGCTACATTTTCTGGAATTTCCGCAGCTTTTATTTTATGACTGCCTATCTTATTTCCTGAGGTGCTAAAATGGAAAGGCAGTACAACCCCCCCCCCCCCCCCAAATGACCCCATTTTGGAAAGTAGACACCCAAAGGAATTTGCTGAGAGGCATGTTGAACACAGTGAATATTTTATTTTTTGTCATAAGTGATTGAAAAATGACCAAAAAAAAAAAAATTACACAAAGTTGTTACTGAAATTATATATTGCTCACATATTCCATGGGTATATGTGGAATTACACCCCAAAATACATTCTGCTGCTTCTTCTGAGTATGGGGATACCCCATATGTGAGACTTTTTGGGAGCCTAACGGCGTACAGGACCCCAAAAACCAATCACCGCCTCCAGGATTTCTAAGGGCAAAAATCTATGCCTTCACCCCACACTACCTATCTCAGTTTTGGAGGCCATGAAATGCCCAGATAGCACAACCCCCCCCCCCCCCCACCCAATGGAAAGTAGACACCTCAAGCTATTTGCTGAGAGGCATGTTGAGTCCATAGAATATTTTATATTTTGACACAAGTTTCGGGGAAATTACAATATTTTTTTTTTTTCACAAAGTTGTCACTAAGTGATATGTTGCTTGAACATGCCATGGGTATATGTGAAATTACACCCCAAAATACATTCTGCTGCTTCTCCTGAATACGGGGATACCACATATGTGAAACTTTCTGGCAGTCTAGCCACGTAGGGGACCCCAAAATCCAATCACCGCCTTCAGGCTTTCTAAGTGCGTAAAAAGGTGATTTTACTCCTCACTCCCTATCACAGTTTCGGAGGCCATGGAATGCCCAGATAGCACAAACCCCCCCCCCCCCCCCAATGACCCCATTTTGGAAAGTAGACACTCCAAGCTATTTGCTGAGAGGCATGTTGAGTATTTTGCAGATCTCACTTTTTGTCACAAAGTTTTGAAATTTGAAAAAAGTAAAAAAAAAAAAATTCTGTTTATTTATTCATTTTTCAAAACAAATGAGAGCTGCAAAATACTCACCATGCCTCTTAGCAAATACCTTGGGGTGTCTACTTTCCAAAATGGGGTCATTTGGAGGGGGGGGGGGGGTTGTACTACCTTGACATTTCAGGGCCTCCAAAAACTTGATGGCTACAGAGGAGTAAAATCACCATTTTATGCCCTTAGAAAGCCTGAAGGCGGTGATTGGTTTTCGAGGTCCTGTACGCGGCTAGGCTCCCAAAAAGTCTCACACATGGGGTATCCCCATACTCAGGAGAAGCAGCAGAATGTATTTTGGGGTGTAATTCCACATATACCCATGGCGTGTGTGAGCAATATATAATTTCAGTGACAACTTTGTGTAAAATAAATAAATAAAAATTGTCATTTCCCCGAAACTTGTGGCAAAGTATAAAATATTCCATGGACTCGACATGCCTCTCAGCAGATAGCTTGGGGTGTCTACTTTCCAAAATGGGGTCATTTGTTCTTTTTTTTTTTTTTTGCTATCTGGGCATTTCATGGCCTCCGAAACCTGGATAGGTAGTGAGGAGTGAAGGTATAAATTTTCGCCCTTAGAAATCGCGGATAAACTCACAAAAAGTCTCACACATGGGGTATCCCCGTACTCAGGAGAAGCAGCAGAATGTATTTTGGGGTGTAATTCCACATATACCCATGGCATGGGTGAGCAATATATAATTTCATTGACAATCACTTATGACAAACAAATAAAATATTCCATGAACTCAACATGCCTCTCAGAAAATAGCTTGGGGTGTCTACTTTCTAAATTGGTGTCATTTGGGGGGGGGGGGGGGGTGTTTGAACTGTCCTGGCATTTTATGCCCAACATCACCCACTCTTCTAACCACTTGAACCACCAAGTCTTTTCTGACACTTTTTGTTTACATGAAAAAATACTTTTTTGTGCTAGAAAATTACTTTGAACCCCCAAACATTATATATTTATTTGAAGCAGAGGCCCTACAGATTAAAATAGTGGGTGTTACAATTTTTCACAAAGTATTTGCGCAGCAATTTTTCGGGGGAAAAAACACTTTTTGCATTTCAATGCACAAAAACATACTATTTTGCCCAAATTTTTGGTGAAATATAAAAGTTCATCTCATGCCGAGTGCATAGACACCAAACATGACATGCTTTAAAAATGACGTACACACGCAAAGTGGCGACAAACTATATACATTTTTAAAGGCCTTTACAGGTTACTACTTTAGATCTGCAGAGGAGGTCTACTGCTAGAATTACTGCCCTCGATCTGACGTTCGCGTCGATACCTCACATGCATAGTGAAATTGTTGTTTACATACGACACGAGACTGACGCTTGCGTCCGCCTTTGCACGCGTGCACGGGGGGGCGGGGGGTAATTTTTTTTTTTTAATTATTCATTTTGCTTTTTACTTTATTTTTACACTGTCCCTTTCATCTTTTCTTTATGATTTTTATCACAGGGATTTTAAATATCCCCTATGATAAAAATAGATATTGTCGCATATTTTTTTTTTTTTAAATTTGGGGTCTACTAAATTCTAGATTTTTCCCCAGCCCTTAAAGCATCTGACCACACCAAAATCGGTTTGATAAGATGCTTCCCCAATTTACTAATGGCGCTGTTTATATCTGGCGAAACCGAAGTCACAAAATGCTCGTAGCCTTGGTTTCTTAGGCCATGGAGATGATTGGAGCCATTCTAGTCTTCAGTCAGCTCTATGGTCAGCTGGCAGAACCACCAGCTGCATTCTCGCGTTCCCCGGTGGGACAGAAGAGCCTGAGAAGACCAGCAACATACTAGTATGTCGCTGGTTCTTGTTGGGCATATATTGTAATGTTCTTTTTTTCATGCAGGCAGTGGGTTAAATGAAAAAAGAATCAATCGGTGGGTATGCCCACCATTAGGTAACCTCCCTTCATCCACCCACTTCTAATGGTGGGCATAGCCCCTTTTTAAAAAAATATACCGGAGCATAGGGGCAATCCACCCCAGTTTCCACCCACTGCCCCTATGCTCCAGTATATTTGCTCTTTTTTAACTGTGGTGGTGAAATCACCGCCAACAGCCTGGAGTCGCTGCTTTATGAATGGTGGGAGCAAATGCTTTTGCTGTCACCATTAATAAATCAGTGCTACAGCTGAATGGCGTACCTGAAAACGAATAAACAATTAATAAAACACAGTAACATAAAAAAATTACATACCTGCTAAAAAGAAAAAAATATAAAACACATTAACAATAAAACATTACAGGTAAGCATTAACATAAAAAAAATACATACCTGCAAAGAAAACATGATAAAAACAGTAACAAACAGGTATGCATAAAAAAAATTAACAATAGAGAGAGGTTAGAGAGAAAACGAGAGAGAGAGAAAAAGAAGAAAAGTACAACTGTTTTTGTTTTTTTTATTTTATATCTTTTTTGTTTTTTTTTTAACATTTTTTTTTTTTGGTACACCTTTTTTTTTATAACTAAAAACTGGTTCCAGGTTTGGGTCTCTCAAATGCACTGCATCTTTGGAGACCCTATGTAAGTGTGCCTAATCACTGTGTCTGCTGTACCCTACGCTAATAATTCACTAATGTGCAGCGTTCAAAACATTCATCGATACAGAGACAAGGCTGGTCAGGACAGGTGGGGCAGTAAGTGTGGGTGTCACGCCTGTATCCGCGTCGTCTGCAGACACAACATCTCTTTTGGGGTGTTCTGTGGCCTGGGGTACCACGGTGGAAAGTGCCTCCCTTGCAGCCTGCTAACTGCATTCACATTGTGAAGTTGGGGTGCAGCACCATCTGGAAACAGAAGCGCTGTGACGATCTCTTCCATGAATTTGAGGAAGGATCCCGTCCGTCCTGACGCTCTGTATAAGAAATGAGCTTTCAGCAAAGCCAATTGAAAAAGGTATATAGACACTTTTTTGTACCAGCGTCTATCTTTACGGGTAATTAGGTACGGCACCTATAACTGGTCATTGAGGTCCACTCATCCCATATTTAGGTTATAATTGTGGACACAGAGGGGTTTCTCCACAACACCAGTCGCCGTAGAAATTTGGACAGTCGTATCTGCATGAAGGGAGGTCAGAAAGAAAACATCCCGATTGTCCCTCCACTTCATCGCGCGCAAATTATTACACTTCAAGCAGGCTCTCTCCCAGGTCTAAGACGGGAATCTACAAGCTTTTGGGGGAAGCCCCAGTGATTAGGTCACACGGTGCCACATGCACCAATCTGATGATCAACCAAGTGACTAAAAAGTGGCACGCTCGTGTAATAATTGTCCACATACAAGTGGTACCCCTTTCCGAATAAGGGTGACACCAAGCTCCACACAATCTTGCCAGCGCTCCCTATGTAGTCTGGGCATCCTTCCGGCTCTACGTGACTATCTTTGCCCTCATAAACCATGAAACTACATGTATAGCCTGTGGCCTTGTCACAGAGCTTATACATCTTGACCCCGTATCTGGCACGCTTGCTGGGGACGTACTGCTTGAAAGCAAGACGGCCAGAAAATGTAACCAGGCACTCGTCAACGCACACAATTTGGTTGGGAATAAAAAGTGCGGCGAACTTGGTGTTGAAGTGGTTTATGAGGGGCCGAATTTTGTAGAGCCGGTCAAATTCAGGGTCACCCCGTGGACGACTGAGTTCATTGTCACTAAAGTGCATGAACCGCAAAATCTGCTTGTATCCTGCCCTGGACATGCAAACAGAGAACACGGGCATATGGCAAATTGGGTCAGTGAACAAATATGACCGCAACTCAGTTTTTTAGATATGCCCATGAGGAAGGAAAGGCCCAGAAAGGTCTTAAATTTTGGAACCGTGATTGGTTTCCAGTCTCTGGCAAGTGTCATATGGGGATTAGCGGCGATGAATTGACCAGCATATAAATTGCTTTGGCCCACTATAGATCTATAGAGATCTTCCGTGAAATACAGCAAATAAAAATCGATGGCCGTAAAATCAGCTGTATTCACCGTGATTCCGGGTTGGGCAGTGAATGGGGGAAGTACGGGTGCTGAATCAGTGGTGGGTTGCCAATCAGGGTTATCTAATTCAGCGGGAAGGGCACTATGGGTTCTGCGGGCCTGTGTTCGTCTTCTTTGTGGCTGCGGGGCATTACTTGTGCTAGCCACACCAGCTTGAACTGCACTTATGGGACTCACCACATGACCAAGTGTTATTGCAGTGCTGGTTTGTCTACGTCCGGGGGGTACTAGGCTGTTGGTGCTTGCCAGGTCACCAGAACGAGTAGTGGCACTAGTACCGGCTCTCTACTCCATACGAGAGCCCTGCAGTTCATGCACCTCAGCGACAGTAGAATGGGGCCTGGTACGCCTGACCCTAGCAGGGACCACAACTCCGATGTCAGAGCAATCTGACAGGGTGCCGCTGCTGTCTACAGGTTCATATGCTGAGCCTGATTCTGACAGTGGCGCTTCCCCATCACTCTCATCTGTCATACTCAGCATAGTGTAGGCCTCTTCGCTAGTGTACCTCGGATTGGACATTTTGGACTTTCTAAATTTATAGGTACACTAGCGTGACTCACAGGCAAAAAAGCGCACCTGGTTGTCAGAGCCTGTTTCAAACGCTACCAAATTCACTGTCAGAATTTGCAGGGATCGGGCATGATCTCTACGAACGCCGCAGATATGTGTGTTGTGTTTTGTGACAGCAATCTATTGATCCTGCACTTGGGTGGGCTGGGCAGAGGAGCTAAACGCAGGTGCTAGCAGGTATCTGGGCTGATCCCGCTAACACTTTTTTAGAATATTAAATTAGTGGGGACGCTAATATATATCTGATCAGATCGCAGATATTGATCTGATCAGATACTGCAATAGTATCTAACACCTATCTAATGTGTGTGCATGCATGTCAGAGTACCTAACTAATCACAGGTGACAGGGGGCAATGAAGGGGTTAAAAACTTTATTGGGGGGGGAGGGGGTATTTACACCTACCTAGGCCTAATACTACCTACTCTAACACTGATTTAGTGTAACACGGGTCACAAGTACAGCGATCGGCAAAAATCAGATCACTGCACTCTATGACACTGTGACAGGGGGTGACAGCACTGAAAGGGTTAACTGGAGGGTGGCGATCAAAGGGTTAAAAGTGTGCCAAAAATCATTGGCCTGGCCGTGTAGAGTGATCGGTCCTGTGACGAATCAAACAGTAGTGCTCACGGCGCGTGATTGCGGCCGCCGTTATACGATGGCGGTTTGCGATAACGAGCCCCTGTGCAGCCGTCACACTGCGGCGGACAGTCGGCAAGTGGTTAAAACATGTTTGTTAAAATATGTTTGTTAAACATGGTTGTTAAAACACGTGGGCTAAAAGACAGGGTTGAAAGCAACACATGTTGTGGGCCTGTGTCGCGTGCGCATAGAAACTTTTGAGACTTGTGTCTACATGGGCACGTGTCTGCATAGGAAGATGTCTGCATAGGTCGCATGATGCATAGCACACATGATGCAGAGACACCTGATGCCTATGAATGCATGTTGTGCATAAACAGATGCCTGCTTACTTACATAAGCACATTTTGCGTAAACACATGCTTGCTTACTACTCAAACCTATTACGGTCCCGAGGCAAAACGGGGAGGTAAGGCCTATTCTAGATGGCAAGGACCTAAACCAATTTCTTGCAGTATGGCCGCGAGTCAATCCGCTTAATGATAATAGAGAAGAAACAATGGTGACGGCACTCCAAGTATGCGGTAAAAATGTGAAGATTTATTGCAAATAATTGCAGCCAGTAACATCAACAGTCCAAACAGGTACATGCAGAGTGAGATTGACGCGCTTCACAAAATTAAATTACCTTAATCATTATCTATCAGAGACCGGTAATGATGACGTGTATATAACACTTATACAGCTGACATGCAACAGGGCTCTGATTGTGCTAGTTAACCCTTCCCATACATATAGGGTGCATACAAGATAAACATATACTATATACCTTCACCATAAAAACATTCTTAATAGAAACAGTAATTACTGAGTGGAGATAAAAATAGATACCCCTTAGGCCTCATACACACGGACATTTCTTAAAAAATAAACAAACCGTCCGGCCCGACGTCAAGGAAAAAAAATTGGCTTTTTTTTTTGGCATTATGCATCGGTGTTAGTAAACGTCGGCGTCAATAGTCGTTTTTTTAAAAAAATCATCCCTCTGCTATTTTTCAACCTAAAAATGTTGACGTCAAAAAACGCCGGTTAACGCTGGTACAATATTAGTTGGCGTTAGTCGGCGTTTTGCGGCGTCGGCGTCAAAAAATGCCAAAACGTTACAGCCTCAGAACGCGCTGGCCGTGGGTTCTAGTTTCAGCTCACTAACGCCGACGCCATCTACAGCTCAAAAACGTCGGCGTTTTTATGGGGCCATTGACTAACATGGAGAGCTGCAAAAAACGCCAGAAAACGCCGGCGTCAAAAAACGTCCATGTGTATGAGGCCTAAATGAAAAAGAAGAGAACAAAGAAATAAAAAACCTTAAAAAATGCACAAGAATGAGGAATCATCCCTACTCTACACAAAGGTACACCAGCTGTTAAGTTGAAATAATTCAAATAAAGTAAATAATTTCAAAAAAGTATACATACAGTGTACACTGATACAGAGGAAAAGGGAAAAAAAAATCATTGTGTGCCCCAGATGCTATTTGTATTAATTATACTTTTTATATGATATATATTAAATTAATTCATATATTTAATTTATTCATATCTAGTTTTATTATACTTATTGTACTTTATTATTTTTATTTCTATTTTTTACTTCTATTTTTATATTTATATTTACACATACCCCAATATATGTGGTATATTTAACATGTAATGTTGATGGTATTAGTATCAAGACTAATCTGTATAAAAAGTATATTGACCTATGCTAGGTCAATAGAAAAAGTTTTCTAAACTAAGGAAAACAGTCACGATGAAAATAGGTATGATTCCGAAAGGCCAGATAAAAAATATATAGATACAGTATCTCACAAAAGTGAGTACACCCCTCACATTTTTGTAAATATTTTATTATATCTTTTTATGTGACAACACTGAAGAAATGACACTTTGCTACAATGTAAAGTAGTGAGTGTACAGCTTGTATAACAGTGTAAATTTGCTGTCCCCTGAAAATAACTCAACACACAGCCATTAATGTCTAAACTGCTGGCAACAAAAGTGAGTACACCCCAAGTAAAAATGTCCAAATTGGGCCCAATTAGCCATTTTCCCTCCCTAGTGTCATGTGACTTGTTAGTGTTACAAGGTCTCAGGTGTGAATGGAGAGCAGATGTGTTAAATTTGGTGTTATCGCTCTCACTCTCTCATACTGGTCACTGGAGGTTCAACATGGCACCTCATGGCAAAGAACTCTCTGAGGATCTGAAAAAACAATTGTTACTCTACATAAAGATGGCCTAGGCCAGTGGTTCTCAACCCTGTCCTCAAGTACCCCCAACAGGCCATATTTTGAGAATTTCTCTTGGATAAGATAGCTGTCCAAAATACCAAGCCATTGACTCTGATTTAAAGCACCAGTGCAAGATAAAGGAAAACCTGAAAACATGGCCTGTTGGGGGTACTTGAGGACAGGTTTGAGAACCACTGGCCTAGGCTATAAGAAGATTGCCAAGACCCTGAATCTGAGCTTCAGCATGGTGGCCAAGACCATACAGCGTTTTAACAGGACAGGTTCCACTCAGAACAGGCCTCGTCATGGTCGACCAAAGAAGTTGAGTGCACGTGCTCAGCACAATGTCCAGAGGTTGTAGGGGTGGGGGGGGGGGTTCAGCCTGCCAGTGCTCAGACCATATGCTGCACATTGCATCAAATTGGACTGCATGGCTGTCATCCCAGAAGGAAGCCACTCCTAAAGATGATGCACAAGAAAGCCCACAAACAGTTTGCTGAAGACAAGCAGACTAAGGACATAGATTACTGGAACCATGTCCTGTGGTCTGATGAGACCAAGATAAACGTATTTGGTTCAGATGGTGTCATGTGTGTGTGTGTGGCGGCAACCAGGTGAGGAGTACAAAGACAAGTGTGCCTTGCCTACAGTCAAGCATGGTGGTGGGAGTGTCATGGTCTGGGGCTGCATGAGTGCTGCCTGCGCTGGGGAGCTACAGTTCATTGAGGGAACCATGAATGCCAACATGTACTGTGACATACTGAAGCAGAGCATGATCTCCTCCCTTCAGAGACTGGGCCGCAGGGCAGTATTCCAATATGATAACAACCCCAAACACACCTCCAAGACGACCACTGCCTTGCTAAAGAAGCTGAAGCTAAAGGTGATGGACTGGCCAAGCATGTCTCCAGACCTTAACCCTATTGAGCATCTGTGGGGCATCCTCAAACGGAAGGTGGAGGAGCGCAAGGTCTCTAACATCCACCAGCTCTGTCATTTTGCCATGGAGGAGTGGAAGAGAACTCCAGTGGCAACATGTGAAGCGAAATTCCATGTCCAAAAGGGTTAAGGCAGTGCTGGAAAATAATGGTGGCCACACAAAATATTAACACTGGACCCAATTAGGACATTTTCACTTAGGGGTGTACTCACTTTTGTTGCCAGTGGTTTAGACATTAATGTCTGTGTGTTGAGTTATTTTGAGGGGACAACAAATTTACACTGTTATACAAGCTGTACACTCTCTACATTGTAGCAAAGTGTCATTTCTTCAGTGTTGTCGCATGAAAAGATAGGATAAAATATTTACAAAAATGTGAGGGGTGTACTCACTTTTGTGAGATACTGTATAAGCTGTCCAAAACTGTGGCAACGGAAAGATGCCTACAATGAACAATGTCTTCTTTGTATATGTAAGGGACCATACAAAGTGTGTCCCTGGAAAGTACTTCATAAACATATACAAATTTTGAACCATATAGGTACAACCTCACAAAATAAATAACAGGTATCACAATATAAATGACAGGAGGTGTCGGATATATAATCAGTTTATCATAGAAATGGGATACGCCCCACTCAAAATTGAGACCTTTCTACTTTTTAATCTGTATATCCAAAAAACGTCCCGTTTGTAGAGCAAACGGTATAGATCACCTCCTCTTTTTTGAACCTTAACCTTCTCGATCACTTGTACTGAAACAAGACTGCAATCTCATCCATGGTTGTGATTGAAGTGACGGGCTACATTGGTAGATTTTTTGGTTTTAATGTCTGACAAGTGTTCACGAAACCTATCTCTCAGCCTGCGTGTAGTTCTACCACCGTATTGCATGGAACACTCTGTACATGTGATGGCATATATGACATAGGTAGTGTTGCAGTTATAGAATTTATCAATGTCATATCGTTTGCCATCTACCAAAGAGAGGAAGTGATCGCCCTGCAATACATGGGGACAACACAGGCAATCTCTGGCTCCACACTTAAAGTGGTTGTCTACCCTTTTGGGGCACTTTTACCTACAGGTATACCTATAATATAATATACCTATAATAAGGCTTACCTGTAGGTAAAATTAATATCTCCTAAACCTGTATAGTTTAGGAGATATTGTCCCTCCAAGCAGCTGCGGCCTCACTACGCATGCAAAGGCCCGGCGCATAGTGCCGGAGATTGTCCGAAAGACGGGCTCCCGTGCGCATGCGTGGGAGTGACGTCTCGCGTCTCCGGCCAGTCACAGTGCCAGAGCCGCGTACCCGGAAACAAGATCTGAGGGAAGATGTCCGCTCCCTCAGAGGGGACCAAGCAGTCCGGTCGGATCTTCGTTTCAGGGTGAGTATTTCATAATGAGCTAGTATGCGGTGCATACTAGCTCATTATGCTATTGTCTTGCAGGTTGGTTTTTATTTTCTTTTTTTTTTTTTAACAGGGTAGACAACCGCTTTAAAGTTTCCTTTAAAGTGAAGCCAGGTGAGAAAGCGTGAAGAGGAGCTTTTAGATTCAAAGAATCTAGGGGACAAGAAATTACCAAGTGTTTTAGCTCTTCGGGCAACTATATTAACCCCCTTATCTAGGACATTTGAGCATATTTCATCACTGAACAAAACTTGTAAATGTTTATTGATTATGTGTTTTATAAGCTAAAATTCGAGACTATATGTCATGAAACCACAGTAAACATTCTGTCTTGAAACCACAGCAAACTTTCATGTCTTATCTGTTGCCTACCTTTGCTGCATGTGTCCAGTTAAAGGCCAGGCCTCCCTCACCTGTGTGCTTTAGTAGGCCCTCCTCAGCTGGTCTCCGCCCCAGGCCTTAATTGGTAACAGGATATACAGTCAGGTCCATAAATATTGGGACATCGACACAATTCTAATCTTTTTCGCTCTATACACCACCACAATGGATTTGAAATGAAACGAACAAGATGTGACTTAACTGCAGACTTTCAGCTTTAATTTGAGGGTATTTACATCCAAATCAGGTGAACGGTGTAGGAATTACAACAGTTTGTGTATGTGCCTCTCACTTTTTAAGGGACCAAAACTAATGGGACAGATTAACAATCATAAATCAAACTTTCACTTTTTAATACTTGGTTGCAAATCCTTTGCAGTCAATTACAGCCTGAAGTCTGGAACGCATAGACATCACCAGACGCTGGGTTTCATCCCTGGTGATGCTCTGCCAGGCCTCTACTGCAACTGTCTTCAGTTCCTGCTTGTTCTTGGGGCATTTTCCCTTCAGTTTTGTCTTCAGCAAGTGACATGCATGCTCAATCGGATTCAGGTCAGGTGATTGACTTGGCCATTGCATAACATTCCACTTCTTTCCCTTAAACTCTTTGGTTGCTTTCGCAGTATGCTTCGGGTCATTGTCCATCTGCACTGTGAAGCACCATCCAATGAGTTCTGAAGCATTTGGCTGAATATGAGCAGATAATCTTGCCAGAAACACTTCAGAATTCATTCTGCTGCTTTTGTCAGCAGTCACATCATCAATAAATACAAGAGAACCAGTTCCATTGGCAGCCATACATGCCCACGCCATGACACTACCACCACCATGCTTCACTGATGAGGTGGTATGTTTTGGATCATGAGCAGTTCCTTTCCTTCTCCATACTCTTCTCTTCCCATCACTCTGGTACAAGTTGATCTTGGTCTCATCTGTCCATAGGATGTTGTTCCAGAACTGTGAAGGTTTTTTTTAGATGTTGTTTGGCAAACTCTAATCTGGCCTTCCTGTTTTTGAGGCTCACTAATGGTTTACATCTTGTGGTGAACCCTCTGTATTCACTCTGGTGAAGTCTTCTCTTGATTGTTGACTTTGACACACATACACCTACCTCCTGGAGAGTGCTCTTGATCTGGCCAACTGTTGTGAAGGGTGTTTTCTTCACCAGGGAAAGAATTCTTCAGTCATCCACCACAGTTGTTTTCCATGGTTTCCGGGTCTTTTGGTGTTGCTGAGCTCACCGGTGCGTTCTTTCTTTTTAAGGATGTTACAAACAGTTGATTTGGCGACACCTAATGTTTTTGCTATCTCTCTGATGGGTTTGTTTTGTTTTTTTCAGCCTAATGATGGCTTGCTTCACTGATAGTGACAGCTCTTTGGATCTCATATTGAGAGTTGACAGCAACAGATTCCAAATGCAAATAGCACACTTGAAATGAACTCTGGACCTTTTATCTGCTCCTTGTAAATGGGATAATGAGGGAATAACACACACCTGGCCATGGAACAGCTGAGCAGCCAATTGTCCCATTACTTTTGGTCCCTTAAAAAGTGGGAGGCACATATACAAACTGTTGTAATTCCTACGCCGTTCACCTGATTTGGATGCAAATACCTTCAAATTAAAGCTGAAAGTCTGAAGTTAAAGCACATCTTGTTCATTTCATTTCAGATCCATTGTGGTGTTGTATAGAGCCAAAAAGATTAGAATTGTGTCGATGTCCCAATATTTATAGACCTGACTAACACCTGGCAGTGCAGGGCTGCTTTGCTGATCAACATTTGTCTGTGTTTGGCTTGTGTGTGGGTGTCTCCTTCGTTTGCTCTTAGTCTTATCCGTGTTCTGATCTTTGGCTTGCCTAACTACCTGATACCTCGATCTTCGGCTTGTTCTCGGTTTCTCCTTTCTGCTTGTAGCCCTGACCCTTTGCTATTCCTCTGACTATTCTTGCTAATTCCTGTGCTGCTGCTTCCTCTCTTCCACCTGTAGCCAGCCTGAGCGTGAGCTAGGGGACCCCGGGGGCCACGACCTGGATCCAGTTGCAGCCAAATCCATCCTCACCACCAAAGGCTCTGGTGAATACCCACTGGCTCTTAGATTCCGTGCCTTGGGGAAACCGATGCACTAGCTCCCTGTGTTTCAGTGCCTGTGCTCCAGGAGCTCCTCTTTCCGTTTCAGTCGGAACTCTTTAGCAGCATTCAGCCATAGGTCCACAACCTTGCAGTGCACTTCGCAACCTTAGCGTGCGCTTCGCACTTCAGTGGTGCGATTCACACTCCTGCGGTGCGCATCTGTCACCTGACCTCAGGTGCCGTGACACTATATCCCAATACTAGATGGAGACGGGACCTGTTGTAATTCTGTCTCTGTCTTCCTTTCACTCCATGTCTAATTTGAATTTTCTGACAGTTATTTTCTCTGATCAAAAGATCTGTCCTGTTTTTAGTGGCAGCAATAAAAAATACTCTATCCAGCGACCACTTGGGGTATCCCCTGTCCAGGAAACGCCTGTATAGTTTGAGTGATTCCTGCTCAAATGTGCTTTGGTCGCTGCAAATGCGTCGCAATTTCAAGAATTGTCCCACTGGGATATTTTTAACCACATGTTTAGGATGACTGGAACTGGCATGCAAAAGGTTATTGCCTGTCATGGGTATTCTATATAAACCACAAGACACTCGTCCATCCTCATGTCCCATTTGGACATCTAAGAAATTGACCGTATACGGGCTTGTGTGGCCAGTGAATGACAAGTTACACTTATTTTTGTTCAAAAAGCCAAGGAAGACACCAAGGTTCAATTCTCCGCTACACACAAAGATCAGATCGTCTATGTAGCGACGATATACCACGATCTGATCCCTGAACGGGTTGCTATCTCCAAAGATGTGGGACCGCTCCCACCAACCCATGAATAGGTTGGCTAATGAGGGCAAAAACGTAGCTCCCATCGTGGCCCCACACCCCATCAAACAAGATATAATTATGTTTAAGAAGGTAATCTAAAACTTCCAGAATGAATGTGACCATCTCCAGCGACATGTTAGTGTCATGGTCCAACCCAAAGCGGACTGCTATAAGTGCCAAATCATGTCGTATGGAAGAGTACAGACTGGCAACGTCACATGTGACCCAGCTGTACTCATCCATCCACTCCAAAAGATCCACCAAAGTTAACAAGTGATTGGTGTCTCTCAAAAAGCTTGGTAGCGTATGTACAATAGGTTGGAGCTGCGTATGCACCCACTCCCCAAGGTGCTCATTAAGGGAACCTATCCCCGATACAGTGGGTCTCCCCTGAACCGGGTTGGTACCCTTGTGGACCTTGGGGAGGTGGTGGAAAATAGGAATGATGGGGTTGTCTGGAATCAATGACTCCATGTCTTTTTTGGTAAAGATACCAAAACTGAAACCCTCTTGAACTTGAATACACACTTTGTATTGTCCCTTATATATACAAAGAAGACATCCTTCATTGTAGGCATCTTTCCGTAGCCACAGTTTTGGACAACTTATATCTATATATTTTTTTTATGTGGCCTTTCGGAATCATACCTATTTTCACCGTTACTGTTTTTCTTAGTTTAGAAAACTTTTTCTATTGCCCTAGCATAGCTATACATTTTATACAGATTAGTCTTGATACTTATACCATCAACATTACATGTTACATATACCACATATATTGGGGTATGTGTAAATATAAATATAAAAATAAAAGTAAAAAATAGAAATAAAAATAATAAAATACAATAAGTATAATAAAACTAGATATGAATAAATTAAATATATGAATGAATTAAATATATATCATATAAAAAGTATAATTAATACAAATAGCATCTGGGGCACACAATGGTGGGGATTTTTTTCCCTTTTCCTCCGTATCAGTGTACACTGTATGTATACTTTTTTGAAATTTGAAATTTAAATTATTTGATTTATTTGAATTATTTGAACTTAACAGTTGGTGTACCCTTGTATGGAGCAGGGATGATTCCTCATTCTTGTGCATTTTTTAAGGTTTTTTATTTCTTTGTTCTCTTCTTTTTCATTTAGGGGTATCTATTTTTATCTCCTCAGTAATTACTGTTTATATTAAGAATATTTTTATGGTGAAGGTATATAGTATATGTTTATCTTGTATGCACCCTATATGTATGGGAAGGGTTAACTAGCACAATCAGAGCCCGGTTGCATATCAGCTGTATAAGTGTTATATACACGTCATCATTAGTGGTCTCTGATAGATAATGATTAAGCAAATTGAATTTCGTGAAACACATCTATCTCACTCTGCATGTACCTGTTTGGACTATTGATGTCACTGGCTGCAATTATTTGCAATAAATCTTCACATTTTTACCGCATACCTGGAGTGCCGTCACCATTGTTTCTTCTCTATTATCTCTGTGCAGTACACGGACTGGACGAGCACCCAGGGAAAGCGGTAATTGATATTTCTCATCTGGAGCGGTCAGACCTTGCCTTTGGATTGTCTTTAATCCGCTCAATGATTGCCTCGCTCCAGGAAGGAGATTTTTTGGCTTCAATAGACATCAAGGATGCATATTTGCCTGGGCCAATTTTGCTACCTCATCAAAGGTTTTTTTTGCGTTTTGCGATAGAAGAACGACGTTACCAGTTCTGGCTCTGCCATTCAGGATCGCAATAGCTCCCTGAATCTTCATAAAGATTCTGGCTCCAGTTCTGGGCCTTCTAGGGTCATGAAGGGTCCTAATAATGGGATGCCTGGACAACCTCTTGCTCAGAGATCAGTCTCGGTGCAGACTCGAGCAGAATGTGACCCTAACAATCCTGGAAAGCAGGGGTTGGGTCATGTATGTAGGGTATTCCTTACTAGACCCAGTTCAGTCTCTGGAATATCTAGGTCTACAGCTAGATACAGTCCAAGCAAGGATACTCTCACCGCTGAGAGGATCAGCGACCTCAAGGCTCTGGTAAGCCAGGTGAGGGCGATGAGACACTCTTCAGTTCACCTCTGCGTGAGGCTGCCAGGGAAGATGGTAGCCTCTTTTGAAGTAGTTCCCTATGCACAGTGTCACCCTGGGGTGCTTCAGCGCAATATCCTGGCAGAGTGGAACAGACAATTGCAGACTTCGGATTCCTGCATATCCTTATCTCCCAGGGCTCAATGGAATCTCGCCTAGTGGTTAGTAAACCCGAATCTGTCTCAGGGCAGATCTTTTCTTCCAGTGTCTTGGAAGATTGTGACCACAGATGCCAGTCTTGTAGGCTGGGGAGTGGTCATGGGGGACTCCATGGTCCAGGAGAGATGGTCCTTGATGGAGCAGAGATTGCCCATAAACCTCCTAGAGCTACAAGCTATTCAGCTGGCTCTGAGGGATTGGACATCCGGGTTGCAGGGCTACCTGGTAAGGGTACAGGCTGACAAGACCACGGCAGTGGCAAGTTTGGAAGACTCTCTGCAGTTCACATCCCAGGCGTGGGAAAATTGGAAGGCGGTGGTCACTGCAGCCCGAAGTGTTTCGGGAAATTTGCCTGCGCTGGGGGACGACAGAGGGACAGAGGTTGATCTACTGGCATCCCGATTCAACAACAAAGTCCAGCAGTTTGTGTCCCGAGCAGGAGATCCTTTGACTATAAGAGTAGGGGCTCTGGTGATTCAACAAGCCCAGTTCTCCTTGATTTATGCCTTTCCCCCAATCTCTCTGCTACCGCATCCTTTGCGCAAAATTTGGGAGAAGGCGGTGACACCAGATTGGGCCAGGAGGCCTTGCTACCCAGAGATAATGAGGTTAACGGCAGATGCGCCTTGGCAGCTTCTGGTCTGATCCAATCTACTCTGTCAGGGTCCTATATTCCACCCAAATTTAAGTGCACTAAGCTGATGGCATGGCAATTGAAGCCAGGGTATTGAGAGATCCTGGGGTTTTTGGGCCCTGTGTTATCTACAATGGTGAATGCTAAAAAGCTAGTTACCAGGTAAATTTATCACAGGGTCTGGAAGGCCTCACATTGCGTGGTGTGAGGCCAGGAAATGGCATCCCAGCAAGTATGTGATTGGTAAAATGCTAGCCTTTCTTCAAGCAGGAGTAGATTTGAAGCTGGTTTTGACTACAATCAAAGGACAGGTTTCTGCCTTGTCCATATGTTTTCAGAAACCTTTGACTTCTCGCTCCTTGATCAGGACCTTTCTTCAAGGGGTAACTCATCTGTTACCACCCGTTAGATTTCCTCCCTGTCCATGGGATTGAATCTGGTTTTGTCAAAGGACAAGTTTCTGCCTTGTCCATATATCTTCAGAGGCCTTGGCTTCTCACTCCTTGATCAGGACTTGTCTACAAGGGGTAACTTGGCTGTTACCTCCAGTTAGATTGCCTCCCTGTCCATGGGATTTGAATTTGGCTTTGTCAGTGCTTCAGAAGCAGGCTTTTGAATCTATTAGGGAGATTCCCTTGTTTCTTTTGACTAGGAAACTAGTCTTTCTTTTGGCCATCACGCCAGCCACAGGGGTTTCAGAGTTGGCAGCTCTTTTCTGTAAATTGCATCAGGAAAAGGTGGTATTGCGGCCTCTTCCATTCTTCCTACCGACGGTAGTGTTGTCCTATCATCTCAATGAAGATATTATGTTACCTTCTTTTTATTTTCATCCCTCCTCACCGGAGAGACCATTGCACTCTCTACATGTGTCCTGTGATGTCCTTTGAAAGAAATGGATTTTACAGTTAAGTATGTATAAAAAATCCAATTTTATATATATATACAAACACACAGTGCACTGAGACATTTATTGATCATTGCGTGTAAAGGAGCTACTGTGGGATTATTAATCATTATTGATACTGTTAATTGCAGATACCTTTTCCTTGTCAGGATATCTTGCTTAGTGGTATAGTGATTAGACTTACCATAACCTAGTATTCACTGCCTTGAAAAAGTATTCATACCCCTGATATTTTCCACATTTTGTCACGTTACAACCAAAAACATTAATGTATTTTATTGGGATTTTATTTGATAGACCAACATTAAGTGGCACATAATTGTGAAGTGGAAGGAAAATAATAAATGGTTTCAAACATTTTTTACAAATAAATACCTGAAAAGTGTGGCGTGCATTTGTATTCAGCCCCCCTGAGTCAGTACTTTGTAGAACCACCTTTCACTGCAATTACAGCTGCGTCTTTTTGTCTCTACCAGCTTTGCACATCTAGAGAGTGACATTTTTGCCCATTCTTTGCAAAATAGCTCAAGCTCTGTCAGATTGGATGGACAATTTTCAAGTCTTGCCACAGATTCTCAATTGGATTTAGGTTTGGACTTTGACTGGGCTATTCTAACATGAATACACTTTGATCTAAATCATTCCATTGTAGCTCTGGCTGCATGTTTGGGGTCGTTGTCTTGCTGGAAGTTGGACCTCTGCCCCAGTCCCTTGTGGAGTGCACGACTAATAGTTGTCCTGTGGACAGATTCTCCCACCTGAGCTGTGGATCCCTGCAGCTCCTCCAGAGTTACCATGGGCCTCTTGGCTGCTTCTCTGATTAATGCTCTCCTTGCCCGGCCTGTCGGTTTAGGTGGACGGCCATGTCTTGGTAGGTTTGCAGTGGTGCCATATTCTTTCCATTGTCAGATGATATATTTAACAGCGCTCCATGAGATGTTCAAATCTTGGGATATTTTTTATAACCTAACCCTGCTTTAACCACTTCAGCCCCGGAAGGATTTCCCACTGTAGGACCAGAGCACTTTTTGAGATCCGGTACTGCGTCGCTTTAACTGACAATTGCAAGGTTGTGCGACGTTGTACCCAAACAAAATTTGCGTCCTTTTTTCCCCACAAATAGAGATTTCTTTTGGTGGTATTTGATCACCTCTGTGTTATTTCTGATCGCCGCTATAAACAAAAAAATAGTGAAAATTTTGCATAAAAAATTTTTTTTTCTTTTTGCTAAAATACAAATCCAAAAAAAAAAAAAATAATAAAAAAACATTTTTTTTTCATCGGTTTTGGCCAATTTATATTCTTCCTCATATTTTTGGTAAAAAAAAAAATCGCAATCGGCGTTGATTGGTTTGCACAAAAGTTGCCGCGTTTACGGATGATAATAATTCATTTCTGGGGTTTTTATTATTTTTTTTATTTTTTTACTAGTAATGGCAGCAATCTGCGATTTTTAGCGGTACTGCGATATTGCGGCGGACATGTCGGACCATTTTGACACTTTTTTGACATTTATACATTTTATACAGAAATTTAAATGTCCACTGATTACTGTATAAAGATCATTGGCAGAGAAGGGGTTAACCTGCAGGGGGTAGTGAAGGGGTTAACTGTGTTCCCTAGGCGTGTTCTAACTGTGACGGGGCTGGGCTGTTATAGGCATAAGAGATCTAACTGATCCCAGTGACAGGGATCAGTAGATCTCTTATGCCCCCACTGACAGAGCGGGGAACTGCTGTGTTTACATCGGCTGTTCCCCGTTCTTTTGCTGTGGCTGCTCATCACGGCTCGCCGGTGGACATTGGGTCTGCCCGAGCCGCGGGCACACTCCTCCGGAGTGCGGCGGGCACGCGTGCGCGCCCCCTATCGGCCACTCCGCAAATCGCCGTTTATTTACGGCGATTCACGGGACACCTCCATACTGCCGCAGTAAATATACTGCGCGCGGTGTGGAAGGGGTTAAACCTCTCCACAACGTTACCCTTGACCTGTTTGGTGTACTCCTTGGCCTTCATGATGTTGTTTGTTCACTAATGTTTTCTAACAAATCTCTCAGTGCTTCACAGCAAATTACACACAGGTGGACCCTATTTACTAATAAGGGAATTCTGAAGGCAATTGGTCCCACTAGATTTTATTTAGGAGTATCAGAGTAAAGGGGGCTGAATACAAATGCACGCCACACTTTTCAGATAGAGGTTTGTAAAATATTTGGAAAACCATTTATCATTTTCCTTCCAATTAACAATTATGTGCCACTTTGTGTTGGTGCATTACATAAAATCCCAATAAAATACATTTATGTGTTTGGTTGTAACATGACAAAATGTGGAAAATTTCAAGGGGTGTGAGTACTTTTTCAAGGCACTGTATACAGTGGATAAAATAAGTCTTGAACACGTCACAATTTTTTCTAGGTAAATATATTTCTAAAGGTGCTATTAACATGAAATTTTCACCACATGTTGGTAGCAACCCATACAATCCATACATACAAAGAAACAAAAATAAATAAGTTCAGATATTCGGTTATGCGTAATAAAATGGAATGACACAGGGAAAAAGTGCTGAACGCGCTAACTGAAATGTATTTAATACTTGATACAAAATTCTTTGTTGGTAATGACAGCTTCAAGACGCCTCCTATATGGAGAAACGAGTCGCATACATTGGTCAGGTGTGATTTTGGCCCATTCTTCCACACAGTCTTCAAATCTTGAAGGTTCAGTGGGCCTCTTCTATGAACTCTAATCTTTAGTTTTTTCTATTGGATTCAAGTCAGGGGATTGACTGGGCCAGGGGCGTTGCTAGGGGGTGGAATCTGTGGGCTGCAGGAGAGAGCCGTGAGCGGGCTGCAGGAGAGAGATGCGGGCGGGCTGCAGGAGAGAGCCGCTGGCGAGCTGCAGGAGAGAGCCGCGGACAGGCGGATGACATCTCTCTGTGCTCGCCCCTCATCACTGCTCTTCCGCCCTCACAGCTGGGCTTCTGCGATATCGGAGGTGTGGCGGGGTCCGAGGAGCAGAGAGATGACATCATCTCTCACTGCCCACCCCACATCACTGCTCTCCTGCCCTCACTCAGAACCGACCACTGCACCTGCCTCTGTGCTAAATGGACCAGTGCTGCCACCAATGCAGCGACAATGCACACTGGGTGGCACTGGCTGGCATGGCAAGTGACAATCCACAAATAGTGGCAGGCGACATGGCAATCGATCATCCACATCTGGTGGCAGACAACGTGGCAATCAGCATCTGGTGGCATGCGAAATGGCAATCGATCATCTGCATCTGGTGGCAGGCGACATGGCAAGTGACAATCCACATCTGGTGGCAGGCGACATGGCAAGTGACAATCCATATCTGGTGGCAGGCTGTGTAGCAAGTGACAAACTGCATCTGGTGGCAGGCAATGTGGCAATTGACAAACCGCATCTGGTGGCAGTGGCAAATGACACACCCAGGCTCCCACTAATTCTGCATTATGGTGATTTTAAACCACTTCATTATACAGTTGTATGCAAAAGTTTAGGAACCCCTGACAATTTCCAAGATTGTCATTTATAAATATTTGGGTGTTTGGATCAGCAATTTCATTTTGATCTATCAAATAACTGAAGGACACGGTAATATTTCAGTAGTGAAATGAGGTTTATTGGATTAGCAGAAAATGCCCAATATGCATCAAAACGAAATTAGGTGCATAAATTTGGGCACCCCAACAGAAAAATCACATCAATATTTAGTAGAGCCTCCTTTAGCAGAAATATCAGCCTCTAGACGCTTCCTATAGCCTGTAATGAGTGTCTGGATTCTGGATGAATGTATTTTGGACCATTCCTCCTTAGAAAACATCTTCAGTTCAGTTAGGTTTGATGGTTGCCAAGCATGGACAGCCCGCTTCAAATCACCCCACAGATGTTGAATGATATTCAGGTCTGGGGACTGGGATGGCCATTCCAGAACATTGTACTTGTTCCTCTGCATAAATGCCTGGGTAGATTTTGAGCAGTGTTTTGGGTCGTTGTCTTGTTGAAATATCCAGCCCCGGCGTAACTTTAACTTTGTGACTGATTCCTAATTCCTATTATTCTCAAGAATCTGCTGATATTGAGTGGAATCCATGCGACCCTCAACTTTAACCAGATTCCCAGTACCGGCACCGGCCACCCAGCCCCACAGCATGATGGAACTCCACCAAATTTTACTGTGGGTTGCAAGTGTTTTTCTTGGAACGCTGTGTTCTTTTGCAGCCATGCATAACACCCCTTGTTATGACCAAAATGAAGCTAGCTTGTCCAAATGGTCATTTTAAACCACCTCAAGGTAGTACGACACCCCGACCCACCGGCCACGGCCATGACCCTTAGACCAATTTCAACTCCCAGCGTACCTAAGGTGAGTTATAGTCGTCTAAGAACTCTTATTATCCTTAATCCTTAGTCAGTGTTTCAATTTCAATGCGGCCCCGACCTATAAAGTTGTTCTGTTGCTGGGTTTTGTGACGAGTTTTAGATGGGTCCGTAAATACGTCTCCTTGTTCATGTTACAAGACCTTACCGGTAGGGTCAGGGGTCTGGACTTATAGTAAGTTGTAGACACCCCACTAAAC
>BLSH010195769.1:0-11940 GCA_018402905.1 Glandirana rugosa | reverse complement strand
GTGCAACTTGTGGAGGGGGGACCTGGCTAGACAGCAGGCTAGAATGTGTAACTGCAAGCAGAGAAAATCTTGGCTCCCCCCAAGGCAGAGACCAAATGGACTATGCAGTTTAAGGTCTGTAGATTTAGACGTCCTAAAAAGCTCCTATTCTCAGAATGGAATGTTGGAAAGCAGCCAATGAGGGTGGAGAATTCATTTTACTGTGTTCTAGATAGGGTTTTTTAATGAGATTTGGGACATTTGCCCTGTTGCTAGGTAGATTACACTTCTCTTTCTTATCTAATCTGTCTATTCCAGCAATTAGCAACAGAAGCACAGCTAGAGAGAAATTCCAAAGATTTTTTTTTTCTTTGGAGTTTCTCTCTAGCTGTGCTGCTGTTGGTTAATAATTATAGTTCATTTTTATTTTTATTTCTTACTAATTTTTTTGGTGGGGCACTGTCCCAAGTGCCCTTATGGACGAGCCTCCACTGTAAATGGGGTACCCTGGTCTGTAAGAAATTCCTTACAAATACCCACACAGCTGAAGACCAGAAATAGCTCTTTGGCTATCGTCTTGGCAGAGGTATTCCGAAGAGGGATCGCTTCAGGATAGCGGGTGGCATAGTCCAGTATGACCAAAATGTACTGATGCTCCCTAGCGGAATTCAGTATCGGACCTACCAAATCCATTGTGATTCTCTCAAAGGGAACCTCAGTGATGGGGAGAGGTAACAGTGGGTTATGGAAATGCGACAAAGGGGCAGACTTCTGACACACAGGGCAGGAGGAACAATCCTTTTCTATTTCCTTCATGACCCCAGGCCAATAGAACCTTTGCAATACTCTCTCTCTGATTTTCTCCGCCCCCAAATGACCTCCCAAAATGTGCCCATGGGCTAATTCCAATACCAACTTCCTATAGGGTTTGGGTACCACAAGTTGCTCAATGGTTTCATCCGCCTTTTGGGCAATCCGATACAACAGAACCCATTCCACCATAAAGTATGGGTAACTGCAGGACTGATCTGGGTTCACTAATTCACCATCTATCTTTACCACATTTTCCCGCGCCTTTATCAGGATGAGGTCTTTTACCTGTTCTGTGGCAAAATTTTCCCTGTGAACCTCTTAATCAGAGAACTCCACAGACGGCATGTTTTCGTCTGAAGATGTTGGTTCCTCCCCAGTTTCCTGAGTGTCTCCGGCCAACACTGACAAGGGAAAATCTGGAGAGGTCTCACCATTCTCAGAGGATACCTGGGATTCTTCTTCCTGGCCTCTAGGGGCCTCTGTGGGGGGTTCAGGACCATCCCAGAGTTCCCAGAATTTTGGAAAATCCCTCCCCACAATAGCATCATGTGGTAAGTGAGGCACCAACCCCACCTTATGAGTTATGTTACCTTTGGGGGTCCCAAAAACCAGTTTAACCACAGGATACTCTCTGGTGTCCCCATGTACACAAATAACAGCCACCTTGTTATTCCCAGAGCCCTCTGTAGTAACTAACTCAGATTTGATCAATGTTACCAGACTACCTGAATCTAGCAACACAACAACATTTTTACCATTAATACACATTTTGCATAAATGTTTTGCAGTTCCCAGAGTGGCAGTGCATGCAATTGTCGCAAACAGCGACTGACGTCTGTCTCTTAGTCCCATTCCATAGGCACATCCACAACTGAATAAATAAAGTCAGCAAGCCAACAGTAGCGCTAAACAAAAATCAACAATAAAACAAATCGAAAAAGAATCCGCTATTATGTAGTCAAGGTGACAAAGATTGATAAAGAGTCCACTATTATGTAGTCAAGGTGACACTGTGGCATCAGTATAGGTGTTCCAATCTAAGGAGTCCCCGGAGATCTTCTATTCTGAGTCCATCACCAAACACCACGTGAACACTCAGATGTGCCCCACAGGAGAGGTTCTTACCAGAGATACGTGCTAGGCACTCTCATGCTCTAGCCACTATCGTCTGTTGTGCTTCCCTGTGCACCAGCTGGTCACGGATCCCAGTCACCAGATCTAGTTAGTGGTATGAGGCAGAGCTCCATATGCGGGATTAAATGAAAAGGATCGCAACATAGCGTAAAATCATTTAGGATATTTATTTAAAGTCCATATTTAACAAATATGCTATGTGTCACTAATAAAGGAATTCACATCCAACTCGATGTTCATTCCAGAGGGATGCAGGACGGCTGTCAGTCACATCAGCCACCTGCGAGGTCTCCTATCGCTCGCTTCTCACCGCTGGACGGAGGGGGTAGAGTGTCGAGGAGGAACGCCACCGGAGGTCTGAGAGAGGTCCTGGGACGGCTCACGTTTGCAGTGTGCCACTGACTGTGATGTGTGCTGTTTATTTCTTATCTTCTGGTAAGAGTTTATACATTGGGGGGTTGCCTCTCATGTCTTTTTAGATGCTTGTCATTTAAGTTGCTTTAATAAATATCCTAAATGATTTTACGCTATCTTGCGATCCTTTTCATTTAATCCCGCATATGGAGCTCTGCCTCATACCACTAACTAGATCTGGTGACTGGGATCCGTGATCAGCTGGTGCACAGGGAAGCACAACAGGCGATAGTGGCTAGAGCATGAGAGTGCCTAGCACGTATCTCTGGTAAGAACCTCTCCTGTGGGGCACATCTGAGTGTTCACGTGGTGTTTGGTGATGGACTCAGAATAGAAGATCTCCGGGGACTCCTTTGATTGGGACACCTATACTGATGCCACAGTGTCACCTTGACTACATAATAGTGGACTCTTTATCAATCTTTTTCACCTTGACTACATAATAGCGGTTTCTTTTTCGATTTGTTTTATTGTTGATTTTTGTTTAGCGCTACTGTTGGCTTGCTGACTTTATTTATTTAACTAATATGTTAAAGTAGCTGCTTAGACCTATTTGTACATCTCTAGTTCATTTAGCGCGGATTGAGACCTCTATAGTGATCGGGGCATTCTTTTGGGTCTCACTGTTTGATTATATTCTTTGTTGTAAATCTGCAGCCATGGATAGCATAGATTTCCTGAAAAATAGGAATTTGGATAGAAATAGCATTTTCCTTAAAGAAAATAATGTCAGTAACAATGAGATGAGTTATATTGTGATGCTTAGAAAACTAGAATCCCTTTTGGAGAAACAGGTGAAAACTTGGTGGGATGTTTTCACTTTTGAACATTATCAGAAAGAAAACCTTATATTTCACAGTATGAGGTGGGAAGTGGCTCCACAAGATGGATTGACTGACAAACAATCTATGGATGAATGGCTTGATTTTTTCAACCGAATGGGGAGGGAGTTACAAGCTTTGGTATTGAAAAGGAAAAGAGGGAAATTGGAAAAATTATGTAAGGAGATTGAGGATATCAAAAGCAAGTTGGGCCCTATAGAAGGGTCCAATGAGATGAAAGAGTTTAACTCCAAAATTAAAATCAAGTTAGAAAAAACTGACCGTGACACTCGGGCCAAAAAGGTAAAAAAGTTTAAGAGAGATGTTGAGGATTTTAGAACAAATAAGATTTACGTATGGCAGAGTAACACTACAATATGTATTCAGGACATAGAGGATGACAATCCTGATACTTTAGACTATCCCATTAAAGGAGATAATAAGCAATCAAGGAAGGAAAAGGGAAAAATGCAGCCTCCACCTCCTTTCAATAATCATAATAACACACAAGTAGGGGAGTATAGAGGTCCTAATGAATGGGTACAGGTGACCTCTAGAGGCAGATCTAGAGGGGGTACTGGACCTAGGGGGAGAGGTAGTTATCCATATAGGACACAGGCACCCACTAGATCTGGAATGCATAATGAGTATGGGGTGGATGTCTCCAATCGATATTTACCTTTAGATAACCCATACACACATAAAAACAACAATGATTTTTTTGGGGCATCCCAGGGGTTATCAGGGGGGAGGTTACCCTATGAGACAAGGCCATCAGCTGCCATATACGCCCCGCCTCAGGGGAAGAGGAAGGGGACGGGGTTACTGGAATCAACAACCAACCAGGAGCAATTATTACCAAGAGAACAATGGCCCTTACGACCGCTTAGACCCAGTAAACAGAGGGGATGTCGGGCAGGTAGACGCATCCAATCCAAAAAAACGATGGTATCTATAATTTGAGTCAGTGTTCACTTAGCAACAAGGAGCTTAACATTTTGAATATAGGCCTTAAAAGTGCCCCTCATAAATCTTTGAATAAATTTAAACTTTACATGGATACCCACAAATATATTAGGAATCTAAATTTGAAAAAATATTTTTTGTCCCGCCCCTCTCATGTGACTAGGGTTCCACTAGGGGGAGATGAGTTTATGAGGAGTGGGCTGAAAAATAAATCTACGTTCAACCCGCAAAATGCTAATAATTCACATATAGATGTGTTTAAGACTCTGGTGTTGAAAGACATTGAGCGTCTACATCCAAATAGGAATGTGAATCCGAACTATATAGTGGAAGGAATTAGACAACTAGAAAACAGGAGAGAGATCATTATTCGTCCCGCCGATAAGGGTGGGGGGGTTGTAATTATGGACAAGGCATTTTACCATGAACAAATGAAGGAACTACTGGAAGATCAATCAACGTATAAGAAATTGCATAAAGATCCCACTGAAATTTATATGAAAGAGTTATATGATCTAGTAGATTGGGGGTATAAACATTATGCTCTTGATAAAAAAGAAAAAAGATATCTCTGTCCCAGCTACTGTAGAATACCGATCATCTATACATTACCAAAAATTCATAAACATTTGACTAGACCTCCACCAAGACCCATAGTCAATGGTATAGGATCGGTATCTTCGAGATTGGGAGAATTTTTAGATATCTTTCTACAACCCAGTGTACAGCAAACTAGTGCATACCTGAGGAATACTAAGGAGCTACTACATTTGCTGTCCCAAGTATCCTTTGGGAAAGATGATTCCATTTATTTAATAACAGCAGATGTCGCATCATTGTATACGATCATCCAACACGATGACGCCTTGCTGGCCCTTAGCTGGGCATTGAGCAAACGAGACGATATCTCAGACATGCAGAAGAGGTTCCTGGGAAGAGCCTTGGACTTCTGCATGTTGCATAATTATTTTTGGTATAATGATGTTTTCTATAGCCAACAGGTTGGCGTTGCGATGGGGGCTAAGTTTGCCCCCAGCATCTCCAACCTATTCATGGCAGAATGGGAGGACTTGACCATTTTCAATAGTGAGAAACCTCATATACTCTTCTACCGAAGATACATAGATGACCTGATAATCATATGGAGGGGACCCAACAATCGGCTGTGGATTTTCTATCACACCTTAATCAATATAAAAGGAATATCAAATTGGACTATACTATTAGTGACACTACAATCCACTATTTGGATGTCACAATAGAGAGGGGAGATACAACTCTGACAACAAAGGTGTTTTTTAAACCCACAGACCGTAATAGCTTCCTATCTATCCATAGTGGTCATCATCCCACATGGATTAGGAATATCCCTAAAGGGCAATTCCTAAGGGTTAGAAGGAATTGCAGTGATATCAAGGACTATAATGAACAGGTCATCATTCTGAGGGATATATTTCAACAAAAAGGGTATCATCCTCAGGAATTGGATAAAATGATTGAGGAGGTGGCACATACATCTAGAGATGATTGTCTGAAGAGCAAAATGAAAACTATGAATACTTCTGACTTCCAATTAAAGTTTCTATCAGACTTTCACAATCAATAGAAGGAAGTAGAGGCTATATTCCATAAACACTGGCACATTTTACAGCTAGATCGGGATTTAGGACCTATTTTATCAGAAAAACCTACGTTTATTTATAGACGTGCCCCGAGCTTTGGTGATCGGTTGGTCAAAAAAATCCTAGATGCTCCAGGACAACTTAAGTTTCCCAGTAGTAGATCAGGTTTTTACCCATGTAGAAACTGTAAAGCTTGTAGGTGAACGCATGGCTTAAATGGAATTCGCACTAGCTTCAACAACATTGAAGGAAAGATTTTTAACATTAAGGATTTCATTACCTGTAACTCCATGTATGTGGTTTATGCATTATGGTGCCCATGTGGTCTATGCTATATAGGCCGTACAAAGAGGAAGTTAAAAGTTCGTATAGGTGAACATCTGACGAATATCAAAAATGGATATAGGGACCATAGCGTGTCCATGCATTTCAAACTAAAACATAAGACCCGTCGGTACTGCGGTTTTGCGGTATTGATGTGGTCTACCCTGATTGGAAGGGATCCAATCGGGTAAGGGTATTATCACAGAGAGAAACGCAATAGATTTACCTAATGCATAGCCTGCATCCCTCTGGAATGAACATCGAGTTGGATGTGAATTCCTTTATTAGTGACACATAGCATATTTGTTAAATATGGACTTTTAATTTGGGTTTTAAAATTGTTGTTCTACAGTGAGTACTTCGCAGTTCTAGGAGGGGCAGCTAATTACAGCCCGCTGCGAGGTGAAAGATTATAGATCATCTGTAACCTTTTAGGTAGAATCTGTAGTGCATTGACGGTGTGCATGTTCTGCTGACATGATACCTTGTTATATCGGAGACCACTGCTGAGTGCTCCAGTGTATGCTATTTTAGTTTATCCAAATGAGAGACACTCAATGCTAGAGCATTAGATTCTCTGGTTTTATTATTATATGTACAATGCTATTTGTATTATATCTGCCTGCTATCAGTGGCATTATGTGGTTAAAACATGAATGGTAATGCAAACGCCGCCTCTCCTATGACGATTATATCAGCTTATGGGATTGGACCCTAAGCATGCAGCTGCTTGGGGAGGTGGGGTACTTGCACACATGCCGTCCTGCTGTCTAGCCAATCACCAGTAGAAGTCGGTTACACCACGAAACACGTCGTGATTGGCTAGGACGGCTGTCAGTCATATCAGCCACCTGTGAGGTCTCCTATCGCGCGCTTCTCACCGCTGGACGGGGGGGGGGGGTGGAGTGTCAAGGAGGAACGCCACCGGAGGTCTGAGAGAGGTCCTGGGACGGCTCGCGTTTGCAGTGTGCCACTGACTGTGATGTGTGCTGTTTATTTCTTATCCTCTGGTAAGAGTTTATACATTGGGGGGTTGCCTCTCATGTCTTTTTAGATGCTTGTCATTTAAGTTGCTTTAATAAATATCCTAAATGATTTTACGCTATGTTGCGATCCTTTTCATTTAATCCCGCATATGGAGCTTTGCCTCATACCACTAACTACATCTGGTGACTGGGATCCGTGATCAGCTGGTGCACAGGGAAGCACAACAGGCGATAGTGGCTAGAGCATGAGAGTGCCTAGCACGTATCTCTGGTAAGAACCTCTCCTGTGGGGCACATCTGAGTGTTCACGTGGTGTTTGGTGATGGACTCAGAATAGAAGATCTCCGGGGACTCCTTCGATTGGGACACCTATACTGATGCCACAGTGTCACCTTGACTACATAATAGTGAACTCTTTATCAATCTTTGTCACCTTGACTACATAATAGTGGATTCTTTTTCGATTTGTTTTATTGTTGATTTTTGTTTAGCATTACTGTTGGCTTGCAGACTTTATTTATTTATTTAACTAATATGGTAAAGTAGCTGCTTAGACCTATTTGTACATCTCTAGTTCATTTGGCGCGGATTGAGACCTCTATAGTGATCGGGGCATTCTTTTGGGTCTCACTGTTTGATCACATCCACAACTGGGCAATTGGCTGCAATATGTCCCTCTTGCCGGCAACGATAACAAATAAACTTTTTTGCTGCTTCCTGCGACTTTGACTGCGGTCGCCATACATTTTGCAAACTTCCCGCCCTCTCACTCTCTCCACCCTTACCCCTTGAAGCCATCTTACCCGCCGCTGAGGATGGTCTGGTCTTAGGGTGGAAAGTCCGTGAGTCCCTGGGAGAGGCGGCCAGGTTCTCTGTAGCCAAGTACCTCTCTACCAGATCCACAAGCTTGTCGGCCGTGTCCGGGTTTCCATGGTTAACCCACTTTTGGATAGCAGTAGGTAGAGATCTCAGGAACCGATCCATTACCCCACATTCCACAATCTTTGGTGCTGTCAGAGTTTCAGGTTGCAGCCACTTCCTGCCCAGGTGAATGAGATCATACATTTGCGACCTGGGGGGCTTTTCAAGTTGGAAAGTCCAGTTATGCACACGCTGAGCCCAGACAGCCATGGTGACACCCAGCCGTGCCAATATTTCTGTTTTTAGCACAACATAGTCTTTTGCTTGGTCCAGCTCTAAGTCATAATACGCTTTCTGCGATTCACCAGCCAATAGAGGAGCCACCAATCCAGCCCACCGCTCCTTAGGCCACTTTTCTCTTTCTGCAGTCCTTTCAAATGTGGTCAGAAACACTTCAGGATCATTTTGAGCCATTTTTGGCAATAAACGGCTCACACAAAATGATGATGTATTACTGGAACCACTCGCCTCACTGGTCTGTCGATGCTGTTGTGTTATGGCATCTATTTGCTGTTGAAGTCTCTGCTCTTGCTTCTGCAACAGCTCAATTAAGCGAGCCTCAGATTGTTGCTGGGCTCGTTGCTGTGCTTCCATACTTTGCTAGTGAGCTCGCTGCTGATTAGCATTTGCTTGTTGCAGACTAGCATTCGTTTGTTGTTGGTTAGCATTTGCTACAGCAAGCTGTCTCAGTAACTCTTCCATGCTGGCCTTTCAAAAAAAAAAAAAACTGCCCCTAGCTTCCTCCACCACTGTAAGGGGGTTAGCTCGGCAGCGGGTGTGTGTGACCCCCTGGAAGGGTTCATTACACAATTTAGGCATATTCAGGCAGATTCAGGTGAAAACAAAAAAAAGTAGTTTATTGTCACTAGTTACAATGTGAAAACAGCAAAACAAATAACAAAATAAATCCTAGGCCACTTGGCCACTGACTACACAGTAGGTTTCCCTGTCTGTCAGCTGGGTACAGCCTACCGCTGTACCTAGCTCCTACCTCTCACTGGGCAACACAGCCACACAGGCTTCTTCCCAGACCAGATGTTTTACTCCCCAGTCTGCTGACACAGAAAAACTGGTTCCAGGGTGGAGCACTCACCTATGCTTGCTGGGAGTTTGTGTAAAGGCCTTAATGAGCCAGCTCAACTTAGCTGGACTCGTTACCTCTACCCCTGCAAGAGTAGCACTCCCCCTAGTGGTACAAGTCTGTATACACCTTAAACCTTGGGCAGATGTACCTGCCATCCTGCACGAAACCAGGCGTCTTTACCTGCCTGCTGTCACAATGGTTTGGGAGATCTTTTACAAACTCTGAAAGCTGTAATTGAAAAAGGAAAATCTCCAGATTTTTAGAGAAATATTTGCGTATGTCTGATTTTCACTATTTTTTTAAAAGGCGCAATTTAAAATTTACAAATATTTATTATTTATTAACTCAATACAGGTTTAGCTTTTATATTTAGTAGGAACTTAGCAGGAATTTTGTAAATGTTGCAGTATTTGTTTCTGCTAATAATGATTTTAGTGCATTGTTTAGTGAAAATATTGTTTTGGTAAACACTTGCGCAAATATAGCGAGGCCTTAAAAATCAGTAGCACCCTCCTTTTATTCTACTGGTCTTATGCTTTCAGAAAATGTATAGCTTAGTGGGGTATTTTACAAACTCTGAAAGCTGTAAGTTAAAAATGAAAACCTCCAGATTTTTAAAAAAAAGTTCAATTTTCACCATTTTGCAAAAAGGTGCAATTTAAAATTTACAAATATTTATTATTTATTAACTCAATACAGGTTAAGCTTTTATATTTAGTAGGGATTTTGTAAAATTAGCTGTGTTTGCATCTGCTAATTATGATTTTAGTGTATTTTTAGCAAAAATTTTGTTTGGTGAACATTTGCGCAAATATCATGGGGTCTTAAAAATCAGTAGCACCTTCCTTTTTATTCTACTGCTTCTATGCTTTCAGAAAATATATGGTTTGGGGGTCTTTTACAAATTCTGAAAACTGTAAGGGAAAAATGAAAACCTTCAGATTTATAGAGAAATGTGGTTATTTACTGTACATTTTTGCAGACGTTCAATATTCACCATTTTGCAAAAAGGAGTAACTTAAAAATTCCAAATATTTGTTATTTATTAACTCTATATAGGTTAAGCTTTAATATTTAGCAGGAATTGTGTAAGATTTGCTGTGTTTGTATCTGCTAATAATGGTTTTAGAGAATCTTTAGCAAAATATATTGTTTTGATAAACATTTGTGCAAATATCGCAGGGTGTTAAAATCAGTAGCTCCTTCTTTTTATTCTACAGGTCATGTGCTTTCAGAAAATATATGGTTTGGGGGGGGGGGGGGTCTTTAACAAACTCTGAAAGCTGTAAGTGAAAACCTCTAGATTTTTAGAGAAATTTGTATATTTACATTTTTGTGTATGTTCTATTTTCACCATTTCACATAAAGGCACAATTTAAAATTTACAAACATTGGTTATTTATTGACTCAATACAGGTTAGGAATTTTGTAAAATATGTTGTGTTTTTATCTGCGAATAATGATTGTACTGTATTTTTAACGAAAATATTGTTGATAAACCGTTGCGCAAATATCATTGTGCACTAAAAATCAGTAGCACCTGTTTTTGTAAGGAAAAACTAAAAAAAAAAAAATGGAAAAATTGCAAAAATGGTCTGGCCGGCTAAGTTTAATAGTGGAGCACAGGGCCTGGCAGCGAAAAGGTTAAAGGAGGTCTATAAGCCCTATCAGATTTTTATTGTCTTTGCCATCAGTGTCGCATTGGGGAAATTTCCCTTCACTTCCTGTCCCATAGCCAAAACAGGATGTGAGAGGCAATCCCTTTAAAGTGAGGAAATACCTACTTGTCACTTATACTGGTGTCAGAGTTGAAAGATGTTTCTCACCTCGTCTTTCAGGACAGCACCTGGAGAGTGCAACTCCACCCACTTCCCAGGAAACATTGCAGTCACCACTTTAAAGCCTGGCCCCTTCCACCATGGCCTCAGTTGTAGTGTTTCATCCACCATGGTGGAAGCACTGAAGGGGACCAGGAGTGTGCTGCGCTCTCTCCAGATGGGGAAGGGTGAAAGGCATACCTGGTGTCAGTATTGGGTTTTGTCTTTCCTTTGGCCAGCCCAACACCCCCCAGACGAGCCCGGCGAGGGTAGAGGCCAATGGAGGGTCGGGTGCTGAGTGTGGGGGCTGCGCTATGCAGCACAGCATCTCCAGGGTTCCAGCCTCCACTTGTTCCAAGTGGCAGGCAACGTCACTGCCGGACAGGGCAGGACCTCCGGTGGTGTGCAGCGGCTTCTGCTGGAATGCAGGAGGGGGAGACGGCCTTGGCAGATGTATTTCCGGTCCTCGCAGCGGCAAAAGGACCGGGTAAATTTAAAAATGGAGCTGCCGGACGTCCTCTGAAGCCCTCTGCAATATGGAGCTAGAGGAACTGGCAGTGGTGGCAGGAGCAGGAGCCACAAGCACCAGCCAGGCCCAGGTAGGCGAGGCAGTGGCCTCTGTTAGTTATTTTCTTGGGCTATGTTTGTTTTCCTCCCTGCCTCCCCAAAGTGGGGGGGGGGGGGGAGTCTGCATCACGCTCCTGAGGTGACAGCACTGGGGAGCATGATGAGGACAGTGATGCTGTGGGTGTTTGATCACTGTTATTTGTCTTGGGTCTGCTGGGGGGGAGACCTAAAGATATTGTTTTATTTATGTGGATGTCTTGTGTGCTTACTGTCTTTCAGGCAAAAGCCAAAGAAAAGACCAAGCACGTTTCCCCTTCTCCCAAAAGGAGATGATCCTCTTGTAAAAACTCCCTTAAGGGACACTTGGACCAAGCCATTATGCAACCCGAGGTGATCATATTCTTGACCTAGTACTGACAAATGGGGATCAACTGTCTGATGTTGAGGTGGGGGAGAATTTGGGTTCTAGTGATCACCAATGTCTTTGGTTTG
>BLSH010195629.1:37478-49201 GCA_018402905.1 Glandirana rugosa | reverse complement strand
ATACATTATATATTATATAACTAGCACTGGTGTTCTCAATAAGTAGTTTAAGAACTAGTTAGGAGATATACGGTATATATGGAAATATATTGCTGTATGTAATTGTATTTCAGTTATGATTTACATTACAGACAACTACCTCTGTGTTTTTCCTGAAGAAGGGGACCATAGGGTGAGAGTGGGTGGCCAATGAAATCAACCTGTTGCTTTGGCGTGAATGGACAATTCAAAGGTTTACTTTAGCTTGTAGCTATTACAGGTATGTAATCATGTTAAATGTGGCCACATGGCCATTATTATGGTAAGGTTCTGTGTAACTGAGTTAATCTACTTTTTCTATTACATTTTTTTGTAATGACTTTGTGACGTCCTCGTTTTATTATGCCCCACTGCTAAGTAAATATCCAGTTGTATTTTAAGGGCAGTAGAATTGATTTTTTACAGCTGGCATATAATTGCATGTTTTTCAAGAAGGCTAGGGATTTCATCTCCAAGCTTCAGGGCAAAAAAAAAAAATGTTGACATGGGAGATAAGAAATAGAACTATATGTAAATCTTAAAAGGGATAGTTCACCTTTGCAGAAAATATGTAAAGTTGACTTAACACTGGATCCCATCCCCATCCTCCTGTCCCTGCTGTACTTACCTCCTACAATCCTGAGCCATCAGGGCTCCTGCAAGCAAATCCATCAGTCTGGGGATCTGAAATGCTCACTGCTTTCTTTCCTTTCCATCCAGCACTGTAAGGATGGACCAAGTGGATTCTGAATGGTCACCATCACATGGACGGTGCACATCCGTGATGTATGATAGAAAAAAAATGACTTTTTGAACTTACCTGTAAAATGTATTTTTTGGAGTATATCACAGGACACAGAGGTCCATCCCCTCTATCTTGGGGTTCATGACTTGCTACAAAACTGAGGTACTTCCTGTATGGAAGGGGTTATATAGGAGATCATTTCCTGACTTCTTGGCCAGTTTTCAATCACCTGTAGCTGGTGCATTAGCCATAACCAGTGGATCCAAGCATCCGATTTCAGTAATCAACTGGCAAACACCGCTGCATGGAAGACGTTGACAGTGCTGGCTGGAAAGGGCAACTCCACACAGAATTGTTGTGCAAGTATCCTGCTGCTTATGATCAATAGGAATGGGCCAAACACCCCCCCCCCCGGTTCGGTTCGCATCAGAACATCCAAACAGACAAAAAATTTGTCCAAACATTTGAACAGCGTTAAAGTCTATGGGACCCGAACATGAAAAATCAAAAGTGCTCAACAGCTTATATGCAAGTTATTGCCATGAAAAGTGTATGGGGACACGGTCGTGCCCTAGGGGACATGTATCAATTTCAGGAGCAGTGATTTTAATAAAGACAAAAGTGAAAAAAAATGACATTCTCCTTTAAATATTGTGCCTGGGGGGGTCCCTTGGTCTGCCTGTAAAAGGGTACACCTCTGTGATGATGAACCGTACCAGGCTACATGTCCTCAACATGGGGAGTATGGGAGCTTTGGGGCAGGGGGGGCTCTGCACCCCCCACTCCAAAGCACCTTGTCCCATGGGGGCAAGAGCCTCTTCCCCACAACCCTGGGCTGTGGTTGTGGGGATGTGCGGGCGGGGGGCTTATCGGAATCTGGAAGTCCCCTTTAATAAGGGGGCCCCCAGATCCCGACCCCCCCCATGTGAATTAGTATCGGGTACATCGTACCCCTACTAATTCACCAAAAAGTGACAAAAAAAAAAAAAAACACCGGAGACAATTAGGGACAAGTCCTTTATTAAAAAAAGGAAAAAAAAATAAGTGTCCCTCGCAATCCATCTGCAATCACGGTGAGCGATGGCCCGAAAACCCCCCAAAAAAACAGACAGCTCCTCCTCCATGGGAAGGCTCCCACCCACTGATCTCTCTTTCTTTTGACGTTTTATTTATAGTGAAGGGCGGGGCCACCCAGTGACGTAATTGAGTGACTCGCCCCTCTGACGTCACATGAATAAAACGGCAAACAAAGCGAGCGCAGATGTCCCATGGAGGAGGAGCTGTGCGCTCCATCTGAGGCCATGGCGGGCGGGCGATTGCAGGCGGCCAAAGTCTCACCGAACACCCCGTAAAATTCTAATTTCGAACAGCAAATGTTCAGCCCGTACGTATGCTCGGGCCGAACCGTTCGCCCATTCCTAGTGATCAGCCCCATAGAATCATGGGAGGTGCATTTCTTCATCTTAAGTCAACCTAACAGTAACCTCCGGGATGTAAACACCTGCCTGGAAGTGTGAGTATTAAAGCGGTTGTAAACCTCTGGGTGTTTTATTTTTTTTTCGGACCTGCAAGGTAAAGGCATAATGTGCTAGTATGAATCTCATACTAGCACAATATGTGAAACTTACCTGAAAACAAAGCCCTCCAGCGATGCAATGTAATCGCTGGAGGCAGCATCCATCTTCACCCGTCTTCCTTCCAGGTCCGCAGACTAAGGCTGAATGATGTCACTCCAGCGCAGGCGCAAGGGAGCCATCATTCACAGCACAGTTATCTGAAGGAACGGGTGGTCAATAATGGGATAAATATAGTTGGTTCTGCTTATCACTCCTGGCACACAGCGGATCTGGTCCAGAATGCTTGGCATTCTGTTGTCCACGGTAGCCCGGTCCCCACAAGGCTCTGTTCTCTTCTTGGGGTAGGTACTTACACAGCAACAGGTCTCTCCAGCTCTAATTCTAGCATAGTGAATGACATTTCTGTGGCTCAGTCCTCAGGCTCTGTTTTGGATACAGACACCCCAGTAACAGGCTCTCTCCTTTCTGGTTTCTGTGAAAAAAGGAGGAGAGCGTGCACAGGAGCACTCAGTCCACTCCTCCAGCAGGCTACATATTTAAAGTTTGATCCTCTAGTTAATTTCTTCTAACGTTTTGTAGTATCTTGAGGTGGTTAAGTACTGTCCGTGATACTTCTTTTTATTTATTTGCACTAACATACAATTTTTCAGGACAAGATTTTGGGGTGTGTCCCCTTCTTCAAGGTCCAAGCAGTACTTAGTATCTTGCACACTTATCTCTCTCCTGTTTAAGTTTCTGCAATAAATCCACAAAAAGACATGCCCTATAAAAGAGTTCAGCAATCCATTGATCATGGGCAAGTGCCAGGCAGATGGTGTCAATTCCTTGCTGACCCCCGAAACCTGGACAGGAGCGGGGTGGCATTTACTGGAACAAATCCCCTATATTTTCCTCCTGCAGCAGCTGAAATCCGGATACTCCTTCTCTCTCTTCAGCTGGCATTCAGCTGCTGCAGGAGGAAAATACAAGGGATCCATTCCATTAAATGCGGCAGCCACTCCTGTCCAGGTTTTCCATTCTTTTGCTGCCAGTGCCCCTATGTGTGCCCTACTGGTCTACCCCCTGTGGGAGATGAGCTTTCCGGAGGAAAAATAGTCAGCGTGCAGGCAACTTTCCTTAAAATCTGGCGGCTTGCCAGGTTTATTGATAAATACGTTTGCAGGTTAAAAAACAAAACAGAAAATAAGTCCTTGCCGTCCAGCATTAAACTAAACAGTATAGTTTCCTCACTATACGGTGTGGGGCTGGCCCCTGACACCCACAAAACATAAGCAGAATGCAAACCTTGGTTTAAATTCCAAAACAGCACACAGAGCCCCCTCAGATCCCTCTCTGAGGTTCAGGTCAGAGCTAGCGTGGGTTCTCTTCCTGGTAACTTAAGCCACCTGCTGGTGGACTCCAGTGGACCACAAACTCCAGACTGGAACCAGCCCTGTCACGGTGGCTGGTAAAATCTGGACCGGACTCTGTTTAATCCAGTCCACATGAATGCATACAAGGTGAAAGATAGCGTCCGTCTAACACTTTGCCTCGCATATTGTCACACCCCCCACTGTGTTCAGTAATAACGGAAGCATAGTAAACATTTTGTGAATACAGACTGCTGAGAGATCTTAGAGACTTTTGGGCTGCTGGTGTCGGATCCAGGCACTGACCACCGCAGTCGGTACTCTACAACCAGGATATAGCAGGCACAGTCGCTCAGTCCCTTCGATCATCCCGAATGCAATTCCCCTGTAGTGCGCCAGCTGTACACCATTGTCCACCAGTGTCTGCTCCTGTAGGTCATGCAACCAGGTCAGTGCTGGGTACACACATGCACCTTCCGCTATCTTGCTCCTCTGTCTTCACTGTTAGCAAGGCACACTGGATCTCCCCTGGGACATGGCTCCACCCCCAAGCTTCCAGCCTGGCTGTTACCCACAGTTCTGATGAGCAGGCCTTTTCCTGCATGCTCCACTGTAACACCTTGTTAGCTGTACTAAAGTTTGCAGGCATAATGATGATGATGATAATGCATACACTGGCACTTGCAAAACTTGTCCAGACATGCCATTCAGCACAGATTGTGCCCGAGCAAGTGAGAGCAGGTGGCAGCAAGCATTTACTGTAGTTGCCATGAGTAACAGCAAAGTATGTAACACATATCTCACTGTACAGTAGTTAGCAGGGTTGGGACAGTCTTTCACATGAGAGGTGGTTGGGAAAATGACAGACCCCTCCTGCAGGCACCCGCTGGCTTACCCCGATTGCCATGGGCAACAGCAGATATCTTTGTGCACACTTTACCATTTTTAGCAGGACATTGCAGCATAGAGTCACTTTCCCAAACCATAAGCAGACCGCTGGGCCTTTTGTAATCCATGGGCGCAATTGCTCGCTGTGCTTTCCACGGGTGACAGAGCATGGTAGGGTTCACTGAATAGCAGATTTTTACCACAAGTGTCTGTCCCAGCCGTGGTTGCAACAGAGCAGCAACAGTTCCGGCAGCAGCTCCCGCTGGTTACTTCGGGCAGCAGCACTTGATCATAGCAAACAGTCACAAATAAGCAGGGCATATGAGTCTGTGTCCCCTTTTTAAACCCCCACAGTGGTCCTGGAACAAAGTGCAGTTTTTTGGCTCAAAAAACTGTGCTTGCTAGCAGCAACAGCCGTGCAAGTTGCTGTGGACGGTATCCCGGATTAACCCCACAAATGTAGCTCATCTCCAGTAGGAGCCGCTGGTGAATAGGGATCCCCCATCCTGGACAGCCAGGCACACCAAATTTGCACAGGCTCACTTGAGACAGGAAAAAGTCCAGCAACTTTGTTTTTGTGTTTTAGTAGGGGTTAATAAACTTGGATGGGATGGGATGATTTTGTGTTGACCACTTGACTGAAGCAAACTTCTTTAGGAACAATTCAACTGTTTACACTATCTGTATACACATGAATAAAACAATCACTAGACACAGTCTCTAGACATTTGTTTGAAAGCAGTGCTCACTACCACACACAGTGTGAGTGTAGCTGAAGCTCATAAAGTCCCATAAGAGAAATAAAGCGTGATGCAGGGTGATGAGATGGATAGTCAATACGTGAAGATCCCTGTCATTATCCGTAAAGTGTTCATAAAACACCAGAGTCCGCATCTTGTGAGTCACTCTCCCCCTTAGGGTATACACTCACCAGATATCTAAAATATAGAAGTCTTAAAAAAGCTCAAGGGCATCCGCCTGTTCAGGATTCCATCCATTCAATCCATCACTCCATGGGTGGTTGATCACATGAGAAAGAGAAACACAACAAGTTTATTGTCATTGTTAGAACAACCACCCCCCTTATGATTAAACTTACAATATATAAAATTTAAAACAGCAAAGTAGTATGAATCAATCTGTCCCCATTCAGGAGGAGACGCCATCATCTATCTCGTGCATCCACTGCTAGGACAGTCTCAGGCTAATCCTCTCCACTTGTGACGTGCCATCCTCACTTCAAGATTCCGCTAGGTCATGCCCTGACATGTTTAGTCCTCCTGACTTCTATCGAGGGCATGACCTAATGGTGCAGCGTTCTGGGTTAATATAGACTGGCACACTCACCAGCCACCCTGCTGTCTTCTCCCTGGAGATCTCCTGGATGTGCTAGCTGGCTCCTGCTGTCAGCATGTTTTCCCCCATGCCTCTGGACAGGACTCCTTTGTGTGTCTTGAAAGGATACCTCCAGCCCCTGAGCCCTAGGCCCGAGGTCACCCCCCCCAGACTAGGGGGCTACACTCAAGGGTCACCGACAGCCTCCTCAGCACTCCATCCCTAGCTTCCACCCAAACTTCACACTCCCTTGCTGGCCTGACCCTGAGTATTTAAGAGGGAACTACACCCTGACAGCCCATTTGAGGATTGGCTGGGGCCCACCTCAATACTCCAGCCAGCCCCTTCTAACCTCCCTCCCATTATTTTGGAAGCGTCTCCACGGTTCTAGCAAGTAGGAGGAGGTACTAGAGGTGCTGCCTGTTGAGTCAACCTGCCTCCCTGGATCACTCACCCTGACCCAGATTCAGTCCATCATGGCTCTCAGCCAGACCAAATTAACCTACACTAAGAAAAAACCTATTAACACTTTCTGGTACATTCGAGTGTGCTACATATATATATATACCGTGCATGTGTGTATATACTGTACTATATATGCAGTGCCTTGAAAAGGTATTCATACCCCTTGTAAAACTAACAAGTCACATGACACTGGGGAAGGAAAATGGCTAATTGGGGCCAATTTGGACATTTTCACTAAGGGGTGTACTCACTTTTTTTGCCAGTGGTTTAGACATTAATGGCTGTGTGTTGAGTTATTTTGAGGGGACAGCAAATTTACACTGTTATACAAGCTGTACCATCACTACTTCACATTGTAGCAAAGTGCCATTTCTTCAGTGATGTCACATGAAAAGATATCATAAAATGTTTACAAAAATGTGAGGGGTGTACTCACTTTTGTGAGATACTGTATATATTGTGCATATGTATATACATTACTATTTATATAGTGCATTGAAAAGGTATTCCTACCCCTTGACATTTTCCACATTTTGTCATGTTACAACCAAAAGGGTAAATGTATTTTTTTGGGATTTTATGTGATAGACAAACACAAAGTGAAACATAATTGTAAAGTGGGAGGAAAATAATAAATGGTTTTCAAATTTTTTTACAAATAAATATGTAAAAAGTGTGGCGTGTATTTCTATTCGGCCCCCCCGAGTCAATATTTTTTAGAACCACCTTTCACTGCAACTACAGCTGCAAGTGTTTTTGGGTAAGATTGCCCTGTATTTAGCTCCATTCATCTTCCCATCAACTCTGACAAGCTTCCTTGCCCCTGTTGAAGAAAAGCATCCCCACAACATGATACTGCCATCACCATGTTTCATGGTGGGGACGGTGTGTTCAGGGTGATGTGAAGTGTTAGTGTTCTGCCACACATAGCGTTTTGCTTTTAGGCCAAAAAGATCAATTTTGGTCTCATCTGACCAGAGCACCTTCTACCACATGTTTGCTGTGTCCCCCACATTGCTTCTCGCAAACTGCAAACAGGACTTCTTATTGCTTCTTTCACCAATGGCTTTCTCCTTGCCACTTTTCCATAAAGGCCAGATTTGTGGAGTGCATGACTAATAGTTGTCCTGTGGACAGATTCTCCCACCCGAGCTGTAGATCTCTGCAGCTCCTCCAGAATTACCATGGGCCTCTAGGCTTTCTTTCAACAATGACTTCCTCCTTGCCAGGGGCGGCTGGTGTATAAAGGGCACTTGGACGCCACCTCCCCGCTGGCTAAAAAAAAAACAAAAAAAGTCAGCCCGGTCCCTACCGGAGGCGCAGGAACATTAATTGATCAGTGTGATTGGATGCGGTGGGTGAAGGCGGGTCACTGTGGAGGCGGATGTGACTCCAGCTCCCACAGAGACCGTGACCGATAAGCGATGGACTGAAGGGGACAGCTGCTCTCCGCATGCCGATCTCTACAGACTGACAGCCCGCTTGTCCGCATGCCAATCTCTGCAACACTCCTGCCTGCCTGCCTATTAGATGGGGTAAGTGCGGGACTTGTCCTGACTTCGGGGGGTCTCTGCAATGTACCCCACCTGTGATACTGGCTGCAAAGTGCCACCACCTGTGATATTGGCTGCAAAGTGCCCCCACCTGTGATACTGGCTGCAAAGTGCCCCCACCTGTGATATTGGCTGCAAAGTGCCCCCACCTGTGATACTGGCTGCAAAGTGTCCCCACCTGTGATACTGCCTGCAAAGTGCCTCCATCTGTGATATTGGCTGCAAAGTGCCCCCACCTGTGATACTGGCTTCAAAGTGCCCCCACCTGTGATACTGCCAGCAAAGTGCCCCCACCTGTGATTTTGGCTGCAAGGGGACAGCTGCTCTCCGCATGCTGATCTCTACAGACTGAAAGCCCGCTTGTCCGCATGCCGATCTCTGCAACACTCCTGCCTGCCTATTAGATGGGGTTGTCCCGACTTTGGGGGGGGGTCTCTGCAATGTACCCCACCTGTGATACTGGCTGCAAAGTGCCCCCACCTGTGATATTGGCTGCAAAGTGCCCCCACCTGTGATACTAACTGCAAAGTTCCCCCCACCTGTGCGCGCCATTGGCGCCAAACGGCCCATTTAAGCAGACTGCTCCCTGTAGCAGATGCTGTCTGTTCTAACGTGTTCTAGTAACCCCGTGCCTTACTCTGACAGACTTTTCCTGTACCTGTGACCCCGGCTTTCCTTGGACTTTGCTGATTTCTGCCACCCTGACCCCCGGCCTATCTATGACTACTCTCTTGCCTGATCCACCTGTACCTCGCTGCCCGCACGTTGCCGACCCTACCTGCACCTGACCACCCGCGTGCCTGCACCATTTGCACCGCCTAGCCAGCCAGTTGCGGAACGGGACCGCACGACTACTCTTCTGCTCAGCACGAGCCCTAGTGGACCATCACGCACCACCAAGTGATCCAGTCCAGCCCTCGTGCCCCCCTGTGCTCCTGGACTCCCTGTTTGCACTATTAGGGATTATCGAACCAGGGCCGCAAGAGAGGTGAACCCCTGCATAAGTCAGACTCGTCCGCCAGGTACTTGACAGCAACAGACAGCCATGCCCGAGTCTGCGCAGGGGACCTCTCCCATGGACGAGCTATGCGTGCACCTTGCAGGGCTCACCCGAGCTATCCAGACCCTTCAAGATGACTACACCTGTCTGGAAGAAAGAGTACAGGGACTTGCTACTTCAGTATCCACCGGGTCGGGCTCTCCAGATACCCACACCGTGGTCACACTGCCGAATGAACCCCAGGTGCCCATGCCTGAAAACTTTTCAGGAGACCGCGGGAAGTTCCGGGCCTTCCGCTACTCTTGTGCCCTGTATTTTGCACTTCAGCCCCGGACTTTCTCGCTGGAAGCCACTAAAGTGGGTTTGTGGTCTCCTTCGGAAAGGTCCTCAAGCCGGGGCCCACCGCCTCCTGGAGCGGAAAGCCCCGGAGACCACCAGATTGGACTGGTTCTTCCAGGCAATGGCCCAACTGTATGAAGACCCCTACTAGGCTTCCACAGCGGAGGCAGCCCTCCATGCCCTGCAGCAGGGCCGTCGCCCAGTGGAGGAGTATGTGTCAGAGTTCCAGCGGTGGAGTGCGGACACTGCCTGGGACGATGCGGCCCTCAGTTACCAATTCCGGCTGGGTCTCTCGGAGTCGCTCAAGGATGAGCTGGCTCGCGTCGGGGTCCCGCACACCCTCGACACCCTGGTCAATCTGGCCATCCAGATTGATCGCCGTCTGCGGGAACGCACGGCCAAGAGATCCGCTGGCCCTGGCCGCCCGACCAAGACACCACCCAGAGTCCGCAGCTACCCGGTCCCAAGCCCAGCTGCCTCCACCCCGGACCAATCACAACCCATGCAAACCGGGCTTCCACGCCCACCTCTTACTCCCGACGAACGCTTGAGATGCATGTCCCAGAACTTCTGCCTATATTGTGGGGGTCCCGGGCATCTGATAAGGAACTGCCCCACCAAGGTGGGTAAAGGCACCACCAACTCCACAGATGGCCTGATTGTACTTGCCTAGCGACAAGGCCCACCTGCTGCTTCCAGTCTCCCTCCAGCTCCCCAGTGGGACCATCCCGTTGCAGGCTATCATCGATTTGTGCGCATGTAGCTGCTTTGTGGACCTTGCCTTTGTAGCGCATCACCAGATCCCAGTCCGACCTAAAGTACACCCCTTGGTCGTCCTGCTAGCTGATGGGTCGAACATCAAATCAGGCACGGTCACCCAGGAGACCACCCCTGTATTCACCACCACAGAAGGGGGACACGCCGAGTTTCTGCTGCTGGATGCCATTGCGTCCCCTCTGTACCCAATTATTTTGGGCCTCCCCTGGCTCCAGACTCACAATCCCCAGATTGACTGGGCAACAGGCAAAGTGGCGTTCTCATCTTCCTACTGCTCCCAGCACTGCCTGCCTCATCGGCCGGGGAACCCCTCAGCCGTGCTCAGCCTGGATTTAGACGTTGATCCAGAATCCCGTGTGGTTGTTCCCGCACCCTACCATGAGTACCTGGACGTCTTCAGCATGAAGGGGGCTGACGTCCTCCCTCCGCTCGGTCCTACGATTATCCGATTGACCTCCTACTGGGAGCAGAGGTTCCGTTCGGTCGGATATTTCCCCTGTCTAAAGTGGAATTAGCCACCCTTAAGACCTACTTGGACGAAAACCTGAAGAAGGGCTTCATCTGGCCATCCACTTCACCGTCCAGAGCCGGAATCTTCTTCGTAGAAAAGAAGGACCATTCCCTCCGGCCCTGTATTGACTATCGTGAGCTCAATCGGATCACTATCAAAAACCGGTATCCGCTGCCCCTGATCCCACAGCTCTTCCAGAGGTTAGGTACTGCAACTGTCTTCACTAAGCTGGACTTACACGGGGCTTACAACCTCATCCGCATCCGTGAAGGGGATGAGTGGAAGACCGCCTTTTGGATACAGTTAGGACATTATGAATATCTTGTCATGCCCTTCGAGTTGTGCAATGCCCCAGTGACCTTCCAGCACCTAGTGAACAACATCTTCCGGGACTTTTTGGATCAGTTCCTAGTTGTATATCTGGATGACATCTTAATTTTCTCCCCCTCTCTGGAAGAGCATCGGAGGCATGTCAAGAGTGTGCTCACCTGTCTCCGGCTGCATGGCCTCTATGCCAAGGCAGAGAAATGTGCCTTCGAATGTGCCAGTATTTCCTTCCTGAGGTTTCATCTATCTAGGGCTGGAATTACCATGGAACCCCAAAAGGTCCCGGCCATTCTGGAGTGGCCCATCCCAGTCGATAGGAAGGGAGTCCAGCGATTTGTTGGGTTTGTGAACTTTTATTTTATTCATTCAACTCAATAACCCCGCTACTAACGTCTTTTGGGGAATTATTTACTTTATTTTATTTTCAAGTGTTTGGGTTGTTTAGCGACCTGAGGGAAGGATAGCTGACCCTACCCGGTGAGGTCTTACCGGCCCTGGAAAACCCCAAGGTACCATTAAGGTCGGGATCTATCTACTTTGGAGTCCTTCCTTTATGACCGTGTAAGCTTCCGTGTAAAGAGACGGAACCGTATCTCCGGTACGTCGGCCTCTGTCCACTCGTGTGAGAACTGTACGGAGGCTACGAGAAGGTCTCTCCCCCTCTTTTAATTCTACAGTAGGTCTATATGTTGATCCTTGACTAGGTTTTTCAGGGCCTTCTACAACAAGTGATCCACGACCTTCCAGTGACCCCGTAACGTGTTGAGCTTCCCGTACTGTTCTATAAGTATTACAGGATTGACATAGGTTTTCCGCCAGAAGGTGAGTAGGGGAAGTGC
>BLSH010195611.1:57820-73399 GCA_018402905.1 Glandirana rugosa | reverse complement strand
TGTATAAGAGACAGGGTCTGGGGCTGTCTCTTTACTGATGTGGGGCTGTCTCTTTGCTGGTCTGGGGCTGTCTCTTTACTGGTGCGGGGCTGTCTCTTTGCGTGACTGAGGCTGTCTCTTTGCTGGACTGAGGCTGTCTCTTTGCTGGACCTGATGAGGCTGTCTCTTTGCTGGACTGAGGCTGTCTCTTTGCAGGTCTGAGGCTGTCTCTTTGCAGGTCTGAGGCTGTCTCTTTGCTGGACTGAAGCTCTCTATTTGCTGGACTTCATGAGGCTGTCTCTTTGCTGGACTGAGGCGGTCTCTTTGCTGGACTGAGGCGGTCTCTTTGCTGGACTGAGGCTGTCTCTTTGCTGGACTGAGGCTGTCTCTTTGCAGGTCTGAGGCTGTCTCTTTGCAGGTCTGAGGCTGTCTCTTTGCTGGACTGAGGCTGTCTCTTTGCAGGTCTGAGGCTGTCTCTTTGCAGGTCTGGGGCTGTCTCTTTGCAGGTCTGAAGCTGTCTCTTTGCTGGTCTGAGGCTGTCTCTTTGCTGGTCTGAGGCTGTCTCTGTTGGTTTTGGGGCTGTCTCTTTGCCGGATCGGGATGTCTTTCATCAGGATAAGTGGCAAATACCCCCCTTCACCACCCCCCCGCGAACGCTCACGCCCCCATCTCAGCCCACCCCATTGGGCTGCCCAGTCTAACATGCCCGGGCCTATTTTTTGTCCCAGTCCGGGCCTGTCTGTGCCTAACAGAGATATTTGTATGATTTGTATGATTTTTTGCTATTCTATACACAAGCGCAATATATTTATATTGGGATTGTTTGTGCTTTTTGAATTTCCCTTTTTTATGGAGGATAAATATAGTTTTTAGAATTCATGCAAGTTGTCTTTAGTCATCTGTACATATTGTAGATGCCTTTTTTTGTTGTTTACCTAACTTTGTTTATTAGATTAATATGTAACTATTATTACATTTTATTAATTTATCAAACTGACCAGGCAGCTAAGAATGGTTTAACAGTCTGGCCAGAGACGTGACTGCAGCCCAATCCTGCAGATTTTACAAGAATTATGCTTTTGAGCAGCAGATGATATACCAATCAGCCAAACTTAAGAGGAAATATTTACTAAAAATGTCTGGAAACCTTGTGCAATTGCTACTGTTACCTCTGAGATAAGTTACCCCCCATAGGCATATGCTTGTACTCCTAAGGAGGTGGGGCTTACAATAAGTGGGAGGGGTCAAAAGAGGGGAGGGGTCTGGTGCCCCTCCATCCAAAAATTTCACCAGCTGCCACTGATTATTTGTCTATACCACAGGCAGCCCCAACAGAATTTATTTCATCCATATGCGCAGGTAGTAGAACACATTGTATGGTTCTTTCCTTTCATTAAGTAAAAGAGGAACTTGACGTTGAACAAAGGCATTGCCTGTTACAAAACAGAGCAAATGGTTTATTTGTACAAATGTTTTAAAATTCTGTTTCAGCTGTTATACATATGAGTGCCAAAATTTTGGTATACACCTGTCACATACAAGGGGTCCCACTATTGGAGGCATGAAGTGTTGAATGAATTGTGTTGCTAATAGTGGTGGCCCGCCCATAGGGGGCACCCAGGCGCCGCCCCCCGACAAAAAAAAAGAAAAAAAAGGTCTCCTTTAAAAAAAAAAAGTTTGTTTAAATTAACATAGTGCACTGTGTTCAGGCACCGGACACAGTGCACTATGGGCAGCGTGACGTTGTTGCAATCACATGATTACAGGCGTCACACTTCAATGGCAGGGTTTATTCTGCCTTGAGGTGCTTTGCTCTGCGCCTCAAGCCGCCTATTTGCTCCTGGTACTGTCAATCAATCACCGCCGTCCACTAGACGGCGGTGATTGATCTCGGAGGAGCCTTGGCGTCACTTCCGGCCATGCAGAGAAAAGCCGGACTCCAGGCTCCAGCCCACTCCCAGCAAGCGATGCCTCTGCACACAGACAGCCCGCTTCTCCGCATGCCGATCTCTGCACACACCTGCCTGCATGCCTATTAGATGGGGTAAGTGCGGGACTTGTCAAGACTTCGGGGGGGGGGCCCGCAAACCCCTATCTGGGACCCTGTATACCCTTATCTGGTGACTGTATACCCTATCTGGGACCCTGTATACACTATCTGGGGCTCTGTATACCCTATCTGGGACCCTGTATACCCCTATCTGGTGACTGTATACCCTATCTGGGACCCTGTATACACTATTTGGGGCTCTGTATACCCTATCTGTGACCCTGTATACCCTATCTGGTGACTGTATACCCTATCTGGGACCCTATATACCCTATCTGGGGCTCTGTATACCCTATCTGGGACCATATATACCCCTATCTGGTGACTATATACCCTATCTGGGACCCTGTATACCCCTATCTGGTGACTGCATACCCTATCTGGGACTCTGCATACCCTATCTGGGACTCTGCATACCCTATCTGGGGCTCTGTATACCCTATCTGGGGCTCTGTATACCCTATCTGGGACCCTGTATACCCTATCTGGGGCTCTGTATACCCTATCTGGGACCCTGTATACCCTATCTGGTGACTGTATACCCTATCTGGGACCCTGTATACCCTATCTGGGACCCTGTACACCCTATCTGGGACCCTGTACACCCTATCTGGGACCCTGTATACCCTATCTGGGGCTCTGTATACCCTATCTGGGACCCTGCATACCCTATCTGGTGACTGTATACCCTATCTGGGACCCTGTATACACTATCTGGGGCTCTGTATACCCTATCTGGGACCCTGTATACCCCTATCTGGTGACTGTATACCCTATCTGGGACCCTGTATACACTATTTGGGGCTCTGTATACCCTATCTGTGACCCTGTATACCAGGCCTCGACAAACCCCAGGCGCCAGGTCGCCATGGCGACCAGAAATCGTGTCCTGGCGAGTGACTGCCTCTCCCCATGTTAAAACAGCTGTCAGATTCAGTGTCGGATTCAGCGAGAGCAGAGAGCCGTTCTCTGCTTCATCTAACAGCTGTTAAACTTGGCCGGCTGCCCGGATAGTTGTTGAGAGTTAGAAGAATAAACAAGCAACAATGTATATTCTTCTTTCAAAGCAATGATCTCCAGGCTGTTATCAGGAAAGTTTAACCATTTATAGACTAAACCCTTTCTCACATTAGTGGCTTACAATTAAATATCCAGTGTTTTCTGCTAGAAAACGACTTGGAACCCCCAAACATTATATATTATTTTTTAGCAGAGACCCTAGAGAATAAAATGGTGGTTGCTGCAATATTTTATGTCACATGGTATTTGCGCAGCGGTCTTTCAAGAGCAATTTTTTGGAAAAAATACACTTTAATGAATAAAAAAAAAAAACTAAACAGTAAAGTTATCCCATTATTTTTTTGTATAATATGAAAGACGATGTTACACCGCGAGAAACGTGACCTTTATTCTAAGCAACAAATTTGTGATAAAGCCCTGTGTACCATCAACAATTACCACTCTATGTGCAGCTGGGCTCCAGTATTTCATGGTGACCGGAAACCCACCAGAGCAATGAAAAGTCACTGTGGGGGACACACATGTAGATAGGAAGTGGCTGCAAAGAGGCAGCAGAAGATCAGCAGCGCTGGAATACTTTTCACCTTTTTTTTGTATTTTATTTACAATGTCACTAAGGCTTTGTGTAGATGTGCAAGTTGGGTGGTAAAAATGTGCAGTAGAGACATGTTTTTGCCACCCACCATTGACCTCCCTTAAGCTCCATTAGGCAGCAGATGAGAGGGTGTTTTACATGCCGCAGTCACGATGCATTCGGCAGAATAAGGAGTTTCTCCCATAACAGATTTTATAGTGTCACTCTTTCTGGCCACCCTGTAACCCTGATGTAATGGTGGAGTTATTGACTGGCTGCTCTGCTGTGAGTAAGTTAGGGTTAGGGGCGCAAATTACTTGTCTTACCCGGGGGGGGGGGGCGCGCTGACAACCCAGCACTACGCTATAAAAAACTGGCTCCTAACTTTTTTAGCTGGCTCCTAAATTCAAGGCAAATTTGTCAAGCCCTGCTGTATACCCTATCTGGTGACTGTATACCCTATCTGGGACCCTATATACCCTATCTGGGGCTCTGTATACCCTATCTGGGACCATATATACCCCTATCTGGTGACTATATACCCTATCTGGGACCCTGTATACCCCTATCTGGTGACTGCATACCCTATCTGGGACTCTGCATACCCTATCTGGGACTCTGCATACCCTATCTGGGGCTCTGTATACCCTATCTGGGGCTCTGTATACCCTATCTGGGACCCTGTATACCCTATCTGGGGCTCTGTATACCCTATCTGGGACCCTGTATACCCTATCTGGTGACTGTATACCCTATCTGGGACCCTGTACACCCTATCTGGGACCCTGTACACCCTATCTGGGACCATATATACCCCTATATGGTGACTGTATACCCTATCTGGGACCCTGCATACCCTATCTGGGGCTCTGTATACCCTATCTGGGACCCTGTATACCCTATCTGGAGACTGTATACCCTATCTGGGGCTCTGTATACCCTATCAGGGACCCTGTATACCCTATCTGGTGACTGTATACCCTATCTGGGACCCTGTATACCCCTATCTGGTGACTGCATACCCTATCTGGGACTCTGCATACCCTATCTGGGACTCTGCATACCCTATCAGGGGCTCTGTATACCCTATCTGGGGCTCTGTATACCCTATCTGGGACCCTGTATACCCTATCTGGGGCTCTGTATACCCTATCTGGGACCCTGTATACCCTATCTGGTGACTGTATACCCTATCTGGGACCCTGTATACCCTATCTGGGACCCTGTACACCCTATCTGGGACCCTGTACACCCTATCTGGGACCCTGTATACCCTATCTGGGACCATATATACCCCTATATGGTGACTGTATACCCTATCTGGGACCCTGCATACCCTATCTGGGACCCTGCATACCCTATCTGGGGCTCTGTATACCCTATCTGGGACCCTGTATACCCTATCTGGAGACTGTATACCCTATCTGGGGCTCTGTATACCCTATCTGGTGACTGTATACCCTATCTGGGGCCCTGTATACCCTATCTGGTGACTTACACCCTATCTGGGACCCTGTACACCCTATCTGGGACTCTGTATACTGCTATATGGTGAGTGTATACTGCTATCTGGGGCTCTGTATACTGCTATATCGTGACTCTGTATACTGCTATATGGTGACTCTGTATACCCCTATCTGGTGACTCTGTATACCCCTATCTGGTGACTCTGTATACTCCTATCTGGTGACTCTGTATACTCCTATCTGGTGATGCTGTATACTACTATCTGGTGATGCTGAATACCCTATCTGGTGATGCTGGGCTGTATACTCCTGACACAAGGGTGGAAACTATAAGGGGTGAGGCTTATAAGAAGTGGGAGGGGTCAAAGAGGAAGAGTGGGGTCTGGCCCCCCCCATCCTAAAATTTCAGCAGCCGCCACTGGTTGCTAACCTATACTATTGTAAAGTTGATAGAGTTAATATACAATTGATGCAACATTGGTGATAAAAAAGGCGGGATTTGTCATATAAATAAAGAGGAAAATATGGGAGAATGCATTCTAAATGAATGAATGAATGAATGGAAGGGCCAGTGAATGAGAATGAAGGAATGAGAAGGTGTTTTATTGTATCAAGAAAAAACTATTATTTTGTGTTTGTTTTAAAATGTGTACAAGGTTAAGAGGAAATGTATTGTTTTTCTATTTCTACCTAAGAGTAGGAGGGAAAAAGGGTGAAATTATAAATACTTTAGGAGATTGAGAAATGAAGCTATCAGGACCAGAATAAAGTGTTACATATATTGAGTCTATGAAATGCTAAGGTTTTTTGGTAGGAAAGTTTGTTTGAATTCAGTCTTAAAGTGACTATTTTTGGATATGTTACTTTTTGAATTCCCAGGATTTCAGCTGTAAAGTGTTAATGATGTAATGTTGCTTATATCATATCTCCCAACTTTTTGAGATGGGAACGAGGGACACCTACTAGCAAAAGTATGTAGGCATAGGACACACACCCTGACACACCCCCTTAACCACCTCCCACCCGGCCACTGTACATATACGGCCGGGTGGGAGCTTCCCTGTTCAGACAGGACGTGTATTTACGTCCTGCAGAACGGGAGCTCGCAGTGAGGCCATGTGGCGCGCTGCTGCTGGATCCTGTGATCATTATGATCACAGGATCCAGCTGAGCAGAGATCGGGATACGGGCGCAGTGACTGGCCCTCCCGATCATGTGACGGCTGTGTCCAATCACAGCCGTCACATTGTCAACAGAGACGAACGTCTCTGTGACAGTTCTCCCCCCGCCGAGCTCAGTGAGATAGGTAACAGCTCTCTGCATGATGAGGATTTCATGCAGAAAGCTGTCACAGATCGCCCCCCACACCGTGCACCAAGCACACTGATACCCCTGTCCCCATACATATAAGTGTCCCCATAAAACAGTCCCCAAAACATCTGTATGTCCCCAATCACATCTGTCACCATACACAAAACATCTGTCACAGTCCCCAAAACATCTGTATGTCCCCAAAACATCTGTCACAGTCCCCAAACATCTGTCTGTCCCCGTCACATCTGTCACCATACACCAAACATCTGTATGTCCCCGTCACATCTGTCACAGTCCCCGTCACATCTGTCTGTCCGCCAACACCAAATAAACTCCGATTTGGGTTATTTTTACCAAAGAAATGTAGCATTATCATTTTTGGTCAAAATTTATGAAGAGAAATTACTTATTTGCAAAATTTTATAACAGAAACGCAGAAAAATGCATTGTTTTTGAAAGTTTTCAGTCTCTTTTTAATTTATAGCGCAAAAAATAAAAAACTCAGGGGTGATTAAATACCACCAAAAGAAAGCTCTATTTGTGTGAAAAAAATGATAAAAATTTAATATGGGTACAACGTCGCACGACCGCGCAATTGTCATTCAAACTGCAACAGCGCTGAAAGCTGAAAATTGGTCCGGGAAGGAAGGGGGTTTAAGTGCCCAGTATTGAAGTGGTTAAAGGAGAATTATACAAAAAAAAAAAGATTAGTTAAACCTACAAGTGCTTTTTTTTTACCACCACTATTCCTTTATATTGGCTGTTGACATTTATAAATGCAGCAATTTAACTTGGATGAAAAGTTTAGCACTACGAAACGCTTTTTGAAAGATAAATAGTACGTTTTATACACAACTATATAGATCAGACCAAAATGAGGGACAAATGAGGAGGAAAGAGGGACAGAGGGACTTTATTTCAAATCAGGGACAGTCCCTCAAAATCAGGGACAGTTGAGAGCTATTCCTATATTCAGGTACATTTATAAAGTTAGGAAACTAAGTTCTGAGTCAGAATATGTGTTTGGGTAATATGTTCTGCTCCGGGACCCTCGGGTTTTACTTGGGTCCAGAGGATGAGGAACAAAAGGTGTTTAGGTTTTATTGAATCCTGCTGCAAGATTGGATTTGAGAAAAATGTTCAATTAAATATATTGAATCTATATATGTAGCAATGAAAACTGTTGTTAGAAAACATTTTATGTCTGCATGCTTAATGGACCTTACGTTTGAATTAATGAAAGAATATTATTATTAACACCTCCAATGGTTAAGGAAGGCTTTACTTAGTATGTCAGGTGATTCTGTGATTCATGTGGGATGGAGATTATCCACCCAGCCCCATATATGTAAATACCCCCCCCCCCCCCCCCCCCCTTTTCATGCCTCTATCCGGATGCTTGCTACTTGAAGAAATGACTACATCTTTTGCATGGAAATATTTGTTGTTCTAATGCCACAGGAGTCTAGAAGCTTTGCCAAGCTATCATCCTGGTATGATAAATCTCCACTCTTCATTGCTGAATTGCTGAAGTTGAGGCTGGATTCACACCAGTCCAGTGCGAATTCCAGCCTTCTTGTCGGTGAGAAGGACAGGCACCACTGTTCAGCGGCTCCTGTCCTTTTCATTGCGGATCAGCTGATCAGCTGACCAGGGAGGGGAGGGGGCAGGTGCAGTAAAGAGGGGGAAAGATCCCCGTTCAATGCGGAACACATCTGCGAGTCAGATGTTTTTCCATTGAACATAATGGGCTGGGAATTCTCACCGCACTGCACAGAAAGCGCACACGTTTTCTGTGCAATGAGGACTGCGAACGCACTGCACCTATGTGAACTGGACACATTGAAAACAATATGTTTTCAAGTGTCCTGCGACATGGATTTTGATCCTGATTTTACCAGCCACCATGGCAGGGCTCGCTCAGGTCCGGAGTTTGTGGTCCGCTGGGGTCCACCAGCAGGTGGCTTAAATAATCAGGAAGAGATCTCACTTGAGCTCTGACCTGGAACTCAGAGGGGATCTGAGGTATCTCTGTAGGCTGTTTTGGACTTTAAACCAAGGTTTGCATTTTGCTTATGTTTTATGGGTGTAGGGGGCCAGCCCCACACCGTATAGTGAGGAAACTATACTGTTTAGTTTAATGCCGGATGGCAAGGACTTATTTTCTGTCTTGTTTTATTTTTAACCTGCAAACATATTTTTCTAAATAAACCTGGCAAGCCGCCAAATTTGAAAGAAAGTTGCCTGCACGCTGACTATTTTCCTCAGGAAAGATGATCCTAATAAGCAGGGCCGGACTGGCCATAGGGCACACCGGGCGTTTGCCGGGTGGGCCGCGGCTCCTGGGCTGCATGTTCCTCCGATGACTGGGCCATACAGCGGGAGGTAAGCGGCGGGCGGCCGGTCTCCCGCTATATGGCCATTCCTTAAGCAGGGCTGGCACCAGAAGAGCGGCTCCTGCGACAGGAAGCACCTACAGGGGACAGCCACTGCGGGCCGGGCACACTGGAGGGTGTATAGATGGGCCTGGGACAATGGCGGCCATCGGCCTCTCTCTTAACACCGGCTGGGACACTGACGGCTGCACAGGGAGGAAGGTAGTTTTTGCTGCTTGTTTGCTGTTAGTTTGCACTGTTTGTTACATTCAAAGTCCTGCTTTGTAGTGGTGGGGAAAGGGAGTGGACTGAGGCTGTCTCTTTGCTGGTGTAAGGCTGTCTCTTTGCTGATGTAAGTCTGTCTCTTTACTGGTGTGGGGCTGTCTCTTTGCAGGTCTGAAGCTGTCTCTCTGCAGGTCTGAGGCTGTCTCTTTGCAGGTTTGAGGCTGTCTCTTTGCAGGTTTGAGGCTGTCTGTTTGCAGGTCTGAGGCTGTCTGTTTGCTGGACTGAGGCTGTCTGTTTGCTGGACTGAGGCTGTCTGTTTGCTGGTCTGGGGCTGTCTGTTTGCTGGTCTGAGGCTGTCTGTTTGCTGGACTGAGGCTGTCTGTTTGCTGGACTGAGGCTGTCTGTTTGCTGGTCTGGGGCTGACTCTTTGCTGGTCTGCGGCTGACTCTTTGCTGGTCTGGGGCTGTCTCTTTGCAGGTCTGGGGCTGTCTCTTTACTGGTGTGGGGCTGCCTCTTTGCTGGACTGAGGCTCTCTATTTGCTGGACCTCATGAGGCGGTCTCTTTGCAGGTCTGAGGCTGTCTCTTTGCAGGTCTGAGGCTGTCTCTTTGCAGGTCTGAGGCTGTCTCTTTGCTGGACTGAGGCTGTCTCTTTGCTGGACCTCATGAGGCTGTCTCTTTGCTGGACCTCATGAGGCTGTCTCTTTGCTGGACTGAGGCGGTCTCTTTGCAGGTCTGAGGCTGTCTTTTTGCAGGTCTGAGGCTGTCTTTTTGCAGGTCTGAGGCTGTCTGTTTGCTCTACTGAGGCTGTCTGTTTGCTGGTCTGAGGCTGTCTCTTTGCAGGTCTGAGGCTGTCTCTTTGCAGGTCTGAGGCTGTCTGTTTGCTGGACTGAGACTGTCTGTTTGCAGGTCTGAGGCTGTCTCTTTGCAGGTCTGAGGCTGTCTCTTTGCTGGTCTAGGGCTGTCTCTTTACTGATGTGGGGCTGTCTCTTTGCTGGACTGAGGCTGTCTATTTTCTGGACCTCATGAGGCTGTCTCTTTGCTGGACTGAGGCAGTCTCTTTGCAGGTCTGAGGCTGTCTTTTTGCAGGTCTGAGGCTGTCTTTTTGCAGGTCTGAGGCTGTCTGTTTGCTCTACTGAGGCTGTCTGTTTGCTGGTCTGAGGCTGTCTCTTTGCAGGTCTGAGGCTGTCTCTTTGCAGGTCTGAGGCTGTCTGTTTGCTGGACTGAGACTGTCTGTTTGCAGGTCTGAGGCTGTCTCTTTGCAGGTCTGAGGCTGTCTCTTTGCTGGTCTAGGGCTGTCTCTTTACTGATGTGGGGCTGTCTCTTTGCTGGACTGAGGCTGTCTATTTTCTGGACCTCACGAGGCTGTCTCTTTGCTGGACTGAGGCGGTCTCTTTGCAGGTCTGAGGCGGTCTCTTTGCAGGTCTGAGGCAGTCTCTTTGCAGGTCTGAGGCTGTCTGTTTGCTGGACTGAGGCTGTCTCTTTACTGGACTGAGGCTGTCTCTTTACTGGACTGAGGCTGTCTCTTTGCTGGACTGTGGCTGTCTCTTTGCTGGACTGGGGCTGTCTCTTTGCTGGACTGGGGCTGTCTCTTTGCAGGTCTGGGGCTGTCTCTTTGCAGGTCTGGGGCTGTCTCTTTGCCGGATCGGGATGCCTTTCATCAGGATAAATGGCAAATACCCCCCTTCACCGCCCCCCCGCGAACGCTCACGCCCCCATCTCAGCCCCCCCATCGGGCTGCCCAGTCTAAAATGCCCGGGCCTATTTTTTGTCCCAGTCTGGGCCTGCCCACGAGCTAATCTCCCACACGTGTTGAAGTTCAGCGGGCACCTTTCCAAGATGGAGGAAATGCTGAAGGCCCTGCTGCAAACCAATGCACGTCAGCGGGAAACCAACCGCCAGGTCGCAGAGGCTGCTGCAGCACAACAGGCAGCTCAGTGGGAAACCAACCGCCAGGTCGACAGGTGGCGCTGCAGGAAACCAACCTCAGCTCAGACCACTGCAGCTCAGCGGGAGGAAAGTCGCCAGACCGCTGCAGCACAGCGGGAGGAAAATCGCCAAGCTATCGCAGCACATCAGCAGATGAACCAACAGTTTGCGGAGGCCCTGCTGGAATTAAAGAAGGGGCCCGCACCTCCAGTAACAGTGGAACCAAAATTAGTACGTGCCTCTTACCACATGCAGAAGATGACACCTGTGGATGACGTGGAGGCATATCTCATGACTTTTGAAAGAGTCGCTCTTCATGAAGGATGGCCAAAAGAGCAGTGGGTGGGACTGTTAGCACCATTCTTGACCGGTGAACCCCAGAGAACATATTTTAATCTGGAACCAGATAAGGCCCAGAACTATGAGACTCTAAAGGCAGAGATACTTGCATGCCTAGGGGTCTCCATGGCAGTCCGGGCCCAACGGGTACATCAGTGGACCTACCGCACCGACAAGCCACCCTGCTCTCAGATGTTCGACCTTGTCCACCTCACCAGGAAGTAGCTACAGACTTTTCCAGGTTCCCAGATTGTGGAGCGTGTGATCATGGACCGCTATCTACGTGCGCTCCCTGCTGCTTTTAGGAAATGGGTCAGTCATGGGGACCCCAAAACCGCCAACCAACTCGTGGACCTCGTGGAAAGATACACTGCTGCTGAGGACTTGTTGCACCCATCTGCGCCCCGCTCCAATGTATCTAGGGGTAAAAGATTGCTCAGCGGACCCGGTAAGACTGTTCCAGGGTTCAGGGGCGTGGGAAAGTTTGATAAGACTGCTATGGCTAAAGAGGCTGTGGGCTCTAGACCTGGAGACTTGCCAAAGAAGCCTAGAAGGTCTTGGGGACCCTTGAGAGGACTGGGTATAGAGCACATACAGTACTACCAATGCCATGCATTGGGCCATATTGCTGCCAATTGTCCCCTGAATGATGAACCCATGCAATGCGATTATACTTATGTGAATAGACAAATTTCTCTTTTTGCACAGGTCGCATATACAGCATCATGTTCAAGTCGCATGGAGAAGCAAAAGTGTGTGATTTTTGTTGATGGGAAACCAGTCACTGCACTGCTTGATTCTGGTAGTGTGGTAACATTGGTAAAAAGCAATTGTGTAAATCCTGCAAGGTTACACCCTAGCACTGTCGGGGTTATTTGCATCCATGGGGACACTCCTGACTACCAGACAGCAGTGGTTGAGATTGACACCTCTTGGGGCAGTGTGACTCGTTTAACGGGGGTGGTACCTTCACTGCTTTATGATACCCTAGTGGGCAGGGATTTTCCCCATTTTCGGAGGTTATGGGAAGGCACAGGGAGTCTGGAGGATAGAGCTCCCCCTGCTGCGGAAGCACGGGAACTCTCACCAGACCCTTTTTGCCAAATGGAATTGGAGACTGGTGACAGGCCCGAGGAGGGAAAAGATCCTCTTCCTTTTCCTGTACTGGCTGGGGAGCCAGAGGAGCTGGAAGATCCAAATGTACCTGACTTAGAGGTTTGGAGAGAGGACTTCTGTACAGAGCAACTACGGGATGTCACTCTGCTTAGAGCCAGAGAAAACGTGAAGGTGATGGATGGGGAACCTGTGGACCCTAATTGGGGGTGTCTTTTCCCTACATGGCTCTTAAAAATAATTTGTTGTATCAGGTGGTGAAACGCAGAGAGGATGAGGTGGAACTAGTGGTTTCCAAACCCACCCAAGATGGTGCTAGATCTAGCCCATGGACATGTAATGGGGGGACATCTGGATATGGATAAGACCAGGGAGAGAATAACCCAGAGATTCTTCTGGCCCGGGTTGCATGCAGATGTCAGAGTATTGTGAATCCTGCCCTAAGTGTCAACTCTCTGCGCCTTCACCCCATTTTCGTAGTCCACTTGTTCCACTGCCCATATTTGAAGTGCCTTTGGAAAGAATTGGCATAGATCTCGTGGGACGCGCAGTAAAGTCTGCCTGGGGACATCAGCACATCCTAATAATACTAGATTATGCGGGCAGCTATCCGGAAGCCATACTTTTTGCGGAATACCTCCACTAAGACTATCGGCAGGGAGTTAGTCCAGGTGTTTAGTCGGGTGGGGATCCCTAAAGAGACCTTAACGGATCAGGGTAACCTGTTTATGTCCCGTGTAACCAAGGAATTGTGTAGGTTGTATATAATCTTCCATGTTGGTCTACCACCCCCCAAATGGATGGACTTGTGGAGAGATTTAAAAAAGAGAGAGAGAGAGAGACCCCCTACTGTTCAAGCCTCTGTCCCCATATCTGAGTCCTTTTCACTGACGCAAGAAAATGTTAAGGAATTTATCAGTAAAAATAGGGACTTTTTCTCTCCCTTACCCGGACTGACCACCGTACTACAACATGACATTATTACGGAACCAGGGGTCCGCGTAAATGTAAAACCCTACCAGATACCTCAGGCTAGACGGGAGGCGGTGGCGAAGGAAATAAAAACCATGTTGCAGTTGGACGTGATAGGAGTCCCACAGTGCCTGGTCAAGCCCTATAGTGCTGGTCCCAAAGCCCGATGGCACTATCCGGTTCTGTAACGATTTCAGGAAACTGAATAACGTGTCTAAGTTTGAAGCATACCCAATGCCATGGGTTGACAAACTTGTGGATAGGTTGGGAGCTGCCCGATACATAACCCTAGACCTAAGGGCTACTGGCAGATCCACCTAACGGAGTCAGCAAAGGAAAAAAAATCTGCCTTTTCTACCCCCAAAGGGTCCTTCCAGTACAAGTGAATGCCGTTTGGTCTGCATGGAGCCCCTGCATCCTTCCAGAGAATGATGGACAAAACCTTGAGGCCGCATTCCCCTATGTAGCCGCCTATTTGGATGATGTGGTCATCCACAGTCCAGATTGGGAATCGCATCTGCCCCGGGTACAAGCAGTCGTAGATTCTCTTAGGGTAGCAGGTTTAACAGCCAACCAAAAAAAGTGTGCCATAGGCCTGGGAGAGGCCAAATACCTTGGGTATGTTATTGGTCAAGGACTGATCAAGCCCCAGACCAATAAGATTGAGGCAATTCAAAAATGGCCCCAACCGGTGAATAAAAAACAGGTTCCTAGGGGATTACAAGGTATGTGGGCAATTCGCTTCATGTGGAGAGGTTCCCAAACATGTAATCCAGCCATATGTCAGGTTACCCATGTTTATTCATTCAGCAAATGAGGATAACAGAAAGGTCTCCCTCGCAGGGGTAGAAAAAAAAAACAGTCCCAAAACCAAAAGTCCATTAAATGAATATAAGCCTCCTCGCTAACAGATAGAGCTCATTGGGTCTGCTTCAGTCCTGCAGGTATGTTCACTCACAGCCTGCTCCTTCTCTCTCAGCACCACCACTGATTACACCCAGGTCAGGCAAAATTATACCCCAGCTGGGGAGCAAGGTGTGACCAATACTTAACCCTTTTCTGCCTACAGACCTCTCTCTGCCACCCATTTACCTTAAGAATCTCAAGATTCTATGTGGCAGATATACTCTATCAACAACTGACATGGGCTGTTTGTCACATACCTCCCCCCTCTGTTTGAACCCGTGTGTTCAAACACCAGCTATTAAACAGTGGGTTCTAGAACGGGCATCTGCATTTTTGTGGTTACAACCAGCCCTGTGCTCCACTTTAAATAAAAAATCTTGGAGGGCCAAGAACCAACGGGTAACCCTTGCATTATGATCCTTAGCCTTGGCCATCCATTTCAAGGAAGCATGGTCTGTTATGAGTCAGAAGTGGCGCCTCAGCAAGTAGTACCATAGAGCCTCTCAGGCCCACTTAATGGCCAAGCACTCTCGCTCCACAATACTGTAATTTCTTTCTGCCAGGGTTAGCTTCCGACTCAAATAGACCACTGGGTGTTCTTCTATGCCTATCAGTTGTGACAAAACAGCCCCCCGACCTATACTGGAGGCATCGGTCTGGACTACATACTCCTTGCTAAATTCTGGGGCCACCAACACAGGCTTGTTACATAGTGCCTCCTTCAGGCTTTGGAAAGCTGCTTCAGCCTCAGGATTGTTCTAGAAATTTAGGATGTGTATTATGTATTGTCACAGTGTCTCCCAGTGTTGGTTTACTGGTATTCGCTGTGTACAGCGAATATGGCTTTAACCGATATTGAGAAAGGCCACATACAATGGATATCTTCCATCAATTGATAATTACACGCTACCCGCCCGATCATCCCGGTTATGTGTAGGATTTAAAGATCTTGTTAGGACTCCGACTTCGTCGAAAGGTTTCGGACTTCCTCCGTGATACATTGTTCGGACACAACCACCGGGGTCTTAAATCGTTCCTCATACATCAGGTCTGGCTACGGAGGTCATATCCAGCCCCCCGACAAAACAGTGTTGACTATCCGTATCTTCTTGTGGGTCACCAGATAAACTCAGCCTTCGATTGGGACCGTCTTTCTTTAATGTCATAACACCTCGCTCTCACGAACCGGTAATTCACCCGGACTCTCCGAGATACCATGATGAACGACTCCGCGGTGAAGACTGAGTATTGTCTGGTACGAAGGAACTTTACCTACCGGTTCCGATTCCTAGTATTACGTTCCCAATGGGCAACCAAGA
>BLSH010195611.1:3061-33532 GCA_018402905.1 Glandirana rugosa | reverse complement strand
CAACTCAAAGCAGCGGTATGTGAAATCTCTAATTTCTGCTATCTGTCCTCAGAGCAACAGCACAGACAGCAGTAGTAAAGTAATCTATCTCAGGATGCAGGATCAGGTCTTAAAATGGCTAAAATCTGTCCCTCACGCCGTCAGCTACCTTTCCCTATACTAACCCAAGGAGCATGTGACTGCAGCACTGTGACTCCAGCTTATAAAGAGGCTGGGTCACATGATGCACCGGCCAATCACAGCCATGCCATTAGTAGGCATGGCTGTGATGGCTTCTAAGGGCAAACCAGTGAAACGCTTGTTGATTGGCTGCCCTGCAGCTTCTCAACACGTGGAGTAAAATAGCAGAACCCCGGACCGAACCCGAACGATTTTTGAAATGTCCGGGTCCGGGTCCGTGCCACGGACACCCTAAAGTTCGGTACGGACCCGAACGTTACAGTCCGGGTTCGCTCAGCACTATTTAGGATCAAATGTTACTTCACCTGATGTTTTTAGAATTTTTATTATGGAGGTAGTAATTGTCCTTTGTCGTAATCCTCTAGCCAGAAGCTTTCCCGGTTTATTCCCCTTTAGATAATATAGGGCATGATTCCTATCCCTTAGTCTCAGTGTTTGTTTGTTTAATATAGTCTGTAGTTCATTTTGTTTGTCCATAAGTTTTATCAGATTTATCAGAGTAGGGTTCTGTTTATGAATTTGCTCGTAATTTGCAATATCTTTTAACAAGCTTGACATTTTGTTTGTCTTGTTTGCCTTCAGTCTAGCCCCGTGCTTTATGAGAATACCCCTTATCACACATTTTAACGTTTCCCATTGTATAGGGAAAGAAGTTTCATCTTTTTCATGATCTGTTTGAAATTTTTTTTATTGTCTGGCGGATTTCCGAAACACATGCTTCATCCTTTAACAGGTTTTCATTTAACTTCCATTGACCTTGTGGTCTCTTATAGCCTGAGAGCTCAAATTTGACAAAAATTGGAGGGTGATCGGACCAGACAAAATTGCCTATTTCTGATGAAGAGACAATAGGAAGTCCGAATTGATTTACAAGAAAGAAATCTATTCTATGATATGTGTTATGAGCCCTAGAATAAAATGTATAGTCTCTATCCCTGGGATGGTGGGCTCGCCAGATATCAATCAGTTTTAATTTCCAGATAAGTTTGTTAAATTTATTTGTCTGGTTACCTTTCAGGAATGGGCGGGTTGCAGTAGTATCCAAACTATGGTCCAGAACAAAATTAAAATCCCCACCAATAAGCACAATACCCTCTGCTTTTTGCATTAAATCTGTCACCATTTGTGTCCCTATTTTTTTTTTTTTTTAATCATAAAATTTCTTTATTCCGTCTCAAAAGTATAAGTGACAGGGTTAAACCCATGTATACAGAAAATAGAAAGTATACATTTGGTCAAGAACCACATACAATGTTACACAGCTTACACACCAAATTCCAAGGTATCATTGCGCATCCTAATGGTAACTTGCGACAAAAATCCCATTTTGCTTGACCAAATATTTGTTCACATTACTTCTTCATATATCATTTCAGTTAGGATATAGATAAATCAAATCTAACAAACAACAACAAAAGCCCTATTAGAATGCTGCATGCCTGGCACCAAATTAACAAACCGATGCCTATATTCTCCACTTACCACATCACCCATTAACCCATCTCCCAGTTTCATTGCAACTATAATATTTATAGTAGTAGTCTGTCTAAAAGGAGTTGAGGAGGGGAAAGACCCGGTGATGCTAACCAACAGTTCCAAATATTACCAAATTTTTGTGGGGATTTCCTATGACAGTATATGTTTTTTTCCTTAACCACTTCAGCCCCGGAAGGATTTCACACTTTAGGACCAGAGCCCTTTTTGCGATTCGGCGCTGCGTCGCTTTAACTGACAATTGCGCGGTCGTGCGACGTTGTACCAAAACAAAATTTGCGTCCTTTTTTTCCCATAATTAGAGCTTTCTTTTGGTGGTATTTGATCACCACTGTGTCATTTCTGATCGCCGCTATAAACAAAAGAATAGCGACAATTTCGCAAAAAAACCCCAAATTTCTTACTTTTTGCTAAAATACAAATCCAAAAAAAATATATAAAAAAAAATTTTTTTCAACGGTTTTGGCCGATTTTATATTCTTCCTCATATTTGTGATTAAAAAAATCGCAATCTGCGTTTATTGATTGGTTTGCGCAAAAGTTGCCGCGTTTACGGATGGTGAGAATTCATTTTTGGGGTTTTTATTTTATTTTATTTTTTTACAAGTAATGGCGGCGATCTGCGATTTTTAGCGGTACTGCGATATTGGGATGGACATGTTGGACCATTTTGACACTTTTTTTGGACCATTGGCATTTATACAGCGATCAGTGCTATAAAAATGCACTGATTACTGTGTAAATGCCATTGGCAGTGAAGGGGTTAACCTGCAGGGGGCGCTCTAAGGGTTAACTGTGTTCCCTGGGCGTGTTCTAACTGTGTGTGGGCTGCCCTAGCAGGGGAAGGGGAGTGATCACAACTTCCATATAGAGGAAGGCTGTGATCACAGCCCTTCCCCCTCTCACAGAACGGAGATCCGTGTTTACTACACGGACCTCCATTCTTTCACTGCGGGAGGGGGTCATCGCGGGTAGCCGGCGGAGATCGGGTCCGCCGCACCCGCTCCCTGGCCCCCCTGGACACAGTGAGCGAGCGCTCACAGTGCGCGATCTCGCAGCTGCCGTCGTATGATGGCGTTTTGCGTTATCGAACCACCTTGTCGCCGTCAACCCGCGGTTGGCGGTCGGAAAGTGGTTAATGAGGATATTGTTTACCGATTCAATCCACTGTGCATGTGTCGGGGCCCTCGGGGACAACCTCAATCTCGCTATCAGCTTCTTGGCCAGGTAAACCAGCCTAATAAGAGCCAAATAAACATGTGGGTGATATAAGTCCTCCTCCAAGGACCCCAACAGGCACACCAGCGGATCCACCTCCAAACTTACGTTAAATATCTCATTAATTGTTGAAACAATCGCGTTTAAATATCTTTTAAGTTTGGGACATTTCTATATCATATGCAGAAAGTCTCCAGGGTGGAGTTGACATTTAGGGGAATATTGGGGAGTCCCTTCTACCCCATTTATGAAGTTGGATCGGGGTCCTATAGGTACGATGGAGAATAAATAAATGGGATAATCTGTACGAAGCAGACTCTAAGACCAGAGGCCCCGTTTCTAATATTTGTTCCCATTGTGTATTCTCAATGTGTCCCACCTCTCGCTCCCATTTATCCCTACACGGGAGTAAATCCGGGGCCTGCAAATGTGCTAGTAAAGTGGCATATATCCACGATATGATGCCCTTTCTCTCTTTGGACAAAAATATGGAGTCTAGAAATGTGGAATCATTTAAATGAAATGGGGTCTGTCTATGCTGAGATCCAAGCGCATGAGTTACCCGCATATACTGATATCGGCATTTTCCCAGCTGTGGGAATTCTTCCATGAATACAGCAAAAGGCTTTATTCCGGTCTCAGTATATAATTGAAAAATAAATCTAACCCCAGCTTCCACCCATCCATCAAAAGTCCCCAATTTTGAGAGTTCTACATACCTCCTGTTGTTCCATAATGGCGTGCATTTCAGAAACCCAGTGATGCCCATTCTCTGCCTTATAGCTTTCCACAGTTTAAGTAACAGTTGAGCCGTGGGGCAACATGAGGGTATATTAGGGAATTCCATATCCATGTGTGCTGAGGGCGGGTAGGGGGAGTGCGGGGGGATCAGCAAGCCTCTGGACAGATCCACTGTTGCTGGTATGTTCCACCCCGCAAAATGCTGCAATTGCGCCACAAAAAATACGTTTGCATATGGGGAACCGCTAGACCACCCCTATCCTTAGGGTATTGAAGGGTTTCTAATTTTTCCGAGCCACTCCCTTTTTCCACGCAAGGGCCCGGAATAATGAGTCTATTCTGCAAAACCAGTACTCTGGTATCCAGATTGGGGTGTTTTGTAGAATATATAACAGCTGGGGAGCCCATATCATTTTGATAAGATTTACTCGTCCAGTGACTGAGAGTGGGAGCTTGCACCAACTATCACATTTTTGCTTTAGTTTCTGTAAGATAGGTTTCAAATTCAGAGGGACATAATCTTGTACATCTTTCGTCACAACGACACCCAAATATCTAAAGGAAGTAATCTTCTGTATCTGAGACAATTCAGCAGGAAGATCTGCCGAGACAGAGTCCAGTAACAGCAGGACTGATTTGTGTCAATTAATAGCAAAGCCTGAGTATCGTCCAAATTGTTCTATGATACGCATTGCCTCCCCCAAGTAACCAGCTGTGTCCCCTAGGTACAGCAAGGAATCATCTGCGTAAAGTGAGATCTTGTCTTCTCTGGGCCCCCTCCTAAATCCAACCACCTCAGCAGAAGCCCTGATCATTGCTGCCAGAGGTTCAACTGCAAGGGCAAACAGCAGGGGTGAAAGAGGACACCCCTGCCTAGTGCCCCTGTGCAGCAAAAAAGACTGTGACAAGGAATCATTTACTCTTATGCGTGCTCTAGGGGCGTTATAGAGCAACTGAACCCATGCTATAAATTTGGGTCCCAGCCCGAACTTACGCAGAACCGGCCATAAATATCTCCACTCGACGATGTCAAATGCCTTGGCAGCGTCAAGGGAAAAAACGACCCGATCTCCTGGATTATCTACAGGGATCTGAATGTTTAAAAACAGCCTCCTAATGTTTAGAGCTGTGGATCTAGCTGGGATAAATCCCGATTGGTCAGCATGTACCAACCCTGAGATCACACCGGACAACCTATTTGCCAGGACCCTAGCCAATAATTTCACTTCCGAATTGAGCAAAGATATGGGTCTATATGAGTCTGGTTGTAGAATATCTTTTCCGGGCTTGGGAATAACGACTATAATCGCCTCCCGCATAGAATCTGGCAAAATACCCACTTCCAGGGCGGCATTGAATGTTTTAAGCAGTTCCGGCAATAAAGTTTTGCCATAGTACTTATACATCTCAGTGGGTAAACCATCCGCTCCCAGGGCCTTGGAGTTAGCCATCTGGATAGCCACCACCTCCAGTCCTTTTAAACAAAGTGGAGCATTCAGTCGAGCACGCTCAGGGCTACCAATACACGGGAGAGAGCACTGATCTAAATATCGTTCAATACAGTCTTCCGTGAAGTGCACCTTTGAGGAATACAGATCCTCATAAAATTGCCCAAACACTCGCCCAGTGCACTTATGTTCTCTACTTTGGTCAGACCTGCACTCACCAATCTCTGAACTTAAGAATCTGTGTCTAGGTCCAATGTTGTTTACTTTGGCTATTTGGAGAAAATGCTTACCACAGTTTCCCTTCTCTTCCCCATGCCCTCCTCTTCTTAGCATATTATTCAATCCAGATATGCCTGACAGTGTGCACCCATGGTCGTGGGTTGGCATTTTCCAGCGCCGCGACCTGGTGCACCCGGTAATTAAAACTAACACCTTTTAAGGAACTACACGATAAGTATGAGATCCCGCATACTCTCTTTTTCTTTTACCTACAAATTAAACACTTTTTTGGTTCTAAATCCCCAACTTTATCCTTGGAGAAACCTACAACATTTGAGTTGCTGAGCGCCCAAGGTCCACACCAACCTAGTCTTATTTCATCAATCTATAAATTTTACATGATTCCCCTCCACTTACAGTGACCTCTCATAGTTCTATGCAAAAATGGGCCACCATTATTCAAACACCCATATCTCTCCCACAATGGAGAAACATTTGGGACTCAATTTCTTAATCTTCTAGATGTGTAGAACAGAGACAGACAGCCTATAAAATTCTCCTATTTTGGTACAGGACTCCAGAAATTCTCCACAAATACGACCCCTCTCTCTCCCGGATATGTTGGAGATGGCACAAATCTATAGGCACTCATCACATTTTTTGGGACTGCTCGAAGATACGTCCTTTCTGGACCTCGATACAGTCCCTCCTACAGGATATACTTAATGTAGATCTCCCCCTTGAACCAATGACCTACTTATTAGGTCTTCCAATACAGGGGATCCCTAAACACTCTAGAAAGTTGATGACCTTTATTTTATTTGCTGCCAAAAGAACAATTCCCAATTGCTGGTTGTCCCCCACTCCCCCTTCACAGTTTCAACTTAGGCAAAATATTGCCCAAGTCCGCAGAATGGAACATATGACATCTACAATACATGACACTATGCCAAACTTCACAAAGACTTGGGATTTATGGGATAACTCTAGCTATAACCCTGAAGCCATGCCATGCATCTCTGATTAATTCCAGCATCGTTAATCTAATAATTATTTGATCCTCTCTCACCTTCTTCTTTAGAAAAGCATACAAGTTATTACCCATTGTCTATTTCCCCCCCCCCTTTTCCTTCATTCCTCCTATCCCCCCTTATGTTACACTAGATCTATTGAGGTTGTCACGGGTCATACAGTTCAACCACACAGGTCGGCGGGTTGAGCTACATTTGGACATTGAGGAATCCCTTCTAATATGAGAGCAGCTCCCCGGATCGAAATACTTGAATGCTTACTATTGTCTTCCCTTCATTTTGGTTACTCGTGACTCCCTCAAATATACTATTGTATGTTTATTTTTGTAAGGTTTGATGTTTACCTTTTCAAACATGTTCTAACACGTCTTGTTTGTATAATCTCTTGTATAATCTTGCAAAATTTAATAAAAATACAATTATAAAAAAAAAAAAAATTGCCCAAACACATCTAGAATCTGTGAAGTTTTACTAACCGTTTACTGGGTTTGGATAGCTTCAACACGTGGAGTCCCTTGTTGCGCTTTAGCAATGGTCGCCAACAGATGACCCATGCTCTCCCCCGCTTCAAATTAATTTTGTTGGGTGAAAAATCTTTTGTTCTCTGCTCCTGTAATAGGCACTTGCTTATACAAATTTTGGGCCTCCAACCATGCCCGCTCTGTGTGCTCGGTGGAATTGGCTAAATATGCTGCCTCAGCCCTACCCGCCTCAGCACATACCCTCTGTTCCCATTCCTTAGTTCTAGTTTTTATGATCGAAATCTGTCTGGTAATCAGCCCCCGAAGATATGCCTTCAGCGTATCCCAAACCACTATAGGCGCTGCTGTACCTTCATTATATTGTAGAAACTCTTGTATATCGCCCATAAACCGGCCCGGGTCTGGAAAGAGCATATACCAAAACGGGTTCACTTTCCACAGCCTAACCACAGCGGTACGGGACAACTCTATCTGTACACAGAGGGGGGGGGGTGATCAGATACATTTCGGGGTTCATAAGTGACTGAGGTATGTGTCCCTATTTTAATTTGCTCCTGATTTGGAAGGTATAAATAGATAAACGTGTATTTTTCTTCATGAATGGATACCTTTAGGAGCAGGGCTCTGCCATCCCTACTACCCCAAGAATCCAAAACCTGGTGAGGGAGAGATTTATGTATGGCAATGAAAACCCCTCTCGATTTAGAATAAGGAAAAGTGTTGTGATACCATGCTGGATAATACTTATTATGGATATTTGGAATGTGATCTGAGCGGTAGTGCGTTTCCTGAAAAAATATTACCCCTATCTTTTGTTTATGAAATGAGTATAAAATTTGTGTTCTCTTAGATGGAGAGTTGAGACCTCTTGCGTTAAATGAACAAAACTTCACCGGGCCCATAGGAGAGAAGAAGGAAAAAAAAAAAAAACCTCTGCTGTCACACTAGAACAATCTTCGTTGTTACAGTACTAAATGACCTTCTGTCTAATCCTAGAACTAGGATCCCTATTTCATAGGTTTGGGATAACCTATTAATAACCGCTACCTCCACCAAGCAGGCTTCCTGGGAAAATAGAAAGGACGGACAGAAGGAGGAATAGAAAAAAATCTCTTCCATCCACTCGTTCGCCCTGATATTATCCTTTTGTTTTCTCAATGATAGGCACCGGGGCAGAAGGGAAGCTCCAAGTGTGCATCCGGGGTCATTCCACCTGCCTGGAACGTACCCGGACCCATTAGGTTTTTCATTTAATATCCTCTCTCTGTACCACCCACTTGGGCTAAAAAATTTTTCTTTTTTTCTTTCTCTTTTTCCTCTTTTTCTTAACAATGTTTGTTTAATACATAAACATTTACTTCAACTTCTAATATTGTTTTTAACACATAAATACTACCAAAATTATATTATATTCCCGGAGTCTCTCTTGACATTCCCCATTTTCCGACCCATTCATTCAATGGAGGGGAAGGAAAAGGGAGAAAAAAAACAAAATAAAACAAAACAATCCCCTAAAAAAGTATCAGACCTGTGTAAAGCATGAAACACTCATGTGATTACCCTTATCTACCATCTTCATTCAAAAATGTGTATAGTGAGAATGTGTAAAAAGTAGGTTAAAGTGTAAGGAAAAAAAAAAAGAGGGGGTCCATATAGCGACAGTGTATATGGTGAAAGTGTATGAAAAGTATATCAAAGTGTAGTGTGTGGGAAAAGAGGAAAGAGAGGGAAAAAAAAGGGGTGGAAGGAAAAAACTCAAAGCGTCAAATCCAAGTGATGGCAGTGTGTATGGTGAAAATATATAAAAAATATTTCAAAGTGTTTTTGTCCACATCCCAGACCCAAACATTGCAATTAGTGAAAAATATGTAAAAAAAAAAAAGGGGGGGGGGGGGAAACAGCTCAGAAGTGTCAAATCTCTATAATAGCGATGTGTATAATGAAATATGTTGAAAAGTATTCAAAGTGTTTCAAAACAATATAACATAAATTCATACCCCATAGTCTCCGTTCAAAAAAAAATAAAAATTATAGGAAGACACTCCCTCTTCATAGGGCTGGAAGGGCCATTGGCCTTTTCTATGTGTTTGTGTTCTCCTTCCCTAAAGCCTCCCTCCTCCCCCCTCCTCCCCCTCAATAAGACACTGTAACTGGGATATAATTATATATTAATATATTTTAACGTATTCTTTGGGATTTCTCATATATTTAGGGGCCAGAGTGGCAATTCAACATCCGGGAGTTGTAAAATCTTTAAAAAATCAGGCAAGTCTTCAATATCTTGAAAGATAGCTTTTTTCCCTTTGTAGAACACCTAAATCTGGAACGAAAACTTCCATTTATATAGGATATTCCTTTCTCTAAGCAGCTTTAGCAGTGGGTTTACTGCTTTCCTTAAAGTCACAGTCTGTTTTGAGAGATCTTGTAATAAGGATCTAATACCAACTCTTCAAGGAATCTTTAACACGGCAGCCTCCAACAGAAGAAATATTACTGGACTGAGCACACAGGTCATTGGGCCCTAAAAGTCAAGACCCGCAGAGGCCAAGAGATGTCATATGTAGAGTGCATTTTTACCACGTAAAATAAAAAATAATGCGGGCAGCATGGCAACAAAAAACGCTCGATTTTGATGGTGCTCAGATAATACTATAGTATAATACTATATAATAATAGTATTATCTGAGTGCCATCAAAATCAAGCATTTTTTGTTGCCATGCTGCCCGCATTATTTTTTCGTTTATGTGGTAAAAATGCACTCTACATATTACATCTCTTGGCCTCTGTGGGTCTTGACTTTTAGGGCCCAATGATCTGTGTGCTCGGTGTAAGGGCAATTATAATACCTTGTATGCATTATATTTTGCCTGCGCTAATAAGCGCACTTTTCAGCTCTTTTGCATAATGCATTTGAGTGCACTCGTGTTAAAGCAGACACAGACACCATAGCTGTTCTTCACATGGCAAGCTCGCAGGGTGTCCTGCCTTTGAATGCTTGGTCTCTTTATTTATACTGCTCAAACAGGGATAACAATAGGACTTGATGACTTCACAATCAGCCTCCAAGGCACAGTCACATGACATGAGTTTAATGCAAAACACCAACCAATGACACTCTTGTTTATATTCAAACTATACAATAGGAGAGGCATGCATGCATGGGGGGGTTGGTCGGCCTGTATGAGAAACAGCTGTCTCCAGATAAACAATGAAAGCCATGTGGACCCATGGCCTTCACAAAACCAATGTGTTATCTCATAGATGCCCTCCAAACAAAATGCAATGAATGCAAACTTCGTGCTGCCATCACAACGAACCGCTATCAAATACAGCTCTATGAACTATACTCCATAGCGATTATACTACTGTTCCATTAAAGGGTAAATTATACATGAAGGAATATAGCTGTGGATTTCTGTCACATTGATCAGATGCCACAGAAAGCTTACAGATCATTATCCTTACATAAAAGGCAATACCTTCCATAATGCAAGTAAATCGCTGCCAAGCAGATCAATCTGTACATAATACAGGGGCCCCCTGATTGACGGTAATACACCCGCAGCACAGAGCGTGCATTGCACCTCAAAGATCCGGACCGGCGTTTGCTCCAGCGTTAACTGCTCAGGGCGCTCAGGGCGCCTGCCGGCCGGGATGATCGGGCGGGTAGCGTGTAATTATCAAATAAGGGAAGGTTTCCATTGTAAATGGCCTTTCCTCGGGGGCGTGGCCTGGGCAGCGATGTGAGCGGACGCGAGTGAAGTGAGCTCCGGTCCCTGCACTATCCTTCTATTGAATATCCTGCAAAAAATTGGCAAAACCTCCAAATATCTCGGTGGGAAACCTGCCTGAAGTCACCGGGGGGATGTCTCCGCCGAAAGCGGCCAAAGAAACGGTCAGCAAACTGGCTAAATTTTGGGCTCCAAACAAGGACCAGCCGGTGGAAAATGGCGCCAACGCCATCTCCACGACGGAGCAGACGGCCTCGGAACTAAGGGTGCTGGAGGCGATTGCCCAATGCCAGGGCACCCTTACGACCAAGCTGGACGAGGTGAAAATCGACATATCCCTGCTCCGGCAAGATATGTCGGCGCTTAGAGAAAGGGTGACGGAAGCGGAACACAGAATCTCGGCTGCGGAGGATGCCATGCGCCCACTGCAACACACCACGGATGACATTCAGCGGCAGCTGCAAGCTCTCTCAGCCAAGCAGGACGATATGGAGAATCGTCTGCGTAGATGTAACCTACGCTTCATAGGGCTGCCGGAGTCCGCAGAAGGCACAGACCCGGCTGGGTTCCTGGAAGACCTACTGACTACCACCTACGGCAGGGACGCCTTCTCCGCCATGTTTGCGGTCGAGAGGGCCCACCGCATCCCGGCCCGACCGCCACCGTAGGGGGCTCCCTCGCGGACATTCATAGCCAAGTTTCTAAACTTTAAGGACAGAGACAAAATACTACGGCTATCACGAGAGAAAGGCAACATCCAGTACCGCAATGTGCAAATTGCAGTGTTCCCGGATTTCTCAAATGAAGTGCAAAGACAACGATCGAGATTCCAGGAGGTGAAGACTGAGGGCCGCACACCTAAAATACGCCATGCTTTATCCGGCTCGTCTACGCGCGGAGGTGGACAGCAAGGCCCAGTTCTTTGACTCCCAGGAGGCTGCGACGGACTGGCTGGATCGAAGAGGGGACCGGGCCTGAATGGCTTTACAGCGTGTGGGACGAATCCAAGCAATGCACAGCAACCCAACGTGTGAGTAATCCATAATACCCCCACAGCTGCGTTGCGGCCTTGTCCCCCTCATCCCACGCTGTGTGCCCCCCTTCTCCCCCCCGGCCCCTCACCCCTTCGCCTCCTCGTTTAGGCCAACCATGACACTTGTACTACTCTGTCCTCCTCCGGTGAGGACCCCTTCTATTAGTCTGGCCCCGGTGTCTAATGGTTCCTGGATGCTTCCCAGCACAACTTATGTTATTTCCCAGCATACCGGAGGACCGGGTCGCACCGATCATTCGGATGGGAATCAGCAACGTTGGAGATATTAGCGGGAGTATTTCTCTCACTGAATACCAAACTCCTGGCAGGGAAATACAGAGGGACCTCTCATAGACAGCTCACGTTCGTAAGCATTGTCCCGGAGAAATGATCGCTCCCCTAGATGGGGGAAAGTTGTTCAGAGGTACCATTTTTTCGCACACCCGTTCCCTCCTGGGCGGGGGTCAATTCCTAAACATGACACCCAGCGCACAGGACAGCATAAATGGTACTCCATACTACAGACTAAAATGGATGACTGTTTTTTTTGGTTTTGGGTTTTGGGACTAAGGCTCGCGTCCAGTTGGGGTGACGCAGAGCAGGGTGGGGGGAAAATGTTTTACCAAATCTTTAAGTTTGTATTTTTGTTTATAATTCCAAACTTCTTGCACAGAATCCAGCAATATACATGGTATAGAATTTTATGCAGTCTGAGAAATGCAATCTATGTTAATGCACAATTCGCCTCGGTGGATGGTGTGCCCGCTACCCTGCGGGTCTCTCTGGTATCTATGAAGGACTGGGTAGATGATCCAAAACTAGAGAGATTGCCACTGTAAAATTTCTCACCTGGAACGTCCGGGTCCTGAGAAACCAAATTAAAAGAACAGCAATTCTTTCATATATTAAGGCTCAGGATGCAGATGTTACCGCTCTGGTAGAAACGCATATAACGGGCAGACTACAAATGTCTCTGAAACGCCCTTGGGTTGGATGGGTGTTCCACTCCACGCACTCCCAATACTCTAGAGGGGTATCGGTACTAATCAGCAAAAGAGTCCCCTTTGAGCTACTGGAACTCCAGACGGATCCGCAGGGTCAATATTTTTTTACGCATGCCTCTATTAGAGGCAGACCTTTATTGATCATGGCGTGTTACATCCCCCCTCCGTACTGCTCAGCTGTGGTCCGGGAGGGACTAGCCTTCATAACACGATACCCACAGACTCCCGCGGTATGGATGGGGGATTTCAATATGGTCATGGTCCCTGCACAGGACAGAGCGAATGTACCAGGTAGGGGCGAATTGTCTCCAACTATGACACGCTTTGGCAGACTGATGTCTGACTTCGCCCTCGTGGACTCATGGCGTTATAAACACCCTGACTCCAGGAAGTATTCATGTCATTCGACAACGCATCACACCATGTCCAGGATAGACATGATTTTTCTAACCCCGACACTATTACCCAATCTCGTGGCGACGGGATTTGCGGACAGACACTTATCGGACCATGCCCCCAATTGGGTGACTATTCGATTGTACGAGAGCACTCAAATTAACGCATGGAAATTGAACCCTTTCTGGCTGTCACTCCTAGAGCAACAAATAGATATCCCCCGGGAGTTTCAATTTTTCTTTACACAAAATCAGGGTAGCACCACCGCAGGTAATATATGGGAGACATTTAAACTGCATGCCAGGGAGGTGCTATCTGCTCGGATTAACAGACATAAACACAATTCTAAACTAATTATCAAACAGGCCGAGGATCACTTGTCGCAGTTGGAAGTGACCTTTACACAACATCCCACCGCCCAAACTAGTGCCAATATAAGAATGCAAGCACGCACAGTAGCCCAGCTGCACATGGAAAAGGCCAAGCAACGCATATTTTTTACGAACAACGAGTGTTTGAACATGGCGAACGGGCAGGGAGGTTGCTCGCATATTTGGCACATATGGACCACACTCCACCCGTAGTGGTGTCTCTCACTACCCAAAACGGAGATACAATATCGGACCCCCAGCTCGTAGCTGAGGATTTTAGGTTATTTTATGCATCCCTGTACAAATCTCAAAGCACATCCATCCCTTCCCAGGTAGTAGAATTCCTTCGTAATATACAGTTCCCCCAGCTAAATAGGGACCAGGTTGTGCTGCTGGACGCTCCAATAACCCTGGAGGATGTCTCCACTGCAATATCCCAGTTGGCCACATCCAAGGCCCCAGGTATGGACGGCTTTCCTCTAGAATTTTATGCCACATACTCGGAAATACTAGTAGACAGGCTAACAGCCTTATACCAACACATATTCGACACAGAGATTGTACCTGCCTCCATGCAGGAAGCAAAGATTGTGGTTTTGCCCAAGCCGGGTAAGGATCCCCGCTCCCCGGAGTCATATAGGCCAATTTCGCTGCTTCAGGTCGACATAAAGATACTGGCTAAAATTCTAGCATCTCGTCTGAATCAGGTTATACTAACCCTGATACATTCAGATCAAACTGGGTTCATGCCTGGCAAGAACACAGCCATTAACATTAGAAGATTGTTCATGAATATGCAGGCCAGGCATGATAATATAGGTTCCAGAGTTGTGGTGTCGCTAGATGCGGCCAAGGCCTTTGACTCCGTGGAGTGGGTGTTCCTCTGGGAGTGTTAGAGGGGGTTTGGGTTTGGACCAAACTTTATTAAATGGGTGCAACTTCTGTATCAGACATCAAGAGCCAGGGTGCTCTGAATGGCTGGCTGTCAGACAGCTTCCCGTTGGGTAGGGGCACCCGGCAGGGCTGCCCTCTATCCCCCCTCCTTTATGCACTAGCAGTGGAACCATTGGCACTCGCCATAAGGGCAAACGCCAGAATCGTAGGACTGAAGGTGGGAGAACTGGAGGAGAAGATAGGCTTATATGCCGATGACATGATCTTGTTTTTGGCAGACTCACAGGGCTCTCTACTTGAAGCGCTCACAGCTATTGAGAATATGGGTAAGCACTCTGGGCTGAGGATAAACTGGGACAAATCTCAGATACTACCTATCGACTGTTTTCCTCAGCCCAGGACTGTTCCCTCTCTACCTCTTGCCAGAGTATCTATGATAAAATACCTCGGAGTGGCAGTCACAAGACAACTAGGCGAATATATCCCAAATAATATTGAACCCCTGTATATGCTAATTAAAGCAAGAACACAGTCATGGGCTAAGTTGCCCCTGGGAGTCACCGGGCGAGTGAACCTCATCAAAATGATATTGTTACCAAAACTACTATACGTAATGTGGCATGCGCAGCTCCCCATTCCCATGAAATTCTTTAAAATAGTAGATGCTATTCTGAATTCATTCGTATGGGGATCTGGTAGACATAAACTCTCCTGGCATATACTCAAGAACCCTACAAATATGGGCGGGCTAGGCATGCCGGACATTCGGGAGTACTATTTGGCCTCTCAGGTTTCACACTTCTACCACTACACACACACAGACCTACCTAGATATAGGGCGCTACTTTGTCGATCCTCAGCTAACCCCACGGGCACCCCCATACAACATATACTAAGCAATGCCTCCCATCCGTCATGCCCCAGTCACTCGAAAGACATGGCCTCACATCACCAATATATATGGAGCCAAGTCTTGTGAAAACTAGATGTCCCTATATACCATAAACACACACCACTATGGTTTAATAATGATATGGCGGAACTTCTGACTGTCCCGGATCCTAAACTATGGATGGACAGGGGGGTAGTTCACCTACATCAGGTCATGACCTCGCGAGGACCTAAATCTTTCCAAACGCTGAAGGAAGAAATGAACTTGCCCAACTCTATGTTCTTCAGATTCCTACAGTTGAGGCACGCACTGGCAACGCAATTTGCGGCTGGATGTCCTGAACTGCGGGAATTGGAGATACTTTCTATAGTACTGGGAGAGGACCCCTCTAGACTAATATCCATATTATATCAGACAATTCGGGTAAAGGGAGCAACAAAGATTGTAGAAGCTGCCAAAACCAAGTGGATGGGAGATATAGAACAGTTGACTGATGAAGAATGGACTGATGCCCTGGAGGGGACAAAACAAGTGTCCCCTAGGTTGTCCGATAGACTGACTCAAGTGTATATTCTGCACAAGACTTACCTTACGCCCATACGAATGGCAAAATACCAATTGAATAGGAGCCCACTATGCCCTATGTGTCAAACCGCCCCAGGCACCTTCTACCACCTCATCTGGACGTGCCCCCAAATACAGACCTATTGGCTCCAAGTAACAAAATTCCTCCACGACGACATGGGATCCCCAGTAGCCCTTGACCCCAAACTGTGTCTACTTGGACTGCTGCCGGATGGCGGCATGAATAAATATACTAAAACTTTTATGTGGGAAATACTATTCATGGCTAGAAAAGTTATAGCTAAACAATGGATGCGGGCGCTTGCACCAACCCTGCGGGATTGGAAGATGGCGATTGATAGAGTGCTCTCGTACAAAAAACTGATTTATATGCACAGGGGATGCCCTCACAAATATGAAAAAATTTGGGATAGATGGCTCTCTAATCCCGGAACATGCCTCACTAATTAACCATGACATTAGAGCAACAGTCTCTAAATCCCAACGCTCACCCAGCGAAGGATATGTGACAGATATTAGATACACAGACAGCCCACAATGATCAAAAAATATGGATAAAGACATAGGATTATATTGCGATATGTTGGAAGTTACTGATGATTGCTATGACTGAAATTGTATGACGCAGACCAATGTATAAAGAAGCTTTATTTTGGAACTTCTGTAACATAAATTTGCTGTGATTCTTAATAAAGTTGGTTCTTTGATTAAAAAAAAAATGGCCTTTCCTCAATATTGGTTAAAGCCATATTTGCTGTACACAGAGAATATCGTAAAACAGACACTGGGAGACACTGTGACAATACACAATACATATCCTAAATTTCTACAACACTCGGTCCAGTAATATTTCTTCTGTTGGAAGCTGCTGTAGTAACGTATTAAAGATGCCTTGAAGAGTTGGTATTAGATCCTTAGGTCCTGTTGCCTCAGGTAGGCCTCTAATTCTGATATTATTTCTTCTGTTTCTATTTTCTTGATCATCTATTTCAAGTATAGTTCTTTTTAAGTGTTGAGATATTTCTTGTTTTTCTCTTTCGGATTTAGCTAATTTCTCCTCCAATCTTGTTACTCTTGTTTCAATGGTGTTCCCTTTCTCTTGGACCTCTCCCAAGGAGGATCTTGTATTTCTGTTTTATAACACGTTTCAAGGTGAGATATATATACCCTGTTCCAAATTATTATGCAAATTCTATTTCAGTGTCACAAAGTTAAATATTTTGTTTTTCAGTTTAACTCATGGATGACATTGTGTCTCAGGGCTCTTTTGATCACTGAAAACAATCTCGGACACCTGTGATAATTAGATTGCCAGGTGAGCCCAATTAAAGGAAAAACTACTAAAGGAAGGGTGTTCCACATTATTAAGCAGAGCACCATTTTCAAGCAATATGGGGAAGAAAAAGGACCTCACTGCTGCCGCAAAGAGTGAAATAGTTCAATGCCTTGGATGTGGTATGAAAACATTAGATATTTCACGAAAACTTAAGTGTGATCATCGCACTATTAAGAGATTTGTGGCTGATTAGGAACAAAGACAGGTTCGTGCAGATAAAGCACATTGAGGAAGATTTCTGCCAGATCCATGCATCGGATCAAGAAAGCAGCTACTAAAACACCATTACATAGCAGCAAACAGATATTTGAAGAACTATGCTTTCCGTAATAAAATCATCTTCATGCTTGACAATGCACCATCTCATGCTGCAAAGAATACCTCTGCATCAATGGCTGCTATGGGGATAAAAGGAGAGAAGGTCATGGTGTGGCCTCCATCCTCCCCTGACCTCAATCCTATTGAGAACCTTTGGAGCATCCTCAAGCTAAAGATCTGAGGGTGGGAAACAGTTTACATCCAAACAGCAGCTCTCGGAGGCTATTCTGACAACACAATGCAAACAAATTCAAGCAGAAACTGTCCAAAAACTCAAAAGTTCAACTGATGCAAGACTTGTGAAGCTGCTATCAAATAAGGGGTCCTATATTAAAATGTAACGTGACCTGTTAAAATTGTTTAAAAAGTTAAAATGTTGTTCAAAGTTTGATTGAAATAGCTTTTGATTTCAGTAAATATGGTGCAAACACAACAAATGACAATTTTCAGTTCTTTACAACCTATAAAGTGTTTTGAAACTTACTGTGTGTAATAATTTGGAACAGTGCATTGTAAGTTTTTTATTTTGAAAAAAAATACTGTTATCATTAGGAGGTTTGTTTGAATAAAATTTGAATTGTACTCTTAATTGTTGATAACATGAGAATTATGCTGACTGTTGTTTACATCAATTATTTAGGTAAATGAGAAAAATATCATTGGCATAATAGTTTGGAACAGGGTGTATTTTTCCATGTCATCTCTAGTCGGAAGTGATCTTATGTATGTTTCCATGTTCCAGGGTTCCATTTGAGTTTCATTTCCTACTGACTTTAGCCCAGCTTGTGTTCCTGGGGATATATTTGCTTCTTTCTCTGTAAGTGTTGTTGCCTCATCCAATCGTCTCCTAGTGGGGGACTCCCCCTGTTGTGATTGTTGGAAGTACTCTTTTATATCAGAGTTTTGTGGGGTTTGCGCTTTAGGGATGTTTCCATCCCTTGGGCCAATGGATACCTTTAGTTTGTCATAATCTTGGGCATCTTCAAGGGACAAGTCAAATCATGCCTTTTGGGAGTAGCCTGCTAACAGTGGGGCCACCAGCGCAGCCCAGGGGTCTTTAGGCCAAGCCTGCCCCTCAGCAGTTCTTTCAAATGTACATAGGAAGGCCTCCACATCATCCTGGAATGTCATTTTTTGTAGAAGGTGAGTTTTAGTGCCTGGCAGGGTGTCACCAGGGGACCCTGTGGAGACAATTGCAGTCTGAGTTGGCATCCGCTGCAGTATTTCAGCTAAGGCCTGTCTGTCTTTCTCAGCTGCCTGAGCCAAAGCAGCCACTTGTGCCTCTGTTGCCTGAGCAAGGGCAGCCACTTGAGCCTCATTTGCCTGAGCTGGGCAGCCTCAGCTTGCTGGCTGGTTGCTTGGGCTTACTGCTGCTGAGCCAGCAGCATTCTATTTGTTTCTTGTTGTGCAGCAGTAGCTTGCTTATAAGCATGTTGCTTTGCGGCATTACTCTGCAGCATGGAGGACTTGGTAATGGCCTTGCTCCAAATTCACACTTACACTACAGTAAGGAGTGCCTTTAAGTGGTATACACACCCTGCTGTCCTTTTAACATTGCTGACACAATGTTCAGGTATACAGTATAGCCAGCAAACATGCCTTTCAGCGTGGATCAGTAGAGGGCTTGCACGCATCTGTTTCCACCAATTGTGGGCGATTAGCTTCAAGTGGAGATGTTCTCAAACATGTAATCCAGCCGTATGTCAGGTTAAGGGCTTCCTGCCCATGTTTATTCATTCAGCAAATAAGGATAACAGAAAGGTCTCCCTCGCAGGGGTAGAAAAACAGTCCCAAAACCAAAAGTCCATTGAATGAATATGTCTCCTGGCTTACAGATAGACCTCACTGGGTCTGCTTCAGTCCTGCAGGCATGTTCACTCACAGCCTGCTCCTTCTCTCTCAGCACCACCACTGATTACACCCAGGTCAGGCAAAAGTATACCCCATCTGAGGAGCAAGGTGTGCCCAATACTTAACCCCTTGCTGCCTACAGACCTCTCCCTGCCACCCATTTACCTTAAGAATCTCAAAATTCTATGTGGCAGATATGCTCCATCAACAACTGACATGGGCTGTTTGTCATAGGTATTACAAGCGGTTCATACCCGACTTTGCTACCATTGCCGTCCCTCTGACCAATCTGACGAAGGGGAGAGGGTCGGGCATGGTTAAGTGGAATCCTGAAGCCGAGAAGGCATTCCAGAAGTTGAAGCAGGGCCTTTGTGTACAACCGATGCTCGTGACCCCGGACTTTACAAATGAGTTTGTTGTACAGACAGACATCTCTGACGTGCGACTAGGTGCTGTTCTGTCCCAGATCAGAGATGGTGAGGAGCACCCGATTGTCTACTTAAGCAGGAAGCTTAACAGGCATGAGAGGATCTATGCCATTGTGGAGAAGGAGTGCCTGACTATCAAGTGGGCCTTTGAGATGCTGAAGTAGTAACTCTTAGGAAGGTTGTTTAGGCTAGTCATCGATCATGCCCCCCTGAAGTGGATGTGTGACAACAGGAGAAAAATAGTTGGGTGACTAGGTGGTTCCTGGCCCTACAGCCATTTAAGTTCACAGTGGAACACCGGAAGACTCCAGAACATGTCTCCACTGTATGGTTGGGACAGTTGCTCAGCCGCAGGGGCTTGAGCAGAGGGGGAGGATATGTGATGGCATGAGAGATGAAGTGGTAGACGGACGTTACCTGTCGCTTCGTAAACGTTCATTTGAACTGGATTAAACAGAGTCCGGTAGGGATTTTACCAGCCACCATGGCAGGGCTGGTTCCGGTCTGGAGTTTGTGGTCCACTGGAGTCCACACCTGGATCTGGAACTCAGAGAGGATCTGAGGGAGCTCTGTGTGCTGTTTTGGACTTTAAACCAAGGTTTGCATTTTGCTTCGATTTTGTGGGTACCAGGGGCCAGCCCCACACTGTATAGTGAGGAAACTATACTGTTTAGTTTAGCGCCAGATGGCAGGGACTTATTTTCTGTTTTGTTTTTAACCTGCAAACCAATTTTTCTAAATAAACCTGGCAAGCTGCCAGATTTAAAGAAAGATGTCTGCGCGCTGACTATTCCTCAGGAAAGTTGATCCTCACAAGCTAATCTCCCACAATATATATATGTATATATATATACACACATACACACACACACACACGTGTGTGTTTATAAAGATGTGCCCATGCCCCAGGGGTCTCCCTTGGGCTCGGCAGTCCGGTAATGATGTTTGGTGATGCTTTATCTCCACTGCTACAACCCCATCTGAAGTAGTCAAATTTTCAAGTTCAAAGGCACATTACAAGTGAATAAAAAGTTTAAAGAAAAGAAAAGTACTGTGATTAAATGTTTAAAAATACTTTTTGTTTCTTCTGTACTTATACCTACAAATTGTTAAGTTGGTAATGGGGACTCTTTACATTCTTCTTTTTTTTTTCCTACCTCCACTTTTGCTTTTTTATTATCCTGCTTCACTCTCATGCCATTTTCTTTCTATTCCTTTTCCATATTCAGTTTCCCCCTGTTCCAAGTGTGTGCGTGTATGCATTCCATTTTACTTGAACTATCGGCATCGCCCCCACAAGCTAATTCTTTTCTTCTCTGGCCCATTTTTCCCAGAGAGCCTCGCATTTGTCGCCATGGAGATGGACCATCAAGCAACATACATGTTCAGCTTGGCCAGAGATGCTGTTCCAATCTCAAAATGATAGTGCTGAGAGGAAAAAGAGTTTTTGGGATTGTGTAACTGCCTCGCTTAAAAGTTCATATAATCATTTTTTTATTTACTATTTTTTGATTACTTCTATTTTTAAAATAGTAAATTTACAGTTTTTAAAATGTAACATTTATGGGAATCATTTGAAAATTAAAGCATATGTAAATATGAAATGTTTTTAACTGTACCCTGTGCTTAGTTCCGGAAAGTAGGGAAACTCATGGGTCTCAATTACTGTATATCAGAGTTTCTCGATGTTGCATGGTTAGCCTTTGCTCATTAGGTAATTTTGTAACAGTTTGTGGTCCTAATGATATATTGTGCACAAACAAATCTGTAGTTTCAAAGCTTATGCATGAGCTATGTTTGTGTAGGTTCAGTATATGCACAATAAAGGTAAGATAAACATACTCATATTACTGGTACATGGTAAACTTTGACTTTAAGAGTAAAAAAAAATCTTCACACTGTTTCTGCAGCCCTATTATGTGTATGCATGCTGTTGATGACCAGAGCAGATTTGATGGGGAACTAGTGTCTCAGCTACCCATCAGGATCTGCCTACTGCAGCATTACTGGTTGCTAGGAAGAAGTCTATGTCCATAACAGCCAGTGACAGGCATAAGGCAGCGGCGGTAAATATGGCGATCTGCTACACTGTGTACAGGGAATGCACTCTGCCCATCTCTGTGCACGGAGTTAGAGTAGGTCTTAATTACCTCCAAAGCAATTGATATGGCGCTTGTCACTGAGTCCTGTAAAGAACTTGTAAGTGTGAGATAGCCTGCAAGTCTTAGCAGCCAAGGTATTCTCCTGGGGAAGAGCTTAAGTCAAGATGTGTAGCAAATTCCAATATAGGTGCTTCCATGCATTTATATTCGATTGGGTAGCAGTATTAAACACCAACCAATCCCACCGTGATTAGGGTTGGAATATTCTTCAAATAGTTAAAAATCAAGCAGCCACAGGCCAAAGTATTATTCCAACAAGAAAGGGTTTATTGAAGATAATGATTTACACTTACATCAAAGCAGTCTGCCCCTTCATTGACAGCCAATATAAGAGATAGCCAAACACAGGAATGTATGTAATGATCCTGGATGGAAGAAGGCTGTGGATGCTGTAAACGGCCCCAAGTTGGAAGGGGAATAGATGGCCAGACCAGATGGAAAGCTGGGTATCAGGCTGGAGTACAACCTTCCACAACGGAAGAGGATCAGCCGGAAGCCAGACAGCCTCTCCTGGAATCGAGCCGGGCAGCGACAGCAACCCAAGATTACGTCACTCGTCGGGCTGCGTTCCACCTGGACTAGGAAGTCGGTGTGGCTAGATGGAGGGCGCGGCTGGGGAGGAGGCAGGTCACGAATATGATCCCATGTTTCGCGCTCTGCGCTTTGTCAAGTTACGTAATGGGACAGGACCAATGGAGACTTAAAAAGAGAGAAAAACCGTAAGTGGAAAGAAAAACTTACATGTGTAATGCTCGATATAATGCCCTTTGATCATTTCAACCAAGAGCATGACCATCCGGATATTCGGAGTAAAAAATAGGATTAAAAACGAATTATCAATTATTAATTTCACTATCAGTAATTAAAAATTAACAATTAAAAATCAACTCAATCATATGTATGTGTACATGTATGAATGTGCATACACCTATAGCTTAAGTTCATACACATATGTATGAGGATTATCGACAATTCAAAGGCACCTATGTGTTACACTTATAAATTATAAATTCTTAATTACCTCCAGTTTATTTATCTATGAACTGAACGTAATTATTTTTGAATTTGGTGCAATAAAAACTGCCTGAATCTGCCGCATGTGTCAGTAAATTTAGGAAGAGATTTTTGAGTCTGGCTCAAGCCATTTTAAAGGGCTGTAGTAACAGGAAATTGTTGAAATTGATTTATTGAATTCCCCAGCTTATGTGTCTGATGTTTTGGTGGGGCACAGCTTACCTGTTTCATGTCTGAAACACCATTATTTATATTGCTTGCTATGTGTGCCTCAATGTTCTACCACCAGGCATCCCTTACCCAGTGAATGGATTTAAACAAGATGCTCTCTCCTAGCCACTTCCATGCCCAGCGTCTGAACACAGATTTAACCAGGCTACTGGTTCTGCAACTCCTCCATACCACCTAGTTGGAAACAGACCTTTTATGCTAGTTCCTCTCTGCTTATAGACAGGGCAAAGGAGAAGTAGGTGGGACTTCAGGAACACTGGGCCTTGCTGCTGACTATTGCACAACATGAGGGAGGAGGAAATGGAGAAGTAAGTAGTGTGCGCTATTGCTGGGACGTTGAGGAAACAGGAGTTTTCAACCATTGCAAACCCCTAAATATATGTGGGTATGGTAAACAGTCAGAGGACCAGGTTGTGCCGAATGACACAGCTGCAGGCATTCTGTGGCTTATGGAGTCTGTCATGCTGCAGTAGTGCCTTTGGAAGGACCCCATCACATAACAATCATTAAAAATGGTATCATTATTAGGTGGCCACCTTCCTGGATACATGTTTATATTACTAACATGGCAACTCTATTTCCATTGTTACAGAAGGAGTCCAAAATGCAGCACATTAAGAAAGTACCTGACTGCAGCATTTCCTAATGGTGGCCAGGATCCCTCTGCTAACCATCGTACCTCTGCTAGGTGCATCCTGTAAAACAGCAGCAACCTTGTAGAGGCATTTCTAAGCATTTTTAGGCCTTGCCAAATGTACTAATTACAGGCAGTGCCTTGAACCTGATGGTCAGTGATTATGTGGGTTACATGGCTGACAGTGACCCCCTGAGGAGTAAGGACCCCATGGACACAGAAGGTTTTTTATCTTAATGCATATGCATTAAAATAAAAAAAACCTTCTGTCTTTAGAACCACTTTAATTCCAAACATTTTTTCCTCTTGTTGTCACTGCTGCTGCTTATACCCAAATAACAATTAGGCCTCATACACACAGGCGTCTGAAAAAAAAAATAAGCAAAACTTCGGGTCTGACGTTTTGAAAAAATCTGCGTTTTTTTTTTTCTGCGTTTTGCATCGGCGTTAGTGAGCGTCGGCGTCAATAGGCGTTTTTTAAAAAAAAATCAGTCCTCTATTTTTCAACCTAAAAACGCCGGCGTCAAAAACAGTACGGCGTTAGCGGGCGTTAGTGAGCGTTTTGCCGATATGCGTCAAAAAATGCCAAGACGCTACAGCCTCAGAACGCACTGGTCCCGCGTTCTAGAAACAGCTCACTAATGCCGACACCCTCTACTGCTCAAAAACGCCAGCATTTTTAGAGGGCCATTGAATAACATGGAGAGCTGCAAAAAACGCCCAAAAACGCCGGCGTCAAAAAACGCCCCTGTGTATGAGGCCTTAAAGGTGCTACTGTGTATCCACATTGCTACCTCTTAAAATCTCTTCTTTCCTAAGCAACAAAAAAAAAAATCATGCATTAAAAAAATGTAGAAGCTCTAATTTGTAAGACAATTCTTGTGTTTTTGTATTTAGTCCTTTTTGTACTGTCATCAAACTGTGGTGCATCAGAGAATTTTTTTCCCACTTAAACCTAAGGTTATAGCTCTTTTATTCATTAGGAAAACAGCTGCCTGGGTCTCTGTCTCTTAATTTAGTTTTGCTTGCGCTGCCTTCAAACTATGGAAAGTGCTGAGAATTTGGGTGTGTTTTTTGCTGCACTTTTGTTTTACTTTTTAAAAATATGTAGAGCTGTCCTGCAAGTGAAGGGAGCTCACAACCCGTAGTTCTAGAAGTGCCTTCTATGCATTAACCATTTCAGCCCCGGAAGGATTTCCCACTTTAGGACCAGAGCACTTTTTGCGATTCGGCACTGCGTCGCTTTAACTGACAATTGTGCGGCCGCGCGACATTGTACCCAAACAAAATTTGCGTCCTTTTTTCCCACAAATAGAGCTTTCTTTTGGTGGTATTTGATCACCTCTGCGTCATTTCTGATCGCCGCTATAAACAAAAGAAGAGCGACAATTTTGCAAAAAAACAAATTTCTTACTTTTTGCTAAAATACAAATCCAAAAAAAAAATAAATATAAAAAAACATTTTTTTCCATCGGTTTTGGCCGATTGATATTCTTCCTCATATTTTTGGTAAAAAAAATCGCAATCAGCGTTTGATGCAAAAGTTGCCGCGTTTACGGATAATGAGAATTAATTTCTGTGGTTTTTATTTATTTGAATTTTCTTTACTAGTAATGGCAGCGATCTGCAATTTTTAGCGGGACCACTGGCATTTATACAGCGACCAGTGCTATAAAAATGCACTGATTACTGTGTAAATGCCATTGGCAGTGAAGGGGTTAACCTGCAGGGGGGGGGTTTAATGGTTAACTGTATTCCCTGGGCGTGTTCTAACTGTGTATGGGCTGGCCTGGCTGGAGGAAGGGGGTGATCACGGCTTCCATATAGAGGAAGCCTGTGATCACAGCCCTTCCCACTCTATTAGAATGGAGATCCGTGTTTACTTACACGGACCTCCGTTCTCTCACTGCGGGGGCGCCATTGCGCGTAGCCGGCGGCGATCGAGTCCGCCCTACCTGCTCCCTGGCCCCCCCCGGACACAGTGAGCACGCGAGCGCGCGCGCCCTCACAGCACTAGTTATTGCAGCCTTATGATGGCGGTTTGCGATAACGAGCCACTCTGTCGCCGTCAGACTGCGGTTGGCGGTCGGTAAGTGGTTAAGATATCAAAAACTCCCCACCCCATTCCCAAACACTTACCTGGCTCCTCTCACCTATCCCAAGCTGTTCCAGAGGCAGCATTGCACTTCTTTGTTTCACAAAAGATATTGGCAGCAGTGGCAGCCTACCTATTTTTTATTTTAAAGCAAAAAAAAAATAAATATCCTTTACAATCACTTTAACCCAGCCATACCAGAGAGCTTCAATTTTTAAGGAACAATGCGCCCTGTGGCTTATGGCTCTGCTTTTAGATCTGTTGGCATGTCATACAAACATGGTTGTCTGTGGTTAATTGACAATAAAATTATACCTTCTTTTACCAGTAACAAATTAATGTATTTTGGAGCTACAACTTCTGCTGGTCAAAAGCTGTAGCTCCAAAATACATTAATTTGTTACTGGTAAAAGAAGGTATAATTTTATTTATATTTAACCTCTTCACACCCATGCTTTAGACGAAAGACATCCACAGCGTGGACCTGAATTGCCGGGAGGGCGTCCATGTACGTCCTCCCGAGCATGCGCTGTCAGCACGTTCTGTGATCACCAAGTCCATGAGACTTGGCTGATCACAGATCGGTCCCGCCCCCTTACCACGTGATCAGCTGTCAGCCAATGACAGCTGATCACGTGATGTAAACAGAAGATCGATGATCGGTATCAGTGGCGTCTGGTGGAATTTTAGGATGGGGGGGTGCCAGACCCGCCCTTCCTTTTTGACCCCTCCCACTTCTCACAAGCCCCACCCCTCATATATTCCACCAATTGTGTCAGGAGTATACAGCCCCCAGCATCAGCAGATAGCGTAAACACTGCACAAGATAGACTATACACTGCACAAGATAGACTATACACTGCGCCAGATAGAATATACACTGCACCAGATAGGATATACACTGCACCAGATACAGTATACATTGAACCAGATAGGATATACACTGCACCAGATAGGATATACAGTACACCAGATAGGATATACACTGCACCAGATGGGGTATACACTGCACCATATAGGATATACACAGCACCAGAAAGAGTATATCCAGCAACAGACAGCGTATATACTGCACCAGATAAGATATACACTGACTGCACCAGATAGGGTATACAAATGTTGAATGGAGCAGCGCCAGATCCTGGCTGATAATGTAGAAGGTGCGTTGCCTCTGTTTAATTAGTTTGACTGCTAAAGCTGAAACATGATTGTAGTCCTGACTCAGGATCTGGTGCATAGATGTGTTTTTTTGGTGTCATGCAATGGGATGTGCTGGGACTGTGCCATTTCACATCATTGGATTGGAAGGGAAAGAGCTGACACAGTTGCTTGGTGTGTGACAATGGGCAGATGATCCCCTGCTTCTTATCACCTCGTCCTGGTGGCTTCTGCTTGTTAACAATGTGACACCCACTTGTGCAGCATGAGTCAGTGAGGCACAGCAATAATGTGACATGGGGGCAGTGGCGGCTCCCCAACCCCCCCACCCTGCAGTGGCGCAGCTTTCAGTCATGGGGGAGGGGGGTTCTGTCGCCGCACTGACAGCACCCCCACTCTTCCCCACGGGAGGTCCGGCAATTACCGCTGGGCTGTGTGTGGTGGGCCACGGGTGGTCGCGGCACTGACAGCACCCGCACTCCCCCCCGGGAGATCCGGGACTTACTGCCGGGCTGTGTGTGGCAGGCAACCGGCATCCTCCTTAGTGTAGGGCAGAGCAGCGGTGGCGGTTCCTTCTCTGTCTGTGCCTCCCCGTCCTTAGTGCCAGGCATCCAATAGGATCGGCTGGCGCTTTGGCCAATTGGGAAACAGGTCTCACAGACCTGGCTCCTGATTGGCGGGGAGGCACTGCAGTGTGAAAATAGCAAAAATGAATTCGCTATGGTCACACATTTGGGTGGGGTTGGGGCGCAGAAAGCCCACCCTTTTTTGAAGCCTATTAAAACCTCTGCCTCTAGTCAGGTGCTTAAAAAAAATAACTTCTTCCCGCCCCCGCCATAGGAATCCATGTGTCCGGCGTCCTGAAAGGGGCCGGGCGCATGGATAGGAGGGCGGAGGCAGGGATGGGGGGGCGGCGCCCGAGCACCCTCAATGCACAGGCCGCCCTTGATCTGTTTTTTTTTTTTCCTTCATGCTGTCACCGGCTTCTGTCAGAGGGATTGGTCCCTCGCATAGAGAGCCGCAGATGGCTCATCTGTCTCCACCAGTGCCCCCTGCCGGTGCCAGCTATCATTACCCACCAGTGCCATCTGCCAGTACCCACCAGTGCCATCTGCCAGTACCCACCAGTGCCATCTACCAGTGCCCACAGTGCCACCTACCTTTGCCCACCAGTGTCACCTACCTTGGCCCACCAGTGCTGCCGAACAATGTCCATCAGTGGCGCGTCATCAGTACCACCGATCAGTGCTGCCTATCCACGTCACCTACCAGTGCCCATCAGTGCCACCTATCAGTGCTCTTCAGTGCCACCGATCAGTGCCCTTCAGTGACCCCCATCAGTGCCACCTATCAGTACCCATTAGTGCAACCTATCAGTGCCCATCAGTGCAGCCTATCAGTGCCCATCAGTGCAGCCTATCAGTGCCCATCAGTGCAGTCTCATCAGCGCACATCAGTGAAGAAAAAAAAAATTACCTGTTTTCAAAATTTTATAAAAAACTATGAAAGTTTTTTTCAAAATTTTTGGTCTTTTTTTTGTTTTTTTTTTAGCAAAAAATTAAAAACCCAGTAGTGAATAAATACCACCAAAAGAAAGCTCTATTTGTGGGTAATAATAATACCATGTACAGCTTTAGTAAGACCCCCCCTCCGCCCCAAATCCTTAAGGCCCGTACACACAGTACAACAATTGGCCAACAACGAGTGTCAGCCTGTTGTCCGATAATCTGACCGATACAACCCACGATCCAACAGCCAATTTCCAATTGCTGGCCAACAGAAGTTGGCTGACAAGACTAGAAAACTTTTGTTAGCCAATTGTTGGCTTGTGTGTACAGAAGTTGGCCCAACAAAAAGTTGGAAGTGCAAACACGCAAGCTCGAAATCCAGGAAGTGTTCGGTCGTGTAAACCTATGTTCGTAATCCACATATCACATTCACCTGAACTTCCTTTATTATGCTCTTAACACGTCACTACATTCAGCTTTGCTGGCTTATTACTTGACTACCGACAGTACACTAGACAAAACCGCCAACAGCCAATTTGGACAAAAGTTGGACATTCGGTTGTCCAACTATCTGCGTGTGTACTAGGCTTCAGAATTTCTTCTTTTATGTTGATAAAGAGCTATTTGGGTGACAATAGTTTGTCTAGGATTTGTGAGATTTAACTGGAGAGTTTTTCAGGGATTAAGTAGATTCAGCAGAGGAGGTTCAATGCCCATAGATCTTCTTCTTTTTTTTTTTTTTTTTTCAATCAACCAGTGGGCTGATCGAAAAAAAAAAACATTAACAAAGGATGGGGGAATCCTTTGTTATTATTTTTTTTTTCGATCAGCCCACTGGTTGATTGAAAAGAAAATCCACTCAAGCGAGATGGGTGGAGGAATCCTCTCCACTGTGCTTTTGTATTCTGACAGCGGGGACTCCTCTGTTGTCATAATACACTGATCAGCACTGCAGCTGATTGCCTGCAGATGTTTGATCGAATTAAAAATTTCCAATATTCCTGTTTGACAGAAGTCAACTGTTGGATCAACTTCTGTCAAGTGAGAAAATCTATGTATGGGTGGAATTTGGCCAGTCCCTGCTACTATCCTTCTATGACCAACTTAACACCCTCACAGGGGTTGTTGAGCATACCAAAAACAAATGTCTCTCAGCCTCCTGGATATTTATCACACAGCTCAGCCTATTTCCTATCCAGCTTACCTGCACTACAATATAATTTGTTCCTTATTTCTGCAGGTGAACCTGTGAAGTTTTTGGCCAGAAGTTTGCAATTTGCAAGGACCTGCTGCAAATAAGGATGAGCTTGGGCGTGTTTGCAAGTGCACGTGTCCGAGCCCGCCAGGAAGTGAACTCTCCGCTGTGCTAATCACAGGCAGGGAAACATTCCCCGATCGCTGCAGCCGCACATCGCGGTAATGTCTCCCTGCCTGTGATTAGCACAGCGCCGGGTTCACTTCCTGGCGGGCACGTGCACTTGTGAACATGCCTGAGCTCATCCTTAGCTGCAAACCCATGATGTTGGCAAGCCTAACATCGTCCCTTTTCTTGACCTGCTTCATAGCCTGTAAAAGTACTTTCACACTGGGGCGGGCGGTAGATCCTCACAACTTCAGCTTCGGAAGCGCTGCCCATTGTTTTCAATGGGCAGGGCGGTGGAGGAGCGGTGTCACCGCCCAAAGATGCTGCTTGCAGGACTTTTTGTAACGTCCTTCAAGCTCACCACCCCAGTGAGAAAGCACTCAGGGCTTTCACATTGGGGTGGATTGGGGGGAATTTTTGAGGCGCTTTACAGGCGCTATTTTTAGCTAAATAGTGCCTGTAAAGTGCCTCAGTGTGAAAGTCGTCTAATGGAAACCTTACAGTTATATTGTTTTGAGACAGAGGTAGACCTATGTGCAAGTCACCTCTTTTAGTTAAAGGAGTTGTAAAGGCATAAGGTTTTTTATTTTAATGCATTAAGATAAAAAAAACCTTCGGTGTGTTGCAGCCTCTTGGGGGCCCCCCCCCCCCCC
>BLSH010195600.1:298253-322376 GCA_018402905.1 Glandirana rugosa | reverse complement strand
TCCAAATGCCAAATGCTTCCCATAGGACTGAACCCAGCAATCAAAAAACAGATACTATGCGCTGTTCCCTTCTCATGGGCCCCTTTATCCTCCCTGAAATATTTAGGAGTCCAGATCACTTCGCCAACCTCGAATCTTCTCTCATCTAATCTAGCAACTCTTGTGGCTACGTTGGAGAAAGAAGTGAAGAATCTATCATCAACCTACACAACATGGGCAGGCCGCATTGCCCTGACAAAAATGTTCTTATTACCGCATATTCTTTATTTATTTAGAACCCTACCTATCCCAATTGTCCCAGCACATCTTAAGAAACTGCAAAAATTAATAAACTCCTTTATCTGGAACGCTAGACGCCCCAGGATTAAATCATCAACACTCCTACGTCCAACTCAATATGCGGGTCTGGGAGCCCCCAACGTGATTACCTACTACAAAGCGACTATCCTGACCACAATGAAAGAATGGTGGAACCCCAGACAACATCCTCCCACATGGAGACAAATCGAAGCTACTGCTTTAGGCAAAGACCTTAAACAAGTTCTAGGTGCAATGGCTATATCTCCAACTGCAGAAAAACACTTCCTAAGCTCCATCACCACAACTCTTAGAGTGTGGCACTCTATCAATGGGTCCCATAATTCAATTTCCAATACAACTCTTCATAAACTTCCTCTACAATCCCTAGAATACCTAATCCCACACCTCTCTTTAACCTCCTGGGTAGCAGCTGGCATCTCCACCGTGGGCCACTTTTATCAACAAAACCACATAAATTCCTTTCAATCACTGAAGGATCGATACTCCTTGGATAAAGCCTCTTTCTATAAATACCTCCAAATTAGGCACGCTCTTCAACCCTTAAAAGAACCCCAAGATCACATAGTGGAGGATATACTCAACTTGTTTGAACAACCGAAAATTCCCTGGAAAGGGATATCTCCAATCTATAAGCTTCTCACCAAACCCTCCTCTACAGAAAAGACTTCATCCATGCTAAAGTGGGAACACTCCTTACAGTTCGAAGCCTCACAAACCCAATGGCATGTAGCGGCATCGGCGCCGCTCAAATACTCCAGATGTATTACTCATTGGGAATCGGCTCAAAAACTACTACACCACTGGTACATTACGCCCACCCAACTAACAAAAAATGTCTCCAGAGCACTCCAATCAATGTTGGAGAAATTGTTGCGCAGTGGGCTCACTTCCACACATTTGGTGGCATTGCCCATTCTTAAATAAGTTCTGGGAGGATGTGTTCAAACTCGCAACGGCAATTACTGGAATAACTATAACACCAAATCCACCCCTAGCATTGCTGAACATGAACCTACACCAATTTCCAAGAGACTTCCACTGCCTTCTCACCCATCTCTTCATCGCAGCTAAATTATCTATAGCATGCAAATGGAAAACAACCTCTCCCCCATCCGTACAATCCACCATTGACATCTTGAACGACCATGCCCATTACGAATACATGTTTGCCAAAGCAAATCTACAATTAACCACATTTTTTTCGCAGATGGAATCCCTGGCTTCAAAACCCTAATGGAACTTTGAAACTATAGCAACGCTCACCTGCCTACACTCAAGGTTGACTTTCTGTCTCTCCCGCCAACTCTTCTCAAAACAATCATCATCGATAATGATAGAACATTAATAATAAGAGGCAGTTAACCGCCTCCCCTACTCATCACTACCTCTCACAGTAAACTTTTTTTCTGGAACCGGCACCAACCTAACCTCAACCTATCCTGAACCGCCCTCCCCCTTACACCTACACCTCCTTAATCCCTCTTTGATCCTACTTCCCTCCTCGTGTCCAGGAAGGTTTACATGGACTACCACGACCTGATTCCTATGTTCATGTTCTTATCTATAGGTTATTAAAAATGTTAGACTTAATGTTCCATAAAGTCGTTAAGCTACTTGAGGTTCTCATAAAATTCGAAACTCCCTCAAACAAACTTTGAGGAAACACTATACATCGGGGTTAAAGTGAGCCCCCCTATATGACGCAGCAGGTTCCCAATAGGGGCGTCTGGGGCTCACACATAATGTTTGTCTATAGAAACTTCAGACACTCCATCAACTTAGTTACTGATCCACATCACACTTAAAACCTATAAGACCATACAGAACCTCAGGTAAGCTTCCTTAATACTCTTTCTCGCTGTACTGCTTACTGTTTGCAGATTTGCAATGTAATGCTTACTTATAAACTAACCTTGGCTAATGTTACCCTGTAAACCTCCCTTACCTTGTTAAATCTCAATAAAAACATTGAAACAAAAAAAGATTGGTTGTCAGACATCTACTGGACGCGGCAAAAATGTGCATCCCACTACGATGGAAATCACAGCTCCCACCAACAGTGGGCATGTGGGTTAGGAAGGTAGAAGAAATAAATAAGTTAGAGGACCTGGTCCTAACAGCTAGACACCAACACGAGCGCTATAAAAAAACCTGGACCCTTTGGAATCTATTCATCTTCTCAGAAGCGGGTAAGGCACTTTTTGACCCTGAAACAGCAAGGTAGATATAAAACCCATACCTGACCCTTCAGTAAGAGTCAACCTTAGTCCTCAAGTCTCGCTCTCGCGCATGTCCTCCCCCTGGAGGTTCCATACTTCCTGCCCCCCCCCTTTTTCTCTCTATCTTTCTCTGACTTTAAGCTACTCCTAACGTCCATCTACTCTTGATCTGCTCATCTCTCCTCACTCCTGATGGATTTTTTCTTCCTTTCTTCTTTTTTGGTTTCTAATTGAAAGAAGGAAAAAGATAAATGTGAGTCGGAGCCACTATCTCCACATTTTAACTGGAAGTTGCACTAGTAATTTTGCATGTTATGTTTGCTTATTTGTAATCCATTGTAAACACTTCCTGTCTCGTATTTGGTTGTGGATTCTGTCTCACATCTTTGGATAAATAAAAGATTTGAAAAAAAAAAAGTGCATCCACATACACATTTCCCCATCTTTATTACATTTTGTTAATAAGCCCCCCCCCATCATGTCTGGGAGGCCAACAAGGAGAGGTAGACGTTCCCATGACACTGTGAGGGGGCCAGCAGCGTCTGTGTCCACAGGCAAAGGTGGACGGGGTCCGTCCTCAGGCAGGGCATCATTTCCTATGTTTAGTGATGTTGCCTGTGCTATCCAGCCACAGCCTGCAGAGGAGGTGGTGGACTGGCTTACTAAAACATCCTCATCCTCCATCACCCAAGCAGAGACTAGTGCACAGTCCACCGCAGCTGTCAGAGTGACTTATTCTGCCTCCTTGTCCACAGCTACCCCTGCCATAGCCCCAGCATCAGGCATGGAGGAGTCAGCTGAGTTATTTGAACACAGCGTCAGCCACTTGCTCCTTGACAATGCAAGCCATTACTTGATTCAGATCTTAGTTCTGAGGTTGCCGAAGGTATGAACATGAGCCTACAGATAGGGGAGAACACTGGTAAACAACAAATTGGCAGTCATTTTTCCCCCAGGTTGACTCCAGTGATGATGAGGATAGAGGGGATAATGATAACGATGAGGTCACTGATGCAACTTGGGTGCCGGATAGAGCAGAGGAGGAAAGTGAGGGTGAGGCACAACCCCAATGAGGCAGCCACCATGGAAGTAGAGAGCAGACACCCTATTCCACCAGATTGTGGAGCTGTTATCTCAGCTGTCTGGGCCATTTTTAGCACATGTGCAGCCAATCGCACTGTTGCAATTTGCAAACTTTGCCTCAAACAGATCAAGCATGGCAAAAACACCAGCTATTTGGGTACCACATGCTTGACAAGGCATTTAACCTCCCACCACTCGGCCCATTGGCAAGAGCACCTGAAAGCCACACAAAAGGTATGCAATTCTGCTCCTCCTCACTCCTCACCTTTCCAGTCTATCCCTGCTACACCTCATGACCTCTTAGCAGCCTCCAATGACAGGGATGATGGTATAATGAAGGGTGTCACAGGTCTTTGCAGTGCGTCTCCCAGTAGCACACCACCAGCTGTACACTATAGCACATATGTTGCTGCTCCATCTGCTGCAGCAACAACAAAAAAATACACTCACATGCCCAGCATATAAATTCAAGCTTGTCAAAACTGTTGGCTTTACAACTCCTGCCTTTCTGTCTGGTGGATTCTGCCCCCTTCTCTGAATTTGCAGAATGTGCTGTACCACAATGGCAGGTTCTCAGTCATTATTTCTTTGCACGTAAGGCTATTCAGCTCTGTACCACCATGTGGAAGGCAATGTTGTGGCATCGTTGGGCAAGGCAGTCAGCCACAAGGTCCACGTTACTGCTGACACGTGGTCCAGCAAGCATGGTCAGGGACTATATATTTAGTTCACAGCACACTGGGTAGCTCTGCTTGCAACTTGGAAGGATTCAGGACAGAGTTTAGTGCTGCAGTTTGTTGTACCGTCACATCTCCATACAGCTAGTGGTGATGATGCAAGATTTGTCAGCTCCTCCTCCACGCCCTCCTCAGATGAATCGTCCTATGAACCACCAGTACCTCCTAAGCATTCAAGGGACTATTCAATGAGTCAGGCTAAAAGATGCCATGCAGTGCTTCAGCTGGTCTGTTTAGGTGACAGGAGCCACACAGCAGCAGAGATTTTTGCAGCCCTCCAACAGTAGACCCAGAGGTTGTTCATGCCATGCCAGCTGGAGCCAGGAATGGTGGTGTGCAATAATAGCACAAACCTCCTGTCCGCACTTAGACAGGAAAAGTTGTGCCATGTCTGGCACATGTCCTCAACTTGGTGGTGCAGCATTTCTTAAGCAGGTACCCAGGTACCCAGGATTGGAAGATCTACTAAAGCAGGTCAGAAGAATCATACACAGCCAGTGCTCGGTTGGCTGAAATTCAGTGGAAATTCCACCTGCCCGTAAAACGCCTGATTTGTGACATGTCCACCAGGTGGAACTTGACTTTGGCAATGCTGCAGCGGCTTTACATACAGCAGACTGCAAAGGGTACCTATGTCAGTATGGCAACAAGCTCAGGCAAGTTTGGCTTTTTTCCCACACAATGGCTGCTGATAAAGGATGCAGCACTGTACTGTCTCCATTTGAGGGGGCAACAAGGATGGTGAGCCTTGACAATGCATGCATCAGTGATGCAATCCCTGTTGTGTTCCTGCTGGAGCAGACTCTGCATGGCATTATGGACAGGGCACTCGAGGCAGAGCAGTGGGAGGAAAGAGGAGGACTTCCTTTCATCTCAAGGTCCACTTTATGCAGATACCATTCTTGCAAAAACACACAAGAGGAGAGGGAGGAGGATTCTGACAGTTTTGGAGACATTGAAGCAGAGGAAGACATATGTCAACCCTTAAGAGATGGTTTTCCATCCCCAGAACCCTTGGGAGTAGTAAGTGGCTGGAAGGAGGCAGTTCCAGATACTGTAATCCTCAGTGACCCTGAGGAGTCTGCTTCTCATGCCTCCACAAACTTGCGATGCATGGGCTCCCTCATTTTTCAAAGCCTGCAAAAGGACCCGGGAATACGTGGTATGAAGAAGGAGGACACCTTAAAGAGGAGTTTATGTAACACCTTTCCAAACTCTGGCAGGTTACAATTTCATCGAAAATGTAGTTTTGTGGCTTCTGTTGGTCAAGAAAGGAGCGGCGGAGAAGGGGGCCACCTCAGTGATGCATTTCAAAAAATGTTTAGTCCTCGGCAACCAGGGCTGTCAGCTTTTACATCTCATCAACAGCATCTGCATCATATGGTGGGAGATTATCTAGGGGCAAAAACAGACATGGAGAGCTTTCCATTTGATGATCCACTGGATTACTTGCTCCACTGGGTTACTTGTCCAGTGTGCAATTGAGCTGCTGGGCTGCCCTGCATCAAGCATGCTTTTTTTGACAGCAAGGCCAATTCTTGCTTTCATCAAGAGTACCTCTATAGGGTAAAGGTGTGAAGGCACCACCGACACCCAAAGACCAAATTTTCAGCGCCTGTTTGACAGGTGCATATCATTTCAATTTTTGACAGCAAGGCCAATTCTTGCTTGCATCAAGAGTACCTCTATAGGGTTAAGGCACCTCCAACACCCAAAGCTCAATTGTTAGCACCAGTTACTTCTATCTAAAGTCTGCAAAAGAGACACCAGAATTAATCCAAAAAATCTCAAATCTTGTTCCGAGAGCACTATATTGTGGCCTCATCATACAAATTGGCTACCCAAGCCGTTGTCTACAAAATAAAGAAAGCTTGCAGGAAAAATGTCATTTTTTTTTTTTTTTTTTTAATTTCATTATTGCTGCAGCAGGTTCTATACATGGTTTAGATGTGCTACTTTACAGGCAGACTAAGGGGACCCCCCAGGCCCTATATATAAAGGAACAAATCAAAAAACAAACAGAAATTAAAAAAAAAGGAGGAAGGAGGCGTGACTAGCCTCTGAAATGTGTTCCAATTGGTCAGTTCCACTCCGGGTTTTGACAGCTGTCATTTGGCTCCCTGCAGCTCATGGCTTGAGCATCCTTTCCCCTGTCTCCACGGGACGCCGCAGTGGCAAGGACCACCCCACAATCCTATTGAGGATCCTGTACACAGCCTATCCAGGCACTGACAATCTTCCATATTAACCCTGTGAGTTGAATCTGTTAATTGTTTTTTTATGTTGACTCTGTTTTAGACTTTTGGTCACTTGGCGCCTTTCTCTTTTCCTCTACTATATTTAAAGTAATTTTTCAATTTTATTGTTATTTCTCATTTTTATGGTTTCACTTTAAGCATAATCGCTGCTCATTTAAAAATGGTGTTTTTTACACTCTTTATTTTATGGATACATGTCCCCTAGGGCGAACCTCCATAATTATTGTATGCCCAATTACTTGCACACAAGCCTTCAAAATGGGCACTTTTGATTTTTCCAGTTCGGATCCCATAGACTTCAATGGGGTTCATTATTTGGATTTGAACTTTTCCAATGTTTGAAAGTTCTGCCGCAAACCGAACTGGGGGTCGTTCGGCCCATGTCTACTGACAAGCAGTAGGTTTGTTCAGCCTGATAACAAGGGCTGCAGTTGTATAGTTAGTGCTGGGATACGGCTAGGATTTTGTTTTGGAGTTTAAGCCTTATTCATTTTCTGAAACTTTGTACAGCACCTGTAAATAGCTTTGTACATAGCCCCAATAAACACTGCACCATTTGGACACTTCCTCACTGAACTGGCATCTTTTCCTGCAAGGTTGCTGAACCCAGGGAGCATGTGTACCTGCTACCTAACCACAGCTCACACCAGCTTGATTTTCAATTTTTTTAAATCTACAACTTTCATTAAGATAATATTTGGTGACCCTGCCAGCCATTCACATTTAACTAATGCAATTTTATGGTTCCTAGACAATATATCACCCCAAACACATAAGCCCATCGCAGTGCTGACATGTATACTGAGAAGTAGGTGTGTGTTCTGGGGGCAGGACACAGAAGAAAGACCAACATAGTAGTTGGCCTTTCCCCTGTGTCCTGGGCTGTGTGTGTGGCTGGGGGTGGGATCTAACTGGTAGAGCATGCTCTGTTCAGCTACACAGATATCTTTAGTTACCCTGAGAATTGACGAGGAATGCCGAAAAAATAATTTTTAGGTGAATAAAAAAGTCCTTTTCTCTTCTGTTCATTGGAGGACACAGTTCTGCAAAAATAGAATGGAAAATAAGACTAACTGTCTTATAGAAAAAAAATGCAGGTCAGTCGTGCTTCTGCCTGCAAAAATTTATGCTCAAAGGTACATATCATATTCACTTTTTAAACCTTGGTGAAATATGAGCTGCCGACCAAGTGGCTGCCCTACAAACCTGAAAAAATAATGCCTGAGCTGGAAGGCCCAGAATGTACTTACTGCCCTGGTAGCTATAATTGGTGGTTATTAATGCATGATGGCATACACTCATGCAATTGTTTGCCAAATCCAGCATAAGATTGTGGCAGTTGATGCTGCAAGCCCCTTTCTGGTTGGGCCATCCATAAGCACAAACAAGGAATCTGTCCTATGAAAACCCGGTCATGGCTTTCACTGCTTCCACTTTTCTATCTGTAGGATCTTCACTGGAATATCCATAACTTTGTTTAACCACTGCTCTGCAGGGCTTTTTTTACATATATAGTAAAGAAAAGATTTTTTATCACAGGCATAATTTTAGATGAGTGGATTATATGTTGCTACCTGCAGGTGATTGGGTTGGCACACAGAACTGAAAGGGCCCTTTTATAAGCCCTTGCACTGATAGTTATCCATACTTTTTAGCAAAGAATAAAGATAAACAGAGGCAGAGGGGATGGTCCAGTGTCCTGTACTGTACTCCAAGAAACTGATTTTACAGGTAAGTCAAAAACCTTTTTTTTCTTGTATACAACTCAGGCATAGTCCCTGTACAAAGGCCCTCACCATAGAGTGAAAGGCTAATGGAAATTGGGAGAGCATAATCAATAGCGAAATTTGTCCTTTGAGGGTACTAAAGGTCGGACAGTGATTCAGACTCGACTGAAGAAAAGCCAGCATCAGAGTATCATCTAGGATGAAACTTTCTCTTCTTGCCCCATACAAATTAAGTCTTCCAGGTTCAATGGTACATTTTGCAAGAAGTTAACATCGTAGCACAGAGAAGTGTTGAGTTAACCAAATCCAATTAACCTCTATCCTTCAGGCCCTGTGCTTCAACAGACAGGCTGTCAAAGCCAGTGAGCGTGAAGCAGGATGGTATATCGGGCCTTCAGACATAAGGCCTGTGTGATCCGGAAGAGGCCAAGGAGAGTCTGCCAGAAGCCGGAGTATGTCTGAGCACCAAGCCCTACTGGGCCAGTTTGGTGCCACAAGAATCAGCGGAATTCCCTCTGACTCAAACTGGTGGAACAGTCTTTGAAGGGGCTTCAGTGAAGAAAAAGCATACATCTGGAATACTGATCCCACAGAGTCACTAGAGTGTCCACTGTGATAGCTAATCCCTGGATGCAGTAATTGACCTATCTAGTTTGTTGTTTAACCAAGATGACAACCAGTATACATCTGGTGTCTCCCACCTGCAACAAAGGTCCTGGAACACCTTTGGGTGAAAGGAACACTCTCTTTTATCCAGTTCTTGATGGCTGAGGAAGTTGGCCTTTCAAATTTCTATGACTGGAATGTGTACTATAGTCAGGCAGAATGTGGCACTCTACCCTGGTCAGAGTCCTTTCTGCTTTCTTTTTAACTGTTCAACTTCTTTGCTTTCTTGATGGTTGATGTAGGCCATAGGCATGGCATTGTCTGACTGATCCTGCATTGGAAGTCCCTGAAGCTGAGAAATTCAGTGTTGAAGGGACAGCCGATTAACTCTGAGCTCCAAAATGTTTATTGGAAGATTGGATTCCTTCACCAACCAGGTTCCCTGAAGCATCAACATTTCAAGGGTTGCTCCCTAGCCCAACAGACTGACACCTGTCATGAGAATCTCCCCAGTCATTGGGAGTAATAACTTCCCTGACTCCAACACCAGATTGGAAAACCCACCAAGTCAGAGAGAGAGAGAGACAGGCCAAGGGAGACAGACACCGTGGCCCAGGTAGTCCACAGTGTGGGCACCCCAAGAGCGAAGAAGAGAACAAACGGAGCCAAGACTTTTCTGAAGAACAGAGGAAAGCAAGTCCAAAAACTGGCCCATCACAAAACTTAAAAAAAGCTGGTGGTGGGGGGGGATAGCAATGTGCAAATATGTATCTTTGAGGTCCGCATATGCCAGCAGATCCCCCTATTGCATGAAAGCAATACCCGACCTGGCTGATTCCATATGAAACTTTTGCATACAAAATAAGACCTTCAGCTCCAGGATAGGACAAATACTGTCCTTGGCTTTTGGAACAGTGAACAGGTTGGAGTAAGAACACTGAAACCTCTCCCCTGCAGGCACAGGAACAGTTACTATATCCACTGACATAAACATGTAGACTAGGCAGAGGTTATCTGCACAAGATCCGGCTACAGGTACTAGGTAGAGATTTGCAAGGAGGCATCATGGAAGACAGAGGTAATATCACCCATCTGAACATCTGAACAGTGCATTGTCGGCCGCCCGCCCAACCCCCCCATCTGAATCCGTGTAACACCTGGACAGTCTATACAGAAAGTTCAGGGCAGCATGGCAACCATATACTTCCCAGGGAACCCAACTCTGCCCACCTTCTCTTTCCTGTCCCAATCAGCAGCCAGGATTGTGATAAACCAATAGAATAGGATTGCTTATTGCCGCAGTCTAACAGCATTTAAGATTAAAGAACGGCGATTGGATGGCTGTATGTGGGATATAATGGGAATGGGGGTTGGGGATGGTGGTGTTTGGAATGTTTCTGCCCTCTGGCTCCCCGCTCTCTCCTCAGCCTGGGCTCCCCTCACTCTTCCACCAGGCCCTGCTCCCAGCCCCAGTCCAGTTTGAATATGGTGTCCGCGATCAACCTTTATTTCCAGCCTGGGGCAAGGTCCTGTCGGGACACCATTTTAAAATCTGTGTGGCCAAATCAGAACAGTTGACAATTATGATAGGCAAATGCACATTCCACCCAGGAAACAGAGCTGTCCAACACAACAGCCAGGGAATCCAGGGATGTGGGTGGCCCTGGGCTACCGGACCATGAGAGAGAGGAACCCAAAGACGAGAGTGACAGCACATGGCTTACAAGTATTGCAAAATATAATACAACATTTTGGGGAAAAGGGCATCTCTGTCCTGCAGGTCCCCCACAGGAATCTGCCTTTGCTCCTGCAATGCCCACCAAACTGAGACAGTGTAGGGCAGAGTCCCACAACTGGGTTACTTACAGTCCCAAGACCAAGAAGTACTAGTGGCAGCAGTTCTCCCACCCAGCATAAGAGAAGCTTACAGATGAGCACTAGCACTGGGCAGAAAGCCTGGCATGTTAAAGTGATTGTAAAGACTCAGTTTTTTTTTATTTTTATAACAAACAATATACTTACCTCCTCTGTGTAGTTGCTTTTGCACAGAGCAGCCCAGATCCTCCTCTTCTCAGGTCCCTCTTTGCTGCTCCACCCCTCCCCCTCTCTCCCCTGATTGGCTGACTGATTTTGATTGACAGCTGCAGGAGCCAACGGTGCCGCTGCTGTGTCTCAGCCAATCAGGAGGAGTGTCTGGGACAGCTAAGATACTTATGGACATCGCAGCAGATAGAAGGGGCTCAGGTAAGCAATTAGGGGGTGCTGGAGAGGCTGCTACACACAGAACGTTTTTTTATCTTAATGCATAGAATGCATTAAGATAAAAAACCTTCTGCCTTTACAACTCCTTTAAGCAGTATGCCACCCCTCACTTACACAGACGATGCCCAAACAGCAGTGCACAATGAGAAACATGGAGTTTTAAGCTCCTATGAACTTGTTAGGATCCAAAGCTGTTCATCATGGTGGCTGCAGACCACTACATGCCAGGTAGTAGCAGCAACAAGGTTGGAAGTAGCAGCACTCAAACGATCCAATTTCCAAAAACAATTTTATTGCATCAAAAGGTGATACAGACAACAAACATAAGGTCCAGCTGACGCGTTTCGCACCCTACAGTAGGTGCTTACTCATAGCTTGACCAAAATATGTGAACAGTGCATATATATAACCAAACATACATAATAATTAGACAATCAAGAGATTGAACAATTAGATAATAGACATCAGGAGGGGCCACAGCAAAACCTGGATAATGTGTACGTGGCCAAGAATACCTTTGTGTAGACAACACAATATTGTACATTGAATAGTGATAAAAAGAAAAGAAAACACCACGTAAACTAACTTCAGGTATAACCGTGATTACATGAATGGGCATTAATTTAACCCTCTGTATGATAAACCATATCAATATCCTGACATAATGAAACACAGTGACTGATGAATGTGTTGTAAATGTATGCCATTACACATGTGATAAATAAACAATATCATTGGAGTCAACCCAATAAATAAGTGAAATAACAGTGAAATGATGAATGTGAATCCACATGACACAGCATAAGTAAAATCAAGCTGGAGATAGTACATAATCTCACATGTGTAGGTTTTGTATTATGTTACTATTATGTACTATCTCCAGATTGATTTTACTTATGCTGTGTCATGTGGATTCACATTCATCATTTCACTGTTATCTCACTTATTTATTGGGTTGACTCCAATGATATTGTTATATTTATCACATGTGTAATGGCATATATTTACAACACATTCATCAAGTTTAGGAGATATTCCCGGGACCTATATGTAAGTCTTACTATAGGTTTACCTGTAGGTTAAAGTGGTTGTCCAGAGCTGACAACCACTTTAACATCTACAGGTCCGCGCTATTGACAAAAGACGTCAACAGCGCGGACCTGAAAATCCGGGTGGACATCCATGGACGTCCGCCCCTTTACACGCCCCCCGCACGCTGTGGGGGCGTGCCCGCGGGTCGGGCGGACTCGATGTCCGCTCCTGACCCGCGATCGCCGTACAGAGCAGTAGAACGGGGAACCGCCGATGTAAACACGGCGGTTCCCCGTTCTGTGACAGGGGACAAACAGATCTACTGATCCCTGTCACTGGGATCAGTTAGATCTGTTATGTCCCGACCAGCCCCGCCCCCCCACAGTTAGAACACACCCAGGGAACATTGTTAACCCCTTCACTGCCCCCTACAGGTTAACCCCTTCACTGCCAATGACATTTATACAGTAATCAGTGGACATTTAAATTTCTGATCGCTGAATAAATGTCATTGGTCCCAAAAAAGTGTCAAAAATGACCGACATGTCCGCCCGGATATCAAAGTCCCGATAAAAATCGCAGATCGCCGCCATTACTAGTAAAAAAAATAATAATAATAAAAACGCCATAAATCAATTCCCATAGTTTGTAGACGCAATAACTTTTGCGCAAACCAATCAATAAACGCCGATTGCGATTTTTTTTACCAAAAATATGTAGAAGAATATAAATCGGCCAAACCCAATGAATAATTTTTTTATTTTTTTTTATTTTGGGATATTTATTAGAGCAAAAAGTAAGAAATATTGTTCTTTTTTCAAAATTGTCGCTCTTTGTTTTGTTTATAGCGCAAAAAATAAAAACCGCAGAGGTGATCAAATACCACCAAAAGAAAGCTCTATTTGTGGGGGAAAAAGGACATCAATTTTATTTGGGTACAACGCCGCACGACCGCGCAATTGTCATTCAAAATGCGACAGCGCTGAAACCTGAAAATTGGTCTGGGCAGGAGGGGGGTTTAAGTGCCCAGTAAGGAAGTGGTTAAGCTTTGACAAAAAAAAAAACCCTGGAAGCCGATTGGTTTCTATGCAGAGTTGCACCAGATTTTGCACTCTCTAGTTTTAGTAAATCAACCCCACTGTGTCTCTGCTCTGTGTTCTGTTACCCCGCCCCTCACTATCAGGAAGAAGAGATACATGGTCACATGACAGAACTTTTAATCTTGTAAAAAATTAAGAAAGGTAATTTCTGAAGCTAAGCAAAGGCAGTTATGGTACATGCCTAATTATAACTATATTAGAAAGTGTCTATAAGATTGTACATTCACAACTACTTTTTTTACTTAATTTACAAGTTTGAAAATGTCCTAACTTCAAGACACCAATTAAAAAAAAAAAGAATAACTGGATTGTCCACATCTGTCAAGGGGTTTTAATCATCAGCAGGGGCCACAGTGGGCTGTTTTATCTTTTAGTGCACCTAACGTCCTACTCCTGCAGGTGTCGATGAACCCAGCCGGTAATTATTCTGTACTAGAGCATTACTGTGTCCTCCAATAAACAAAAGAGAATTATATTTTGAAAAATCCAATAGTACTCTAGAGAATAAGACCTTATTAAACTATAATAACTCAAAGAAAATATCAAACTTGTACCTGTTTAATTTTGAAACGTAAATCTGTAAGAAGAGCATCCTTCCATTTGGGAGTTACATTGTCACCAGCTGTAAGAATTTGATCCCATACCTACATGAAATAAAATCAAAACAAGATTATAAAAAAATAGAACCAACAATCATAAAATTATAACGAAAAAACGAAAAATGTAATATATTGTAGCTTATCATTAATTGGATGTGGTGTTTGCATTAGTTTTCTTCTTTTCTAGGCTTTTTTTCCCCATCTGTTTTCACCTGGTGATCTGGCCAATAACACACCTCCTGTATTGGAGTGCCTCCAATCTGGAGGAAAAAGCACCATGGACACTTTTTGACAGCAGCATTGTCTGGGGGGAAGGTAATGTTAGATGTACTAGCAGACATATGTTAAACACCCTGCCAGGCCATTTTATGTGGCCCTCATATCTCTACTGCAGCTGCAGCAACTCCTTCATCTCCACCCCCACCTTGTCTCAGTTGTCGACAGCAGAGAGGAGGACAGAACTCCTTCGCCAGATCCTGTGCTCACTATGCAGCCACAGAGAATCTTGTCTCTGCCCCCCATCCCATCCCAGAAGCAGAGAGGACAGAACTCCTCCTGCAGATCCTGCACCTCTCTGTGCAGCAGCAGCACCTCCTTGTCTCTGCCTTCACCCTCCTCTGTTCCTCCTCCAGACCCTCCGCTCCCAACTTCTTCACGGTAGCAGCACAAGGTAAGGGGGGTGCACTGTGATGTATGAGAGGGTGGAGGTCTCTTGACTTCTGATGGTGGGGGGCTCTTGACATATGTAAGGAGGGGTGAGGTGCTATGGACATCTAATCTTACAGATACAACCGGTCCTTTGAGAACAACCCTAATGCTGATGAAATTTAGTTTGACACCCCTGTAATAGCAAATTTAGATATACTAACAAAGTTAAGCCAAACTCTAGATATTACTTTATAATCAGTTACAGCAAATTTTTTTTTCCTTTCAGGATAAAGGTTTTACATAAATAAATAAAATCTGACCATTGTCCCTGTCAGTTTTAAATGGGTTGTCTCATCCCTGTATCTGCTACATCTGCAGGAGAGCTTGAAAAACAAGACTTACTGGCAGGACCACCAGATAAAAATAGTGGAAAGAAAGCCTGCCAAAAAATGTTTTCATTTTCGTTTCACTTGTTTGTTTTTTTTGTTTTTTTTTCGGGTCATTCCTTATGATCGCAATTTGTAAATTCGAAAATTTGTGATTTCATAAATTCAAAAATCAAAAAATTCAAAAATCAAAAAATAAGAAAGAAAATCTGAAAATTTTAAATAACTAACTAATAATAACTAACTATTAAATTATAGGTATTGGAATTTCCTTTCAAATTTGGCTTTTAGTGTACATAAAGAATACAAATTTATCCGAGGTTACGAATTATGCGAAATAACGAATGTTGCATCTAAACAAATGGAACTGTACAAATTAATAATACATAATAATAATAAAAAGTTATTATTATTATTGTTGTTATTTATTATTATTAATTCATCATGTTCCATTTGTTTAGATACGGCATTCGTTATTTCGGATAAATCATAACTTTCGTAAATTGGTTACATTCACTAACAGCCAAATTTTAAAGAAAATTCCAATACCTATATTTTAATAGTTAGTAATAGTTAAGTTATTATTGCAGATTTTCGAATTTTTGGGTTTTCGGATTTTCGAATTTTGAATTTACGAATTCGCAAATTTATGAATTTTAGAATATTCAAATGTACGATTATACGGAAAAATTGCTAAACGGGTTCTCGTTAATTTGGATATTTCTGAATTAACGAATTTGAAAAATTAATTTGGAACAGAACGAATTGCACATGTCTACTGATGGCATTGGTTACAGAAGAACTTCCAAACTTCTGAATGTTCCAGTGATAATGACCAGATGCTCCTCGCAAGATTTATGACAGAGAAGCTAAAAGAATTATCAGAAGGGTTGTCCAAGAGCCAAGGACCACTTGTGGAGAGTTTCAGAAAGACCTGGAATTAGCAGGTACAGTTGTTTTAAAGAAAACAATTAGTAATGCACTCAATCGCCATGGCTTGTATGCACGCTCATCACTCAAGACTCCATTACTGAAGAAAAAGCATGTTGAAGCTTGTTTAAAGTTTGCTGCACAACATTTAGACAAGCCTGTGAAATACTGGGAGAATATAGTCTGGTCAGGTGAGACCAAAATTGAACTCTTTGGATGCCATAATACACACCATATTTGAAGGTCATATGGCACTGCACATCACCCCAAAACACCCCCTATGCCAACAGTCAAGTTTGGAGGTGGAAGCATCATGGTGTGGGGCTGTTTTTCAGCATACTGTACTGGCATATTTATTTCATTAAAGGATGTACCAAGACATTCTTGATAAAAATCTGCTGCCATCTACCAAGATGATGAAGATGAAAAGAGGACGGACAGTTCAGCAAGACAATGATCCCAAACACAAAGCCAAGGAAACTCTCAATTGGTTTCAAAGAAAGAAAGTAAAGCTGCTAGAATGGCCCAGCCAATCAACTGACTTGAATCCAATGGAAAATCTATGGAAAAATATAAAGATCAGAGTTCATAGAGGAGGCCCACAAAAGCTTCAAGATAAAATACATTTTAGTTAGCGTGTTCAATGCTTTTTCCCTGTGTCATTCCATTTTATTACACATAACTTAATTTCTGAACTTATTTGTTTTGGTTTCTTTGTATGTATGGATTGCATGTCAATAGAACCTTTAGAAATATATTTACGCAGAAAAATGGTGACGTGTTCAATACTTATTTTACCCGCTGTATTCTCAGAAAACAAAAACTGCAGTGGCATTCACAAGTAATGCAATAGATATGAATAAGCCATGAAACCAGTTGTTGCTTATAAAAGAAATCTGAATTTGCAGATTGTAATATCGCAGTAGCCAGGGTTGTGCGGCACGTGTTACACTGAGAGATATCTAGCAGATATTTTAGTTGTTTAAGTGAACAACTTTACTTTACTAATGTTTGCCTGTTTGTAAACTGAAATATTTTGGGCCGGGGGCATATTATTCTCTAATCCTATTTTCCTATTTCCTCTTTCGGGCAGATTTAGTTTGTGTTTTTTCTGTAACAGATACATACAAGCAGAACATGGGCTTTCCTGACACAAGCATGACAGTATATACGTATGGGCAGGCTCCGTAAGTAAGTCTCCTCCCTTCAGGCACTGCTTCACTGCTGAGTAGAATTATAGGGGTCTGATAATGTTGAGTTTTATATATATATATATAAGAATTTATAATACGCTTGTTCTTACTTTCCTTAGGCGTTTTTGTTTGTGTTCCTGAGAAAACGAAACTCTTGGATATGTGATGACATGAACTACTCCCTTTTGGCTTCAAGATGGACTTCTTATCAAAAAACAGTTTAGACTAGAACTGTCATGGCGCTGCCCATGTATTTCCTTCTTTGCTCAGCTCACTTGAGCTGGTCTTTGTGTTTTATCTCCCACTGCAGTGAAAAATAAAAAGTGCACCCTTTTTAAAAATGTGGATTTGCTATCTCATCTGAAAGGTCTTGTTTTAAGACTCCTGAAACAAATTAAACAGCTGGTGCCCTGTGACTCGGATTCAGCTCCAATGGATCCCTGAACACAGAAATTGGGAAATCCTTGGTTCGCAGAAGGAGTGGCCACAATAAGAAGCATTTATTCTTATTTATTCTGCCTGCCAAGGTGAGTAGCAATTGGAGTCTGAGGTCCATTGGCTGAAGGAGTTTGTGTTTTGGATGAGATAGTAAGATAAAATTGAGTGTACACTAGAGTAATGTTTATGATGTTATACAGTTTGACCCAAATAACTCCTTTACTTTACCTGTTGCAGAAATAATAGAGCAGATAATAATTATCATTGTTGGTGGATTGTTGATGTTTTGTTTCTATGTTTGTGGGTGTCAATAGAGTTATGAGACTTGTGATAAGGTCAAACCAGAGGACTGAAGTGTGAGCCTGTGTGGTGTGTAATGCCTATGTGGCAAGTGTAAAGGCCTGTGTGGCCAAGTGTAATAAAGTGCCATTTGACGGCTACTGTGAGTAGCCCGGGGAGAAACAATTTGGGCGATGACCCAAAAATTGTAAGTTGAGACTCAAGAGTGAGGACTCTAGATTGGGAGCATGGCGCTCCCATGGACCTCCCAAGCTGTGAGAAGTAGACGTGGCACAAGTAGTCCTTTGACAGAAATGACAGACAGATATGGACAGTGGTTAAGAAATGACACCAAGACCATTATAGGGTGGACGAAAATTAGATCAGATCCAATACCAGCAAAAGGAGTTAACGATGTCTTAATGTGGGTTTTTGTGGTTTTAAATGTGTACAATATTGGATTTTTGAAAGTATGGATCGATGTTTTGTAAAATACTAATGTTTGAGGGTCATCCTATGTGATCATTTGGGATTCAAAGATGAGAGTGAAGTCTGCCTGTATCTCCAGATTTCTCCCCCCTCACATTTTCCTTTGTGTGTCTGTGTAAAAGGAGTGAGGTGCCCCTCCTCCCTTCAAATTCCTGGGTGAAACAAGAGCGTTATGAATATCTAAGCATGAGTAATGTGAAATAAAAAAAAGGAGGTGATGTGAAAACGTTGTTAGGTAAAGTTTAAATTGTTTAATTATGGTGCTGTTGTAGAAATAAAATCCTAGTTGAAATTATTGTGAGTTCAGGTTGCTATATAACTCTAGGATTTTTTAAACAAAGAAAGAAAATAGCTGATTGCGGTTGAAATCCTTTTATAGTCCTAAAAAGTTAGCTATGATTATTATAATTATTTAAATGTTTAGTTCTCCATTCCAACCTACTGAGTGTGGAAAGGTTCCACACGCTGATAAGAGACCTAAGGGATATAACTGCTCAGGAAGAGCATGACCAGGTTGATTTTAGTATCTCAGTATGTCAACATATTAAAGGAACTGTGCACATTAAAGCAGTAGTTAGACAAACATTTGACGGCTATTGATTATTTAAAAGAAGCAGATAGGAAAAATGAAAGTGGAGAAGAATAGATTGATGAAGCAGCTTACTTCTCAAGAGTCCGGAATTTAGGACTTGCAAGGTGAATTGTATAAGAAGAAAGTCTCTGTCCAGGAATTAACTGTAACTAAAAGGCTATTGGTGGAAAGGCAAGTTTTTTTTTGTTTTTGTTTTTTGAAGAGGAAATAAGTATGTTATCATCACAAGTGATTTACTGACAGAAAAATCTGAGAGCTACAGAAAATGTTTTAATAGAGGCTTCAGAAAAAACTGAGGATGTTTTGATTACTTTAAGCAGAATGCTTCCGTGGCTGAAGATGGCCAAGCTGACTTTCAAAGAGAAATCAGGAAATGTTTAAATCGTGGTAAAATTAGGCATCTTGCCAAAAGGTACAGACACAAAGGAATATTGTGAACAAGATTATCTTTCTCTGTTGAAATATCTCAGTGAACAGAATTGCCGAGTGTCAAAGAAAAAAGATACAATGGTGCAGACCTCATGCGAAATTCCTTCATCACTGTCCAGACCCTGGAACTAAACACATTGACATTGAAAGAAAACGAACAATATCAAATATGCTTCAGCTGAAAAATCACAAACCATTCAGTGTATTCATCGGAATGGTGTTATATGCGAGATAGTGGATACCCAATTTGTAAGGAACCATCTGGGGCCATTGGAATGCCTATGCACGGGCACACGTTTACTCTAAGAGACTTTCCTGTACCTGTGACCCCGGCTTTCCTTGGACTTTGTTACTCTCTGCCTGCCCTGACCCCCAGCCTGTCTACGACTACTCTTTTGCCTGCTCCCTTGTACCTCCGCTGCCCGCATGTTGCCGACCTTGCTTGTACCTGACGACCCCCCTGCCTGATCCACCTGTACCGCACCGCCAGCCTGTTACCGACCTGGACCGCACCACCATACTTCTGCCTGCATGAGCTTCAGTGGACCCTCACCTACCACCAGTGATTAAGTCCAGCCCTCGTGCCCCCCTGTGCTCCCGATCTCCCTGTCTACACTAGCAGGGGTTCTTGAACCAGGGCCGTAAGAGAGGTTGTCCCCTGCATAAGTCAGACTCGTCCACCAGGTATGTGACAGTAACGGACAGCCATGTCCGAATCTGCGCAGGGGACCTTTCCCATGGATGATTTGTGTGTCCATCTCGCCGGGCTAACCCAAGCCGTGAAAAATCTACAGGAAGGCTACACCCGCCTGGAAGGAAGAGTTCAGGAGCTCTCCATGTCAGCTCCAGCCAGTCCCGGCCAGTCCGCCCCATGCACCATTGTGACTTTGCCAACTGAGTCCAAGGTGTCCATGCCAGAGCGGTTTTCAGGGGGACCACAGAAAAGTAAGAGCATTCCGTAATTCCTGCGAATTATACTTTGCCCTCCAGCCCATGGACTTTCTCTCTAGAAGCAACTAAAGTGGGACTGGTAATCTCCCTTCTCCTAGAGGAGTCACAAGCTTGGGCTCACCGCCTTCTGGAACAGAAGACCCCGGAGACCACCAGCCTGGATCGGTTTTTCCAAGCAATGGCCCAGCTATATGAAGATGCCCACCTGGCGGCCACCGCGGAAGCAGCTCTTCATGCCCTACAGCAAGGCCGATGCACCGCGGAGGAATATGTCTCTGAGTTTCGGCGCTGGAGCACAGACACTGCCTGGAACGATGTGGCCCTTTGCTGCTAATTCAGGCTGGGTCTCTCAGAGCTGCTCAAAGACCAGCTGGCCCGCATTGGGGTGCCACACACCCTCCACGCCCTGATCAATCTGGCCATCCAGATAGATCGTCGCCTGCTGGAACGCAGAGCTGAGAGATTCACAGGGCTCGCACGCCTCACCTGGATGTTGCCCAGGGTACCCAGCTATCCTGGTCCCAACCCAGCTACCTCCTCCTCCTCCGCTCCACAAGACCCCTCGGAGCCCATGCAAATCGGGATTCTTTGCCCATCGCTAACCCCCGAGGAACGTCAAAGACATATGACACACAACCTGTGCCTGTATTGTGGAGGGCCCAGGCATCTGGTGAGGAACTGCCCTGCCAAGGCCGGTAAGTGCGCTACTGCTACCTCTGAGAGACTGATGTACTTGCCAAGTGACAAAGCTCATCTTGTCCTTTCTATTTTTCTGCAGCTTCCCGGATGGAATATCCCAGTACAGGCTATCCTTGATTCAGGTGCGTGCAGCTGCTTTGTCCATACCACCTTTGCAGCGCACCACCAGATACCACTCCGACCTAAGGACCATCCCATGGTGGTCCGGCTTACCGATGGGTGAACCATAAAATCCGGCATCGTCACTAAGGAAACCATCCCTGTGCTTACCAAGATGGTGGGTAGAGTTGAGCGGACACCTGGATGTTTGGGTTTGGCCGAACTTCGCGAAAAAGTTCGAGTTCGGCCCCGAACTTGACCCCGAACCCCAAACCCCATTGAAGTCAATGGTGACCCAAACTTTTGGGCACTAAAATGGCTCTAAAAAAGTCCTGGAAAGGGCTAGAGGGCTGCAAAAGGGAGCAGAATGGGGGTAAGAGTAGCACAAGTGCCCTGCAAACAAATGTGGATAGGGAAATAACTTAAAATTACATAAAAACATAAAAAATGGAGGAGGTGGATGTGGAGTAGGAGGTTGAGGAGGCGGTGACCGTGGCGGTGTAGGTGGAAGTGGCGGTGGAGGAGGAAGAGGTAGCCAACACTGTTTTTTGTTTGTTTGGTTTTTTTTTTTCTAATTGGGGTAGCCCCCAAAATATTGAGACATATTAAAAAAAAAAAAAAAAAGATCAATATCTGCAGACAAACCCAGAGATGTTCTAGCACGGGTTCACTTTTTCCATATTAAATGTACCATGGTTTATTTTTCATGTTTCTCCTGTTACAAATTTCAATAAAGACTTATGTTCTATTAAAAAAAAAAAAAGAATAAGTTCACTTAAGTATACCAATGGCTGTGTGAGGCCGGTATAAATGTCTATTCTGCACAAGGTACAGACAAGTCTAGTGGGATCCATGCCTGGTTCATTTTAATAAACGTTAGCTTGTCCACATTGGCTGTGGACAGGCGGCTAACGCCCCCTGCCGTGCTAAACATACATTCAGACAATACACTGGCTGCAGGGCAGGCCAGCACCTCCAAGGCATAAAGGGCAGCTCAGGCCATGTGCCCAATTTGGAGACCCAGAAGTTGAATGGGGCAGACCCATCAGTCAGTACGTGTAGGCGTTTGCACACATACTGTTCCACCATGTTGCTGAAATGCTACCTCCTGCTAAGACGTTGCCTATCAGCTGGTGGTGCTGTTTGTTGTGGCGTGCTGCTGACAAAGCTTTTCCACATTTCAGCCATGCAAACCCTGCCTTCTGAGGTGCTGGCAGTGCCACAGCTGCATTGGTGACCTCTTCCTCCTCCTCTGCCTTCGCCTTGTGCTTCCACTGAGCCCCCGGTGTAATTTGGGAATGCCCTCAGCAGTGCGTCTACCAGTGTGCGCTTCACGCTCCAGTGAGGGAATTAAGGACGGCACGTTGTACTTGTAATGGGGATCTAGCAGGGTGGCCACCCAGTAATCAGCACAAGTTACAATGTGGGCAACTCGGCTGTCATTGCGCAGGCACTGCAGCATGTAGTCGCTCATATGTGCCAGGCTGCCCAGAGGCAAAGACAAGCTGTCCTCTGTGGGAGGTGTATCATCTGTGTCTTCCGTATCCCCCCAGCCACGCTCCAGTGATGCCCACGAGCTGCGTTAGGTGCCACCCTGCTGTGAACACGGTTCTTCCTCCTCCTCCTCATCATCCTCGTCCTCCTCATCCTCCAGAACTGTGCCCTGGCTTGAAAATTTTTTACCTGGCCAATGCTGGTGCAGGAACCCACCCTCCAAGCCACTTGTGAATGACTGGCCTGATAACCATGGAAATTACCCCTCTTCCTCCTCCTCTTCCTCCTGTGCCACATCCTCTTCCATCATCGCCCGAAGTGTTTTTTCAAGGAGACATAGAAGTGGGATAGTAACGCTGAGAACAGCGTCATCAGCACTGGCCATGCTGGTGGAGTACTCAAAACACCGCAGTATGGTACACAGGTCTCGCACGGAGGCCCACTCGTTGGTGGTGAAGTGGTGCTGTTCCACAGAGGGACTGACCTGTGCATGCAGCAACTGAAACTCCACTATTGCCTGCTGCTGCTCGCACAGTCTCTCCAGCATGTGCAAGGTGGAGTTCCACCTTGTGGGCACGTCGCATAGGATGTGGTGAGCGGGAAGGCTGAAGTTCCGCTGCAGCACAGACAGGCGAGCAACAGCAAGGTGAGAACGCCAAAAGCGCACACAGACGGCCCGCACTTTCTGCAGCAGCTCTGACATATCCGGGTAGTTTTTTAGAAATTTCTGCACCACCAAATTCAGCACATGCGCCAGGCAAGGGATGTGCGTCAAACCGGCTAGGCCCAGAGCTGCTACGAGATTTCGCCCATTATCGCACACCACCAGTCCGGGCTTGAGGCTCAGTGGCAAGAACCACTCATCGGTCTGTTGTTCAATGCCCGTCCACAGCTCCTGCACAGTGTGGGGTTTATCCCCCAAACATATCAGTTTTAAAACAGCCTGCTGTCGTTTCCCCCGGATGTGCTGAAGGTGGTGGTGAAGGTGTTACGCTGACCGGATGAGGAGGTGGTACAGGAGGAGGAATCGGAGTAGGAGGAGGAGGCAACTGAGGTAAAGAGAAATGCCCTGCAATCCTCAGTGGTGGAAGGACATGCGCCAAATGGCTAGCCGGCTCAGGCCCACCCGCCACTACATTTGCCCAGTGTGCAGTTAGCGAGAGCACCTGGTCATTCGTGCCCGTCCCCGCGATATAGAGCGATTGACGTGTGACCCGTTTACATCACCGCCCACCCGGACTCGGCCGATCGGTAAACCGCGTACAGGAAGGTGGTGACTCCTAACGTCCCGTAAAGAGAAATGGAGTCAACGGAGGAGGAGGATGAGGCTAAGGAGGAGGACATGGTGGAGGAGTAGGCCAGTCGCATTGTGGAAGTGGTGGTGGAAGTCGTGTAGGCCCCCTTTGCTGTCGTCCGACAAAATTTTGACTATACAAACCCCCTATTTGGGGTGTGACACGTCCTCGACACCTGCCCGTAACTTGTTGTCTGGCTACTCACCAAGAACGGTGACTCGGAGTTCGGGCCTGACCACCACACGCTATTACCCGCT
>BLSH010195600.1:276915-293032 GCA_018402905.1 Glandirana rugosa | reverse complement strand
CACCACATGGTGCACAAACTGTCTCTTATACACATCTCCTGAAAGTTTGGGTCCCTATTGATTTCAATGGGGTTCGGGGTCCGGGTCAAAGTTCGGGTTCTGTCCGGACCCGAACCCGGACTTTGTTCCGAAGTGCGGCCGAACCAGCAGAACCCGAACTTCTAGAGGTTCGATCAACTCTAGGTTCTTATTTTTCAGTAAAGACTAGAGTATCTGCGGACTGCCAAGAGACTCAAACCTCGGCAGGCAAGGTGGGCACTATATTTCTTACGCTTCCAGCTGCACATAACCTACAGGCCTGGGGCCAAGAATGTGAAGCCGGATGCCTTATCCAGGATGTTTCACGACTCAGGAGACCTCTCTCCCCCAGACACAATCCTGCCTGCTCACAGTTTCTTGTTAACCCAAGAAGACCTTCTTACCCGGATCAGGTGATCCTTAGCCGGCCTTACTGTGCCACCAGATTCCAGGCTCACATTAAAAAATGGGCTTTGGTGGTTTGATAACCGACTCTACGTTCCCCAGGAGCTACGCTTAACAGCACTTGAACTTTGCCACGATCTCAAATTGGCCGGGCACTTTGGTGGTTGCAAAATGGCAGAGTTGCTTTCCCACTTGTTCTGGTTGCCTCGCTTAAACGAAGACTGCAGGGACTATGTTAGTGCTTGTCCTGTCTCTGCCAAGAACAAAACTGAAAGGTCCAAAGCATGGGGTCTACTTAATCCACTGGCCATTCCAGAACGACCCTGGTCCCAGATCTCAATGGACTTTATAGTCGAGCTGCCGCCACCTGCAGGCTTCAATACCATTCTTGTGGGAGTAGATCGCCTCACAAAAATGGCCCATTTCGTACCCATGAAGGGAACCCCCTCGGCAGCTGAAACTGCAGAGACTTTCATAAAAGAGGCGGTCCGTCTACACGGAATTCCCATCAACATAGTGTCGGACCGGGGGGTGCAGTTTACATCCTGTTTTTGGAGATCCCTATGTTCCTCTCTGGGAATTGACCTGTCCTTCTCCTCAGCATATCATCCGCAGTCAAACGGCCAAATGGAGAGGACCAACCAGACCCTCGAGCAGTACCTCCAGTGCTACTCCTCGTACTCCCAGGATGACTGGGTCTCCCTGCTGCCGGTAGCCAAGTTCGCCTACAATAACTCAGTTCATTCTGCCAACAAACAATCCCCGTTCTGGGCAAACCTTGGCTACCATCCTACCATCCTACCAGATCTGTTAACTAAGAGTACTGTACCTGCTGTCCTGGAAATCACTCAATTCCTGAAAAAGAACAACAAGCTTCTTCAGGAGACTCTTTTTCACACTCTGCTAAAAAGAGACATTTTGATAAAGGGAGACGAGGAGAACTAGAACTCCTATCTGGTCAACGGGTCTGATTGTCCATGAGAAATCTGCGACTATCCTGCCCATCCAAAAAACTGGGGCCAAAGTACATCGGGCTCTTTCCGGTTAAGAGGAAAATCAACAGGGTGGCTTACGAGCTGGATCTGCCCTCTTCACTTCACATTCACCCAGTTTCCATGTGAATCTGCTTAAGCCAGTGGTCAAAGATCTCTTCCCTGGACGCAGTACAGCCCCACCAGAACCAGTCTTGGTGGACGGAGAGGAGGAGTTTGAGGTGGAAACCATTCTCGACTGCAGGAAAAGGAGGGGGCATCATTCAGTTCCTTGTGAAATGGAAGAGCTATGGGCATGAAGAGAGCTCTTGGGAGCCAGAAAATAACCTGCATGCCCATGCCGGAGAGTCAATTAGGGCCTTCTAATGCCGGCGTATGCGCCAGCATTGGCGCCAAAACGGACATTTAAGCTGACAGCACCCTGCAATTGGTGCTGTCCGTTCTACAGCATTCATGTACCCTGTGACCCCTGCTTTTACTCTGAGAGACTTTCCTGTACCTGTGACCCCGGCTTTCCATGGACTTTGTTGCTCTCTGCCTGCCCTGACCCCCGGCCTGTCTACGACTACTCTTTTGCCTGCTCCCTTGTACCTCCACTGCCCGCATGTTGCCGACCTTGCTTGTACCTGAAGACTCGCCTGCCTGATCCACCTGTACTGCACTGCTAGCCTGTTACCGAACCGGACCGCACCACCATTCTTCTGCCTGCACAAGCTTGTCACGTACCTGGTGATGGAGTCTGGCTTATGCAGGGGGTACCTCTCTTGCGGCCCCGGTTCGTGAGTCCCTGGTAGTGCAGACAGGGAACTCAGGAGCACAGGGGGGGCACGAGGGCTGGACAGTCACTGATGCAAGGTAGATGTCCGCTGGAGCTCGAGCAGGCAGAAGGGTCATGAGGCAGGCCGGGTTGGTAACTGGCAGGCGGTGCAGTACAAGGGTTCAGGCAGACGGATGGTCGGGTGCAGGCTGGGTCGGCAACGTTCAGGCAGCAAGGTACAAGGGAGCAGGCAGTAGAGTGATCGTGGAAGCCGGGGTCGGTGCAGGCAGAGTTCAGAGCAGGGTCAAAGCAGGCCGGGTCACAGGAACAGGTATCAGATAGTCAGGAAGCAAGGAACTCACACTAAATGCTGTAGAACGGACAGCACTTGCTACAGGAAGCAGGAAGTTTAAATAGAGCTGCTCATCCAGGAAATAGAGGAAACAACAATCAAATGCAATTAACCCTCAGCACAGTCTTTTCCTAACAAAGCTTCAGTGGACCCTCACCTACCACCAGTGATTAAGTCCAGCCCTCATGCCCCCCTGTGCTCCTGAACTCCCTGTCTACACTACCAGGAGTTCTCGAACCAGGGCCGTAAGAGAGGTTGTCCCCTGCATAAGTCAGACTCGTTCACCAGGTACGTGACACAATGCTAACACCAAGTTGAAGCCCTTGTGTACCACCCCGACCACACCCTTTGAATGGACAAAGGAACTAGAGGGTGTCTTCAATCAGTTGAAAGTTGATATCCAGGTCACACTTTCTCTCAAATTGCCTGACCAGAACACTCACGGTGGCCTAAAGCGTACAACTGGATCCAATCCTCCAAAGAACACCAACTTGTGTAAAAACAGTTGCAGCTGCTGCACTACTAGTTAAGAAAGTTGCCATTGTAAGGATAAACCATTCTCTAACAGTTTACACAACATGCAGCAAATGAGGTCTTGAAAAAAGCAAGGACCAAACACTTGTCATCAGCAAGGCTGAGCAAGTATGAAGCAAACCTGCTTCAATCAGGATAAATAGAAGTGAAAAGATGTACTACAATTAATCCTGCCAGCTGTCTCCCAGAGAGAGAAAAAGACCTCAAAGAGGAGGGTGACCACATGTGCTTAAAATTTATGGAAGAAATGCAACAAATCTCACCAGTAAAGGATGCTCCTCTTTAAAATCCTGATCTTATCCTGTTTGTAGACGGTTCACGTCTGGACAAAGATGGCATATGCAGAGAAAACATTGGAGGTAGTGATTGAGACCCAACTATTCCCTCCATCACTCTCAGCGCAGGTTGCCAAAGTGGTAGTACTCACCAGAGTCTGTGAGGCCGCAAAGGATTAAACAGCCAACATCTACACTGATAGCAGGTATGCTCTCGAAGTAGTCCATGGTTATGGACGCATATCGAAGAACAGAAGATTCACAACTGCTGCAGGAGAACCAATTCAAAACTGGAAATATGTTCAAGAACTTTTTGAAGCAGTCACCCTCCCAAAGGAAGTAGCCATCCTGAAGGTAAAGGCACATACTGGAGGACAAACCATGGAAGAAAAAGGAAACCAGCTGGCTGATACCAGAAAGACCACTGAAATGCCATTAGAAGCAATCATGACCCTAGTTACTGTTTTGCAAAGGAAGAAGAAGCCTGTAAAAGTTTGGAGGAGAGAAGAGAACAAATACAGAAAGCAAAAGAACTGATTAAGATATTGCAAGGATCTACACCCGATGATTGGTATGAAATCATGGAAAGGGACGAAGTAAAGAAAGACCAAGATGGACTCTTGTGCAAGGAAAACAAAATATGTGTCCCGCCTCAAACAGAGAAGATGATCATGCAACTAGCCCAGGTCATGTAGGCCCTATGGCAATGGAGATATAGTTTATTCATTACTCCAGAAACGCATGTCAAGATTTTGTTGAAGGATGCATAATTTGTGCTACAAATAACCCAGAAAAACCGACCAGAGTCATACAAAGACATTTGGCCAAGCCATTATTCCCTTTCCAAAGATTTAAGATTGATTACATCCAATTGCCCAAATCAGGCCAATCCCAATATATTTTGGTGTGCGAACACATGTTTTCCGGGCTGGATTGAATAGAAGGCTGACTGGTGACTTAAGCAAATGCCAGTACAACAACAAGGAAGCTCCTTTCCAAAATAGTATGTAGTTTCGGAGTCCCTGAAACCATTGAGAGCAACCGAGAAACACATTTCACTTGACAAATCAGGCAAATTATATGCAAGGACTTGAGAATTAAGCAGGCCTTCCATACCTTCGATCATCCTCAGTTCAGGAAAAGTAGAAAAATGCAATGAGATTATTAAAAATAGGCTAGCTAAACTAATGCAGGGAATGAAGAAAGGTTCAGTAGTAAAACTGTGGCCAGAGCTGTTGCCTCTGCTTCTTTACAGCATCAGGACTACCCCAACTTATAGGACAGAGAACTTGAGCTTTTATGAGATTTTGTTTGGGGGCCCAACTAAGACAGGGTTGTGTTTTCCACATCAGACTGTTGTAATGTGTAATGATTTTGTTTTTTTATGTAATTGTCCAATATAAGCAACTAACTGTGATGCACAAGTTTGTTTTTATTCAATTCCAGATTCAGATCAAGTGACTGGAACACATAATTTACAACCAGGTGATTGCTAGTGAAAGAATAAATGAAAGTGCCTTTGGGACCAAAGTTTGAAGGACCCTATCAAGTGCTCCTAACAATTGCCACAGCTGTAAAGTGACATGAATACATACCACCATTGCAAGAAAGTACAGCCAATTTCAAAAGATGGATAAACTACTGTTATGCCTTAGCTTGATCTTAGCAGTCAAGGCTATAGTGGAAAAACACCTGTACAAATTACATATGATGGCGGGCCAAAGGGGTAACTTGAGTAATAGCTGGATCAGATCACAAAGGCTAGATAGTTCAAAAGGCATACATCTGGCACCTATTCCCATCAATTTAACTACATGGAAAGCTGTATCTTATGGGCAAAACCAGAAATTGGCCTTAGTTAAACCCTAGATATTAAACCCATTTACTTCCACTCTGATTTTAAGCAATACAAAGCTGTGCAAATATGTAAATGTCTATAAATACCACAAATGTTATATTACCGTGAAAATACATTTTATGCTAAATATAACCTAAGGCCCCTGGGAATGTCTCCTTGTTCAGCAGCAACAAAAGGTATACAATGTGGCATTATGATAGAAAATAACAAATTATTTTTGTCCTCATAGGAATTATCTGTATACGATTGTTTACTTATTTGCTTTTCAGGTGTGCAAAATGTGAAGTGCAAAAGATTACTACAGTGGTGATTAAAATTTAGGAAATTGACCCCAAGGAAGAGATAGAATGTTATCAGATAGTCAGATTAGCAGATTCATATGATGCCAAGGTGGGTGATGCGAATGAGTAAAGATATGTATCCACACCCTAAGAAGAGCTTTACTCCACTTAGAAGTGAAGTAGTACTGTGGACCCTCTGGTATGGGAAGATATGGTAGTGACCCCACCATAGGGGTCAAGAGGAGGGAAATGAATAGAATTATAGGGGTCTGATAATGTTGAGTTATATATATAAATAGAGACGGTCACTTTAGGAATTCATAATACGCTTGTTCTTACTTTCCTTAGGCGTTTTTGTTTGTGTTCCTGAGAAAATTAAACTCTTGGATATGTGATGACATGAACTACTCCCTTTTGGCTTCAAGATGGACTTCTTATCAAAAACCAGTTTAAACTAGAACTGTCATGGCACTGCCCATGTATCGTTTCACTTCCTATAGGTCACATGGGAAAACCACCCATTTAACTGCTTGATTGCTAATAGGAGATACGGACACTGATTGGACTAAGTTTTATGATCACACCTAGAATATACTAAAACACACCCACATCTCATGCATATTCATACGTATAAATTGTTTAGCTTAATGTTTTGTAATCAGAGATATCTCCTTCTTTGCTCAGCTCACTTGAGCTGGTCTTTGTGTTTTATCTCCCACTGCAGTGAAAAATAAAAAGTGCACCCTTTGTAAAAATGTGGACTTGCTATCTCATCTGAAAGGTCTTGTTTTAAGACTCCCGAAACACTGCTCAACCGGTTATGCTGCTGCTAAAGAGCAGAAATTTTTCTTTTCCCTCACCTTGCCGGATTCATCTGGCCAAGCCGTACAGGTTCAAGCCTCTACGGTGTCGATGCTCCCCGCTGTACAGGCTGGGGGTGCAGGAGGCTGGTCTCTAAGGATAGCTCCTTCATCATGTCTCCATGGATGGACATTCATCGGGCTTCCTGTTGGCCATAAGGCTTGGAGTTGGTAAGACACCACATGGTGCACAAATCTATAGTATGCAGCTGCTGTTATGTGGTTAGGAGTTTCTGCAGGTATATGTGGTTAACCTGCACCTCTAAGCAGAGATCACACTTGCGAGACTGCTGGTTTGTTCATAGTGTCAGTCTGTTTACTAAGGCCTCAAAGGCTGTGGTTTGGGTCTGCAGTACTGCTAATGATTAGGCTGATAGCAGGTGTTGCTGAGCTGGGCTGAACCTTTCCTAGTAATTCAATAAGGCCTGGCTCTGCAGGATTGATTTACTGTGTATTATGATCTAATGCTTGGTCTGTGGTATTAACCTTTGCAGTACATTTGTCTAAGGTAGGTTAACCTACTAGTGCTAAAGCGCTAATTGTCTGAGGTCTATTAACCACTTCTCCCTGGTGTCACATCATATGACGTTGCAAACTTTGAGTGGGGATATCTGAATGGTGCCAGCAGCTACAGGCACCATTCAGATATCGTTTTTTTCCACCAGCGATTCTGTGCACCATAAGAACAATCATAGCAGCAGTTCAGTCGCTTGATCGTCCCACCCCCCCCCCCCCCCCCGCGCGCCACCATCCGGTGCTTCTCTGGGCCCACCCATGCCATCAGTGGCCCGGAAAACCGATCCATCACCAACCGTAGCTGATCATAGATCTGACTGGTGACTAGATGGTCACCGGTCATCTCTAGGCGCCTCAGAGGTCCGGGCGCGGCGTATGATGTCACATCCAGCCTGCCGGATGTAAACAATGCCCGGGGACTTGGGCTGGAAAGACTGAGACAGATCGTTTTTTTTCTGATCTTGGTCTTTCCAGCCTAGAGGAGAGATGTGGGATCTTATTGACCCCATATCTCTCCAAAAAAAGTACTTGTCACACACTCTTCCTATTACAAGGGCTGTTTACATTTCTTGTAAAAGGAATAAAAGTGATAAAAACATTTTTTTTAAAGAAACAGTGTAAAAATTAAAAAAAAAGTTAAAATAAACAATAATAATAATAAAAAAAAATTAAAGTGCCCCTGTCACCGCAAGCTCATGCACAGAAGCGAACGTATACATAAGTCATGCCCACATATGTAAACAGCGTTCAAACCACACATGTGAAGCATCGCCGCAAACGTTAGAGCGAGAGCAATAACTCTAGTGCTAGACTTTTTCTGTACCCCTAAAGATGTAACCTGTAAAAAATTTTAAAGCGTCGCCTATGGCGATTTTTAAGTACCGAAGTTTGGCGCCATTCCACGATTGTGCGCAATTTCAAAGTGTGACATGTTAGGCATCTATTTACTCGGCATAACATCCTCTTTGACATTATGCAAAAATATTGGGCTAACTTTACTGTTTTCTTATTTTTTAATACAAGAAACAGTTTTTTTCCAAAAAGAAAACGTGTTTGAAAAATTACTGCGCAAATACCGTGCAAATTAAAAAGTTGCAACGATCATCGTTTTATTCCCCAGGGCCTTTGCTAAAAAAACATATATAATGTTTGGGGGTACTGAGTAATTTTGTAGCAAAAAATTATGATTTTCACATGTAGGAGCGAAGTATCAGAATTTGCCCGGGAAGCAAGTGGTTAACCCTGACTACTTAGCATGTGATTTATATTGATGCTACAGCACTAATAAGTGCTATGTGTTTATGGACTGCTATGCATTTACATATTAGTTGTGATGCCTAAATCCTTTTGACTGCTAGTTATCAATCGGTATTGCTGCGGCCTGAAATACCTCAGACCTCACTCACACTTGCAGGGGGGTCTGTTTGCTGCTGGTCAGCGGGGACTCCTTGGGCACTGCGACTGGCTGCGATTAGCTGGGTGGCAGGCTCTTGGATCTCGGTGGCTGGGGCAGACAGCACCTCCACAGTGGTGAATGGCGATCTGACCCTGCAATGGGCTGCAGATGAATAGGTGGTGTGGGGTTGCTTGGGGCCTATGGCCACATCACCCTGAACGTGCCCGATCACATCTGATCTGGGAAGCTAAGCAGGGACAGGCCTGGTTAGTACCTGGATTGGAGACCACCTCGGAATACCAGGTGTTGTAGGGTACACCACAGGTGCATGAGCGATTAGCTGCTTGTAGTGGTTTACTGCAAATGTTTAGGAATACCCCCAGATATTATATTTCCGGTCATTCAGCTCGTGTGTGAGCCAGTAGCAATCAACTTACAGAGAGACCAGCCATGTTCACTAAGGTGAGGGCAGGTAAGTATATTTGAAGCTAAAAAAGAGTGCACAATATGGGCATAAAGGATTGCAAAGCTCTCTGGCCCTCAACACCAGCACCACTTTCATGAGGAGGAGAGGCAACCTGATCCTTCAACAGGGACAGGCCCTCTTTAGCCCTGAAGGAGTCACTATGGAATTAACTGCCAGAAGAGTCAAACTAAGGAGAGCTCACTAGAATAATCAATGAGCAATATTGGGCTTGTGGTGGTTGTGTTGTCTGCCAAGATGTGATACCAAGTTGCAGGCCAGATGTAGCATCAAATGGGGAGGCAGACACGGTGAAGATCTAGAGTCTCTAATGGTCCATGCTAAGCCAAATCAAACAGCTGTGGTTATCTAAAGGTGACATATACCTCAGAAGCAGTTGGCTAAGGAGTCTTTATCGGACTAGCCAGATATGCCAGCCTTATACAGTGGATGTTTTGACTCTGTCCAGAATGACTGTGTGGATCGCTGTTCGCTAAGCCTCAGGCACTAAGCTTATCAAACAACTAAGTTTGTTAAAGGGTACTTCTGCCTCAAAGGCGCGAGCCAAGCAGTCTTCATTAGATTAGCCAGAGGTGGCGCTCTGCCAGCGGAACAGGCAATATCCTTTGCAGAAGTCCTGGAACAATGAATGGATGTGGAAATTAAGAATTATATTACTATTGAGTAGTGTTTTGTGGCCCGCTGTTAAGCTCATCTTGGTAGCCAGGCGGTCTGAATCACAGATGGGATGAAAGCAGAGTTTTGGCCAGTAGGAAATTCTCTAGTATGTGTAATCCAAGAGTAAAAATAAAGTGGCCATTGAGGCAGTTCAGCCACGGTGGAGACAAGACTGTATGCCGTTGCTCTAGTAGTCACGTGTGGTCAGTTAACCCTTGTGGTTTATCCCACAGACGACACATACCTCTTCTAAGTCAGATTGCTGACTGTTCAAGTGGGATCCAGCGATATATCTAGAGGGAAGAATAATCCCTTATGTGAATCACCAATGATAAGGGGATAGCCAAAAAGGCAAAGTAACAAAGATTGAATGACAGGTTAAACCCGGGATGAACTATAGAGGACGATGGAAGGATTCATAATCGTTATAGGTTGCCTAAAGCTGAGTCCTCTCCTGTCGGGGAGCAACAAAGGTTCTTCACTGAGGTTCTGGGTGTGAATCCCAAACATGCCATTTCAGAGAAGTTGGCTGTTTTCCCTATGCTGTGGAACAGAACTCAAGGCCTTACCTAAGTTAACATTGGTTGGGCTCAGGATCCGGGGGGTTCTGTGCATTTAAGGAGACATTGCAATGTTCATTCCTCTCCTCCAAATCATTTTATTCCCTCCATGACTCCTTAGAGCAATTAATGCTGGAAACAAGTGTTCAACTGTGAGCCATCTGTCCATGGAACATGTCAAGAAGTGTGCTCTGCACTGTTCTTAGTCAAAAGCAGACTTGGGCATTAAGCAGAAAAAGCTATGAAGATCCAACATCGTCTTAGGGAACCATGGCAATTAAGTACTCAAGCCATCATGGGAGATGGCAGGCTGGCATAAACCCAGCAGATGGGGTATACACATTTTGGTAGACCCATGTTCCTGCAATTACCTTTGCTTGGCTGTTCGAGAGTTTCACTATGAGTTCAGTTGACAGCCTTTGGCCTTGCCACATACTCAGGGCAATTTTCAGGACATTACATCCAGGAGTGGCTGTCTTGCAGAGCAAGGGCTACGGATATTCTTTGTGCGGGCACAGCCTGCTGGCTCAATGTTCTCTGGGTCTGGTAAAATGCTACTTCATTATCGGGAGAAGACCAACTAATCTCATTTCAGTAATGACATTCCTGGAAACAGTCAGGAAATGTTCATATCCCATTGAACAAGCCATAGCTCTTTCCAAGTGGCATCCCACGGTCTTAAAAGGCCAGAAAGGGAGTGTATAGTAATGCAGGTGGTCCGAGGTCTCATTGGAAGGTTGAGAACCTTATTAACAGGTTCGGTAGTACTGGAAAGCTTACCTCCCGCACCAGGACAAATTACTCCACATGGCAGGCCTTGATGGTGGCCAAGCTTGTTAAATCTTTTCAGCTTTATCAGCTACCTGGCATATCAATCAGTGCAATATATTTACTTTAGTGGGTATTCATGCCAAGCGAACACAAGGTGTCCAAAATCAGAATTGCAATGGTTCTCAGATTGGAGTATTCTGAGATCACAACAAATAGAGCCTCAGCCATGCTCTAAAGCAGTGGTTCTCAATCCTGTACTCAAGTACCCCCAACTGGCCATGTTTGCAGGCTTTCCTTTATCTTGCACTGGTGCTTTAAATCAGAGTCAATGGCTTGGTATTTAGGACATCTATTTTATCTAAGAGAAATTCCCAAAACATGGCCTGTTGAGGGTACTTGAGGACAGGGTTGAGAACCACTGCTCTAAAGAGTCAGCAAGATAGTGAGATCCTATCTTCGCTGGCAGGAAGGAATGCAAACTAGTCAACTTCTGTCAGAGGCACCTCCCATTCAGACTGCCAGCCCTTTGGGTTCTTTTTTCCTAGAATTTCCAGTCAAACACCATAAGATACAAAGTCGTTGGATGTCAAGGGATGGTCTCCAAACCAACAACCAGTTCAAGGTATCTACTACAAATAAGGCTATCAGGATATCAACCTGACAGTAAACCTTGATGGTGTGCCAGAGGTGGAAGCAGTAAGAACTACTGACATCCAAATCGGGCGGCAGACTAGCCAATAGGCCTATCCAGCAAACTCAGGGGTCTCCACGCTCCTTATCGGGATCCACAGTCGTCCAGTAGTGATGAGAACAATAATTGCCCGGTGGCCTGCAGGCCATGATATCCTCAGTTACAGCGGGTGGGGACGCACGTTCTTAAACAGACCACAGCTCCACGTGGGGTTGTCCTGGAATATTACCCAGGATTCACATACTGCACTTACCTTATCCACACTCGGTCTCTTCACAGCCACTCATACTGTGAGCATCATATGCCTAAGGAGCTGTCTGCTCACATATCAACATGATGGGTATCAACCAGTATACCTAACGCCACCGTCACTGGCCAGTACAGCTACCTTATCCATGCTTTCTTGATACCCTTGCACAGAGGTACCTACAGATTTTGGTCTAGACTACCTTCCCATCATTTCCTGCTTAATTTCTTCAGCAGGATCTCACTAGGGTCACACCCTTTTAGGTGGCTTGCCCTTAGACACGAGATTTACTTACCTACAATCCAGTAGATATATCCCAGATGGCCCACTATAAGTTTGATCTTGGGAAGTTTGGCCATTGATGTCTGTTTCCTGCCCCCCAAATGTTAGAGCTAGACAGCACCCACCCCCGTATCTTTCCTGAGGAAGATCTGGGAAGCGAAACGCGTTGACAGATCAATGTGGAAGCAACCCACAGAGTTCCCTACGTTTGTTACATAAAACTACATTTTTGTCTACTGTACTTACAGTGTGTGTAGAACTCTACCTCCAATCTTTGGTTATACGGGTGGTGCTCTATCTCGCTCCGTATAGGGTGTTTATGTGTATATGTTGGTATATGTTATGTATGTATTAGTACTATTTATTTACCAATAAAGCTATATTTTTTATATATTTGGCCTATGGGGTGCCCTCAAAGTCCTACCAATTTTTTGAGGGAATTTTTCCTTCAATCCTTTTCTATCCTCAGGTACAGGTTCAAAACCTCACACAGCATGGCCATCTGTATCAGCCAAATTTAGCCAAGTTGTATCTAGATGCTGGAGAGGGTTCACATGGAGGTCTCACCTTTAGTGTTTGAAACCCTGTTGAAGCCAGGGCACCTACACCTAGATCATAAGAAACCTTGCAGATTTTAAGGATTGAATCCTCTGTCCTCTGCGGTAAGTAGTGAATGGTATGTAAGTATACCTAGATGGGGAATTAAGCGGTAGAGGATGCTCAGTCATGTCCTCACTCTCGCACCTCTTGGTAGACCACTTCCAAAAAAAAAAGAGGAGAAAAGCCTGTGCACTTTTCTTCCCCCTGGGGCCTTCAAAATAGTGAAGGACATGTCTCACTCTCCATTAGAGTTGAGCGAACCTCTGGAAGTTCGGGTTCTGCTGGTCCGGCCGAACTTCGGGACAAAGTCCGGGTTCGGGTCCGGACGGAACCCGAACGATCGCACGGACCCCGAACCCCATTGAAATCAATGGGGACACGAACTTTTAGGCACAAAAATGGCTGTAACAAAGTCCTGGAAAGCCCTAGAGGGCTGCAAAAGGAAGTAAAATGGGGGTAAGGGTAGGGCAAGTGCCCTACAAAAAAATGGGGATAGGGAAAATAAATTAAAATCAAATAAAAAAATGGGAAGGGGGTGGATGTGGAGTAGGAGCCTAGAGGTTGACTAGGTCATGACCGTGGCAGTGTACGTGGAAGTGGCGGTGGTAGAGGAGTAGGAGGAGGTAGCCAACATGGTATTTTTTTTTTTTTTTGTATTGAGGCCTATTAAAAAAAAACAAGTATGTGAATGGCTGTGTGAGTCCGGTCTAAATGTTTATTCTGCACAAGGTACAGACAAGTCTTGTGGGTACTATTAGTATTTTAAATATCGTGGGTCAATTTTTGTGATCGATCTGGCGCATTTTTTGATTCATGTTTGATTTATCATATGTGGCACATGTCACCTTCTTATTAGATAATTTGATCAATTCAGATTATTTGCATATTCTTAAAACCATTTCGTTATGTATATCTTGATTATTTTTCACCATTTAGACACATCGGGACATTGCAATATTTTGGTTTTTGGTTTTTGTTTTTTGACGCTCCTCGTTGACTGTTGGTTAGAATTCATTATTTGACCACTCTCAATATACCTTAAGCGCTGTCTAGTCCCACTGTGATTTTAATATATACACTGTTAAACATACCACTTATTGCACAATTTCACCTTAAAGCGGAGTTCCACCCTAAAGTGGAACTTCCGCTGGTTGGATTCCTCCCCCCCTCAGGTGTCACATTTGGCACCTTTCGAGGGGGAGGGGGAAGAGGACACCTGTCTTTAGACAGGTGTCCTTTTCCACACTTCCGGGAGTTCTGGCCGGCGGACGCGGCCGCTGACATCAGAAGCCCGGCTCCCTCCTCCCTGCTCGCTCTGCTACTGGCCGCCTGGCCAGTAGCAGAGCGTGGCAGAGCTCGCGCATGCGCGGTAAGGTGCCCGGCGTGAAGCTGTACTGCTTACACGTCCGGGTTCCCTTACCCGCGATGGAGGCGGCTGCACCCGTCCCCCGATCCGAAGATCGGCGGCGGGTGCCGACATCGCTGGAGTCCAGGACAGGTAAGTGTCCTAATATTAAAAGTCAGCAGCTACTGTATGTGTAGCTGCTGACTTTTAATTTTTTTTTTTAGCCCGGACCTCCGCTTTAACATATGCGTTTCTCTATCACCTATACTTATCTGGACACTTTAATATTTAATTTTTGGTACTTTTGACGCTTTCTGTTGATTGTTGGTTGTTGTTACAATACCGACCTTTGACCTTTTTTTAAAAAAGATATTTTTAGCGTTGTTTAGTCTTGTTATTGTAGAACATTAACACTATTATATTTATTATTTATTGCACATCTTCTTTTCCATTTTATGGCTTTTAACGCATACTTTATTTGCACATATTATCATAGTCTCTTTTTTTCTTATTTTTACTTAATTGCGGACCGTCGAGCCATTTTGACCTCCTTTGCTGACACCAGTATTGAAGGAAATACTCGGGGCTTCCTCTATATGGAAGGCATGGCTGCTACTTGACGCGGCTTGATGACAACTTCCGGTCTAATGCTGGATTGTAGCATACTGATCACTTCCGGTTTTTGTAACCATTTCCGGTTTGGTCACGACTCTTCTTTTTGGAATCTAGTCTTTATTTTATATTCTTATGCCACTCAGTGCACTTTTTAAGAATAACCTTGGATTCAAGGACTTTGCACTTATTACATATAACTATTGGAATACATTGACTAAACTTTTTAACTATTTTCACACACTATCAAACATGTGGGATTTTGAAAGCGAGGCGTGGAACTCACGCCAATCGGCGCCATTTTGATTACCAGGATGGACTTCCGGTATCAACCCTTTGTGGGCGTATTTGCCAATTCATGCACTTTTATTATATATAGGGGTAGTGACAGGTGGGGGGTATACCCCAGATGACGGCTATTGGAGCCGAAACGCGTCGGGTTTCCACAACCCCCCCTGTCACAATTTTGATTGAGAGCTCTTTTTTATCTTATACCTTGTGAGTATATTTCATTCTGTTTAAATAAATTCTTTACGTACAGTATTACACTATTTCGGCCCCTTTTTTTCTCCTACCCATTACAATATACATCAATACTGGCTGAGATTACTGCTTTGTAAAAGTCGGAGACGTTCTGTCCAGGTTAGAGATCTTCCCAGCCTCTCCTTCACCTTGGGTTCCCATCAACGGTCGACACCCACCATCTTCAGACAATCTTCGCCAGAGACATCTGTGACCCGTATACCCTTCAGTGGACCAGGATGACGGCTGACGACCCTTCCCATTGATTCAACTGCGCATGGCCTATGGGATTCTGGTAAGCTCACATCCATTACTATTTTTGGATTGATCAAAATACCCTATTGGCCTGTGTGTTTTCCTACTGATAAGATTGGTTGCATCTGTTTTCTATATATTGGGATTCATCTCCTATGGTGCGAATCTATTCTCACATCTGAACCACATTTTTCAAGTGAACACTTCCCTTGGATATTATCTTATGTGTTATGGGCGCTGCATTATATTTTTAAGACTTGTGGGATCCATGCCTGATTCATTTTAATAAAGGTTAGCTTGTCCACGTTGGATGTGGACAAACGGGTCCGCTTGTCTGTGATAACCCCTCTTCTTCCTCCTCATCCTCCTATGCCACATCCTCTTCCATCATGGCCCAAAGTGTTTTTTCAAGGAGACATAGAAGTGGTATAGTAACGATGAGAACAGCATCATCGGCACTGGCCATGTTGGTGGAGTACTCAGAGTAGCAATGATATGGTGAAGATACAGAGGAACTTTTTTGTGAAACCCGGTACTACCTTCTCCTACACCGTATCCTCCTACTCCTCCTTCTTCTCCCCAATAGTGTCTGTTCGCCTGGGCAAACAGGTGTAGGTTGCACCTGTTCGATTGGAAATAATTTTACTTAGTCCGTACCTAGGGTGTTCAGAATTTTTATATTACGTCGCGGGTATTGTGTATTCTATTATAGGTTCCCTTCACAAGTGAACTTTTTACACCAAGTCTACACTCTTATCTAAGCGTGGTATCCTCTACTTAGGGTTATATATCTTTTGTCTACGTTGGTTAGAATAGTCATCCTTTTGTGTGTCCGGTTATCCCATAA
>BLSH010195600.1:243315-260162 GCA_018402905.1 Glandirana rugosa | reverse complement strand
CAGCCGAAGATAGCCAGCTTGCAAGTCCTTTACCACTTGGGTAAGGCTGGACAGGTGCTCACATAGTTCGTGCGTAAGGGAGGGCCTCTGCGCAGACTCGTCATGGCTGTCTGATACTGTCACGTACCTGGTAGGCGAGTCTGACTTATGCAGTAGGCAACCTCCCTTACTAACCTGACTCGGGAACCCCTGGTAGAGCAGACAGGTGGCTCGGGAGTACAGGAGAGCACGAGGGTCGGACTGGATCACTGGTGATGGTTATAGGTCCGTTGGAGCGCTCGTGCAGCAGAAGCGTGGTCGTGCGGGCTGGGTCGGCAACTGGATGGCGGTGCGGTACAGAGGAACAGGCAAAAGAGTGGTCGGGTACAGGCAGAGTTCGTTAACAGGCTGACAGCAGAGGTGCAGAAGGATCAGGCAATCGGATGGTCGTAGGCAGGCCAAGGGTCGGTACAGGCGGAGTTCAGACAAGGTCGGGCAAGCCGGGTCACAGGAACAGGAGACAGGAACAGATAACAGGCCCAAGTTGCTCAGGAAGGATGGGTACACGCTGTAGATCAGACAGCATTTGCTTACAGGAAGCAGGAAGTTTAAATAGAGCTGCCCTTCATTGAATTAGAGGAAACCACAACCAAGTGCAGTTAACCCTCGCACAGTCTTCTAACAGCCACATTGGAAGAAGAGGAATCGTCTTGGGCCACCCATGAAATACACTAATAATAAGGAGAGCTGATGGTAGATTACAAGTTAATGATCACTGATATAGATAATGTACCTATCTGAGCAATTAAGACTTCATTTTTTTGTAATATTTTTTATTATAAAAGTGAAAGAGGGCAACTTAAAACTAGTGCAATATTTTACACTGTTTTTGATAAACTATCGCATCAAAATCTGGCTTGATGGATGTAGTAGCAATTGTCAATGAATTCTCAGGGTACTTATCAGATATTTTGGTTCTAATTTTGCCCTTTGTGTTCTTCATCCTTGAAAATAGTTGCTCACAAATATAGGTGCTGCTGAAAACTGACATGAATAAGGTCGGTTCACACTGGTGCGACATACGCTCCGACTTTGGGAGCACATGTCGCATGACGTGTATAAATCAATGGTTCCCTATGAGAGCCGCCTTATCTGGTCCGACACATGTTGGTCGACATTGAAAAAGGTTCCTGCACTACTTTGGTCCGACTTCAGTCCATTCAATATCATTGAAGTCGGATCATCATCTTAACTGATCTGACTTTGGAATGCGACTTGTGCTCTGAGGATCTTGAAGGGGCACCTTGAGGATCTTGAAGGCCCTTATCCGAGCACACAGCCTGGCAGGTCAGGAAGGAAGGGGGAAGGAGGGAAGGGGTGAGTAGCCCCCCTCCTGGACCATATCAGCAAACATGCCCTTAATATTGGTGGTGGGTGCTTTGGGGCAGGGGAGCTCCAAAGCACCTTGTTGATGGGGACAAGGGCCTCTTCCCGACAACCCTGGGCGGTGGTTATTGGGGTCTGCAGACAGCGGGCCTATCAGAATCTGGAAGCGCCCTTTAACAAGGGGCCCCCAGATCACGGTCCCCCACCCTATGTGAATGAGTATGGGGTACATTTTACCCCTACCCATTCATCCAAAAAAGTGTTAAAAATAAATAAAACCAGTATACAAGTTTTTGACGAAGTCCTTTATTAAAGTAGCTCCAGCATGTGTTATTTCTCCAATTTCTTCTCCCTCCGGTTCTTCTTGCTGTGCTGAGGTCTTCTTTCTCTGGTTCTTCCTCCGATTCTTCTCTCTTCGCTGTCTTCTTACTCTGCCAGTTCCTCCTCCAGTTCTTCTCCCGGCGCTAGCTTCCGCTGTAATGTTAGCTCCGGCGTGTGCCATTACTTATATAGCCATGGGGCGTGGCCATCCAGTGACATCATCCTGAGACCCAGCCCCCATCATGGCACAGGTGGTGATGTCACAAGGGGCGGGGGTCTCCAGATGACGTCACCGCATGGGCACGCCCCATGGCTATATAAGTAATGGCCCATGCCTAACATTACAGTGGGAGCTAGCGTCGGGAGAAGAACTGGATGAAGAACCAGCAGAGGAAGAAGACAGCAGAGAGAGAGGAACTAGAGGAAGAACCATCAGAGGAAGTAGACATCAGCGCAGCAAGAAGAACTGGAGGAAGAAGACATCACTGGAGGGAGAAGAAATTGGAGGAAGAAGACACGTTGGAGCTACTTTAATAAAGGACTTTGTCAAAAACTTGTGTACTGTTTTTATTTATTTTTGACACTTTTTTGGGTGAATGGCTAAGGGTACAATGTACCCTATACTCATTCACATAGGTTGGAAGGGGGCTTCCAGATTATGATAAGCCCCCCCCCGCCCGCAGACCCCGGCACCCACCGCCTAGGTTTGTCGGGAAGAGGCCCTTGTTCCCATCAACATGGGGAGAAGATGCTTTGGGGTGGGGAGTGCAAGGCCCCCCTTCCCCAAAGCACCCACCCCACATGTTGAGGGCATGTGGCCTGGTATGGTCCAGGAAGGGGGCTGCTCGCTCGCCCCCTCCTTTCCTGACCTCCGGGGCTGCATGCACGGATAAGGGTCTGGTAGGAATTTTGGGGGGGGGGGACCCCACGCCTTTTTTTTATTTTGGCGTGGGTTTCCCCTTCGGTCTGGTATGGTCTTGGAGGGACCCCATACCATTTTTTTTTTTTTTATTTTGGCATGGGGTCCCTTCCTCCAGATTCATACCAGACTCAAAGGGCCTGGTATTGTTAGATCAAAGTTGGATCCCATTCATTGAAGATGCATGGAAGTCGGACATGAAGTCATAGGGCAAAGTAGGAGTGGAAGTCATCCGGTTTCCATGTCATACCAGTGTGAACCTGGCCTAAGGTGGGATTGTGAAGAGTGGGATATTTTTCTTTGGGAAGTAAAACTTATAAAATTCCAGTAAAGAGGCACTGTCAAATTTAAAGAAGGGGTTAAAAAGGGGTTAAAAACGCCTGTGTTGCGGCGGTTCCGAGTCGCTTTTCAGATGCTTTGGAAGTGCTGCCTATTCATTCTAATGGGCAGGGGTGGGTCGGGAGCACCATATGCATGGCTCCCAAACTGCCCCAAAGATGCTGCTTGCAGGACTTTTCTCACACCATGCCCGCAATCTCTCACACCATGCCCGCAGTCTCTCACTGTCTCTCACACCATGCCCGCAGTCACACCATGCCCGCAGTCTCTCACAGTCTCTCACACCGTGCTCACAGTCTCTCACACCATGCCTGCAGTCTTTCACAGTCTCTCACACCATGCCCACAATCTCTCACACCATGCCCGTAGTCTCTCACAGTCTCTCACACCATGCCCGCAGTCTCTCACTCTCTCTTACACCATGCCCACAATCTCTCACACCATGCCCGCAATTTCTCACACCATCCCCGCAGTCTCTCACTGTCTCTCACACCATGCCCGCAGTCTCTCACTGTCTCTTACACCATGCCCACAATCTCTCACACCATGCCTGCAATCTCTCACACCATACCCACAGTCTCTCACTGTCTCTCACACCATGCTAGCAGTCACTCAGTCTCTCACACCATGCCCGCAGTCTCTCACTGCCTTCCACACCATGCTCACAGTCTCTCACACCATACCCGCTGTCTCTCACAGTCTCTCACATCATGCCCGCAGTCTCGCTGTCTCTCACACCATGCCCGCAGTCTCTCATGGCATGCCTTCAGTCTCTCACTGTCTCTTCTGCCATGCCCACAGTCTCTCATGTGCCATGTATGCAGTCTCTGATCATCTCCTGTACTATGTTTGCAGTGTCTGATCATCTCTTGTGCCATGTATGCAGTCTCTGTGGACTGTGATGTAAGGGGGAACTCTATAGACTCTTGTGTAGGGATGGCCCGAACACCCCCAGGTTTGGTTCGCACCAGAACATGCAAACAGGCAAAAAATTTGTGCGAACATTCGAACACCGTTAAAGTCTATGGGACCCGAACATGAAAAATCAAATGTGCTCATTTTAAAGGCTAATATTAAAGTTATTGCCCTAAAAAGTGTATGGGGACCCAGGTCCTGCCCTAGGGGACATGTATCAATGCAAAAAAAAAGTTTTTAAATCGATCGTTTTTTCAGGAGCAGTGATTTTAATAATGCTTAAAGTGAAACAATAAAAAATATTCCTTTAAATATCGTGCCTGGGGGTCCCTTAGTCTGCCTGTAAAAGGGCGCACCTCTGTGATGTTTAGAACAGTGCCAGAGCAAAATGATATTTGTGAAGGAAAAATTGTCATTTATTATCGTGGCTGTAATGTATTTCCGGCTTCCGGCAATATACAGAAAAATCACTGAAAAAATTTGCGTGGGGGCCAAAATTTTAAAAAAAATTGACGTGGGGTTCCCCCTAAAATCCATACCAGACCCTTATCCGAGTAGGCAACCTGGCCGGCCAGGATGGGGGGGATGAGCGAGCAACCCCCCCCGAACCGTACCAGGCTATATGCCCTCAACATGGGGGGTATGGGTGCTTTGGGGCAGGGGGGGCTCTGCGCCCCCCCCACCCCAAAGCACCTTGCCACCATGTTGATGGGGACTAGAGCCTCTTCCCCACAACCCTGGGCTGTGGTTGTGCGGTTATGCAGGCGGGGGGCTTATCGGAATCTGGAAGCCCCCTTTAATAAGGGGGCCCCCAGATCCTGACCCCCCCCCCGTGAATGAGTATCGAGTACATCGTACCCCTACTAATTCACCAAAAAGTGTCAAAAAAAGAAAAAAACACAGGAGACAATTAGGGACAAGTGCTTTATTAAAAAATAAAAATAAGTGTCCCCCCATTTTGTAATCCATCATCAATCACGGCGAGCGATGGACCCAAAAAAACCCCAAAAAACAAACAGCTCCTCCTCCATGGGAGGGCTCCCGCCGACTGAGCTCTGTTTGCTTTGACGTTTTATTTATAGTGATGGGCGGGGCCACCCAGTGACATAATTGAGTGGCCTGCCCCTCTGACGTCGCATGACGTCAGAAGGGGATGGGGTCACCCGTACATCACCCAGTGGCCCCGCTCTGCACTATAAATAAAACGTCAACACAAAGCCAGCGCAGATGGCGGCAGCCCTCCCATGGAGGAGGAGCTGTGTGCGCCATCTGCGGTAATGCATTATGGGGCGCTCCATGGCAGCGAAGTCGCTGCAAACGCCCCATAATGTTCTCAATTCGATGAACAGGCGAACCGTTCAACACGGACCACGGGCCCAACCCTACTCTTGTGTAAGGAGGGGGCTGTGGCGACCAGAGACTCCTCCCTTACATCACAGTTTCCCTTTACACCAGAGTCCGCAGCATTGCCTCTTACATCAGAGTTCTTCTTTAACCACTTGCTTACTGGGCACTTAAACCCCCCTCCTGCCCAGACCAATTTTAGGCTTTCAGCGCTGTTGCAATTTGAATGACAATTGTACGGTCATGCGACGTTGTACCCAAACAACATTTTTTATCATTTTTTCCCCACAAATAGAGCTTTCTTTTGGTGGTATTTGATCACCTCTGTGGTTTTTATTTTTAGCGCTATAAACAAACAAAGAGCGACGATTTTGAAAAAAGAACAATATTTTTTACTTTTTGCTATAATGCATATCGAAAAAAAATATAAAAAAAAAAATATTCATCAGTTTTGGCTGATATATATTCTTCTACATATTATTGGTAAAAAAAATTGCAATCAGCATATATTGATTGGTTTGCGTAAAAGTTATCGCGTCTACAAGCTAAGGGAATTGATTTATGGCGTTTTTATTATTTTTTTTTTTTACTAGTAATGGCGGCGATCTGCAATTTTTATCGGGACTGCAATATTGCAGTGGACATGTCGGACATTTTTGACACTTTTTTGGGACCAATGACATTTATACAGCGATCAGAAATTTAAATGTCCACTGATTACTGTATAAATGTCATTGTCAGTGAAGGGGTTAATACTAAGGGGGCAGTGGAAGAGTTAACTGTGTTCCCTGTATGTGTTCTAACTGTGAGGGGGTGGGGCTGGCAGGGACATAACAGATCTGACTGATCCCAGTGACAGGGATCAGTAGATCTGTTATGTCCCCTCTCACAGAACGGAGAACCGCCGGTTCCCCGTTCTGCCGCTCTAACAGGCGATCGCGAGTCACAAGTGGACATCAAGTCCGCCTGACCCGCGGGCACGGCCATGCAGCGTGCAGTGGCCGTGCCGCCACCTGTGAGTGCGCACCGGGAGCGTGAAAAGGAGTGGATGTCCATGGACGTCCCCCCGGCAATTGAGATCCGCGCTGTAGCCGTATTTCGGCTATAGCGCGGATCTCTACTGGTTAAATCAGGATCCCTTTTACGTCAGGGTCCTGACCTGACCTTCATATACATTGAGAAACATGTTTTTTGTCTTTTGTTATACCTTAAACACATTGCTAATCGCACTAGTTACATGTGAACTTAGCACAGTATCTAGCTTAAATACTGATATCTGCACTGTTTTGCACTGAAATCTGCCATTTCATGTACTTGTTTGAAGTGTCCGTAAAAAATTGTGGCTCTGTCAGTAAATTTAATGATTTTGCCAGTAAAAATTTGATGTGGTTTGCAAATTTTGGACACCCTCTCAGTAAATTTCACTTCGGGGGTTGGCAACACAGACACACGTCCGCTCTCCTCCCGTTTATGATCCTGGCCCAGGAGCAACATTGACAGTTTCCCCGGCCATCAAGGCTGGGAAAGACTGTAATGCAATGCGATGTACACTGCATTACATTCATGACTGAATGCATGGTAACATTGATGATGTATCAGCTGGCAAATAAAGTTTATGCCATATGGGGGTCGGGATTTGTATTGTGGAGGGGGGTGGCCGGAGGATAGTTGTTGGGAGCACCAAAATTCACCTTCACCTAAGTAGACAAAAATCCTTGTACAGGCCCTGCCTATAGGTAAGCCTTATTATAAGGTTACCTATAGGTACAAATAATCCATGGAAGTTTTCTTCCTCTTTAACCACTTGTCTCTATGTGGATGTCATTTTAATGATGCAGATTTTGTGGTTCAGACAGATGCATCTGATGTTGGACTTGGGGCAGTGTTGTCACAGGTACACAATGGGGAAGTACACCCTATAGTGTACCTAAGTGTACCTGAGTAGAAAATGTAACAAACATGAAAAGAAGTATGCAATGGTTGAAAAAGCATACAAAAAGTAATGGTTGAAAAAGAATGCTTAACCATAAAATGGATGCTCTAAGATATTACTTGTCAGGTTGACCTGATAACTGATCATGCTCATCTCAAATGGATGGCCCAGAAGGAGGAGACAAATAAACAGGGTGAACCAGTGTTTTTTAGCTCTACGGGATTATTCCTTCACAGTAAAACACAGGGGCTATGATGGGAAATGTCCCAGGGGTACCCCTCCTGGGGTTGAAAAAGGGAGGGGGGATATGTAGCAGTGTGTCTCAAAGGGAGCCTGGAAAAGTCCAAGATTTACAGATCTCCCAGGATCTTCTCACCTCTGATCCTCTGTCCAGTTCAGGTTTTGCATCTCTCCCTTTTAGCAATTTAGGATCAACTGGAACTCAGAGTTAGTGCTTTTGAGCCTAGGGAACAGACAAGTTGTGTCTGTGAGAACTGCAAGGTAGGTAAAAGCTGTAAAACTGCATATGTGGAGACTGACAAGCATTAGGCTTGCTCAACCTGTTAGTTAGGATGTGGATTTGTGTAGTTAGTGCCAGGACATGACTAGGATTTTGTTTTGGAGTTTTTGACCTGTTTATTTTGTGGAACACTGTGCAGTACCTAGAAATAGACTTGTAAATAGCAGTTCCTGAAATTCACCCTATTCCAGGAAGCTTTGTACCTGCTACCCATCTCCAGCTCACATGGAATAACAGGATTTTTTGTTACTCACCATAAAATTCCTTTCTCTGACTTCATTGACGGACATAGCTCTTCTGAATCTTCACCATAGGGTTATACTGCCACCTACAGGAGTAGGATACTAGACAGAAAAGAACACAGCACCATTTATGGGCAGTCCTAGCTGTTGTAAAACCCTTCTCTGCTATAGGTAACAAAGCAGGGTCAAAAAGTACAAACTCCAATAGAGGGACGGGTGCTGTGTTCATCAATGAACACAGAGAAAGGGATTTTATGGTGACTATCAAAAAATCCCGTTTTCTCTTACATTCAATGACAGACACAGCTCTTCTGAACCTTGACCAAAGCAAAAGCAGTGCCTCAATGAGGGGTGGGCAAACCAAGAAAAAAAAATTGGAGAAACCAGGCAAAAATGCCAACCACCCAAACAACCCCTAAAGGGGCAAACAAGGTACCTGAAACAGTGGCCAGCAAAAGCTTGTGGCCAAAATGAACATATAAAAATGCAATTACATCAACTTGGTAAAATTTTGTAAAGTTGAACACAGAAGACCATGTAGTCGCCCCGCAAACCTGAGACAGAGATGCCAGAAGCAAAAGCGGCACTAATGGCCCTAGTGGAGCATGCCATAATGGGGAAGCCCATTAATAGCGTATGCTTGAACAAGTATTTGCTTGGTCCAATGGGAAAATATAGCAGTGGAGGCTACCAGGCCTTTCCTCGGGCAGTCCATGAGCACAAAATGAGAAGCTGACCTCTGGCAGGGGGCTGCAGTGGACAGGTACACACAAACCACCCAGATCACAAGGAAGGCAGGTTGATGCCCCCAGTCAGGTGAAAATCCAAAACCACCTTTGGTATAAAAGAGGGGCACAGATGAAGAACCGCCATACCCTTATGTTGCACCAACCAGGAAGATGTATAAGAGAACACCTCCAGTTCAGACACCTGCCTTGCAGAAGCAATGGCAACCAAGAAGGAACTTCTTGAGAAAAAGTAAGCAGGGTATATCCCAAATGCTTTCCAAAGGGAAGCTTCTGGAGAACCGAAAGAACCAAATTCAAGTCCCAGATTGGTAACAGGGAGGCCGGGGGCACCAGACCACAAACCCCTTGAATAAAGGAATGAAGCAGGAGTGCATGGTCAAGGGTTGCTGAAAAAAACAGCAAGGGCAGAAACTTGACCCATAGTGTCACTCAAGGCAAGTTATTGGCTAATGCATTAATGAAGAAAGGGCAACACCCAAGCCACCAAGAAGGAACATGGAAGGACACCCAGAACTTTGCACCAAGCTATATAAGCCCTCCAGGTGCAATGATATTTCACCCAAAAGGCAGACTTGCAAGCCTTAAACACTGAGGTGAACACCAACCCCAACAACTCCCCATCACTCAAAAAGCTGGCTTGCAAGAGCCCTGCCAACCAAGCCACAGACAGGATTGCAGAGTGAAAAAACTATAATTATGGCACTAAACTGAGATGAATAGAAACTATAGTACCCACTACAGATATATCAATGTGTGATGTGTGTAAGTGTACATATCATGTACATATAGCATGTGAGAAATTATATAAAAAAACATACACTTGTAAGAAACATAAATATAAAAAACAATGAAGTTGAATATAATCAAGATGTGTGCACAGTGCAATCCCAGATAAAAAGTTAGACAGAATAGAGAATCTTCACTGTGAAAAACAACAATTGTATTAATAATGTGAAATATAGGGTGGCTAAAAAAAGGCCACACAAAGAGTCTTTCGGAGTTCGTATCCACGAAAGAAAGGGGGAAAGTGGTTCCCCTGTACCAAGAATGAAAAGTTCCGTGTGATAACAGTTCAAAAGACTGGGTAAAAATAGTGATGGTAGTGAACTCCCACAGTGCGATCCAACCCCTTCCAATAAAAGGCTTACCAGATGTTGGATATATTCAAGCCTGAATATATACAAGGAAACCGGACCTCCAGGTGGACAGGATACAAGTCACACTCTCCACGATGGCTCCAGAAGCTCTCGGGGGTGGTTGGTCCTCCTATGGCCCTCCTATGGCAGGGTACATATAAGGCGCCGGCCCAAATCCACAAGGTCAGCTGGGTCTTTACCAAGGGTTATTCCTCCATGATCCGCACAACAGGGGGGTCCACGAGTGTAGGTGGAAATTTAAGGAGACAGAAAAAGACTCTCCATAGTGTAAAAACCTCACTTTGTGGTAAAGGTTTTAATGTTAAAAATATGAAAAATATACAAAAGCCGGCATAAAAATCCAAATGTGATATAAAATAAGAAATAATAATTGCAGCACTCTGGGGTCAGCAACATCAGACGCATTTCATCTTAATAGATGTCTTCTGGGGGTATGTTTTTTATATAATTTCTCACATGCTATATGTACATGATATGTACACTTATGCACATCACACATTGATATATCTGTAGTGGGTACTATAGTTTCTATTCATCTCGGTTTAATGCCATAATATTAGTTTTTGAGTCTACAATAACGATAAGTTTGGTCGATATATGGCAGCTTACCCCCTTTTTCCTGTTCTACAACTTCACATTATTGCCTAGCGCGGTTCTCCCCCTTATACATTAGGATTGCAGAGTGGTAGACCAAACCCTGGGGCAGGCAGTCCTTCGAAGGGACACCACCAGGGAGCATCCGTAACCAGTTACAACATGATGGAGCATCACAGACCTCTCCCCTGAGGCAGGATGGCAGGAGATCCACGTCAGGGGTTCTCCAGAGTAGGCAGATCTGATGAAACATGTCCAGGTGCAGGGACCAAGTCTTCCAATCCAGCGTCAGACAATTGATGTAATCTGCCTGCCAGTTCACGATGCTGGGAATGTACACAGCAGAGAGAGCCAGACCATGCTGGTCTGCCCACTGCAAGTAGCGGAAAGCCTTCAGCGCCGCCGCCACACTTTCCATGCTGCCCTGGTGGTTGACATAGGTCACTGAAGTGGCATGTGTCCCTGCGAGATGTTTAACTCGCCGGCCTGCCCCTGTCCAGGGTGGGGCACATTGCGGCTGACTGAGCGCTGATCTAGAAGTCTGCACACACTCATTGGCCAGACTGGGGTGACCACTGGATCTATATTATCCAGCCCGTCGCCCAGCCTGGCTGTTGATCAAAGACCTCAGCAGAAAACAATCCCAAGAAAAAGGAAAGAAAAAGAGGAATAAAAAAGGCTATGGTACCAGAGGTCCTAGCAGGGAGTTAGTTCCTACTCCTACACTAGGCAGAGAAAACTGGAGGGGATTTTATACCAGCTAGGACTGCTCATAGGTGGTGCTGTGTTCTTTTCTGCCTAGTATTCTACTCCTGCGGGTGGCACTATAACCCTATGGTCAAGATTTAGAAGAGCTTGTCCGACAAAGAACTTAAGAGAAATACCATTTCATACCTCTGAACTTTTTGGGATGGGTACGAGGGACACCTATTTACAAAAGTGTGTAGGTATAAGGACACACCACCTGCCATGCCCTGTAAAGGAGAATTATACAAAAAAAGACTAGTTAAACCCAAAAGTGCCTTTTTCCCACTACTATTTATTTATACTAGCTTTTGAAATGTAACCAAAGCAGCAATTTAGAAATTGGATGAAAGCTTTAGCTCCGTGAAACACTTTTTGAAAGATAAAAAGTGCATTTTTTTTTTTAATTCCTTTATTTGTCAAAAAAGGTACAGGTACATGGTACAGGAAACTACACGAGCAATAACAGTTTTACATGCGAAGAAGCAATCTTACATTGGCGGGTTCAGCTATGATCAGGTCTAAAAAAGTGCAATAGTATCTTCATCTATCTATCTTCATATCTACCATTCTGACCATTCCATCTTTCGGATCATTTGTCAGAGAAAATAGCAAGAGAGATTTCGCATTTCTTAACATTTTAAAAAATAAAAAAAAAACAACACCAAGTTTAGGGCAAAGAACCATATGTCCGGCTGGTCATCCTAGAGAGAAAGCATCCACGTCCATCCAAGTCGAACTGACATTAATAGAACAAAAAGCTAGACGGGCAGGAAGCTCGATAGAGGAGCAAAATCGTGGGATGCCTATCAGACTGAGAGTGGAAGCAAACTAGCTACCTTGTAGGCCAGAGGTGTAGAATTGTCAACAGAAAACTTCCAAATAAAGATATGAAAATAGATACAGCGGGTTCAGGTAAGGAAAAAAGAAAAAACATAGGGTGAGCAAGCAGGAAGTTTGTAGGAAACGTAGAGAAACATCAAAGACATAGAAGGGAAGCAGATGACCGTGCGCCCCATGCCCGGGCCCCTCGGGACACCACCCAGTGACGGCCCTAGTGCGGAATCTCCGCAAGATAGGCATCTGTGAAGACAAAGTGCTGCCAAGGTCTCCAAGTCTCTCAAAAGATCTCCTCTTTGTTATGTAGGGTAGCAGTGAGGTGTTCCATTTTCGTTTCTTAGCTCATTAACTTTGGAGAACTACAGCACCAGAGAGGGAGGGTGCTCAGATTTCCAACAGAGGGGGACGCAAGCCTTGGCCACATTCAAGAGCTGTATGGTGAGTGAGGTTTTGTATTTTTTAATCGGGCGCTCGGAAAGATGGAGAAGACAGGCAGCCGGCTTATCCTCAAGGTCGACACTTGTCTAGTGTTTGATCACCCCTGCCAAAAATATTGCAGCTTGGGGCAACTCCAAAAAATATGGAGCATCATGCCCTCCTCTCTGCCACATCGCCAGCACAAGTTGGTGGTCGGGGAGGAATAAATGGTGGAGAACCGAAGGTACTCTGTACCATCTTGTTAAGATTTTGTAGCACATCTCTTGGATTCTGGTGGCGATGGAAGACTTATGGGCAAAATGCAATACTTTCTCCCTCTCCGGGACCGTAAGTTGAAGGCCTAAATCCTCCTGGCATTTAATGAAAAACGGGGGCGTAAAGCCCTCCGGTGGCTGAGTCAGGGCGGTGTACAGCATGGAGAGGCCATGGCGAAGCAGTTCTCCCCTACAACACACCTCCACAAGAACCGTAAATGGCCTAGGAACGCCTGGCATCCTGAGACATTTCCGCAGAAAAGCTTGATGCTGGAGGCCGCTGAAAAAGTCCAAAGGGGGGGTGGTGGCATCAGGCCCCGCAGCAGTAGAGAGAGTCCCATCCTGATGGACAAAATTGGAGACATACAGCCATCCCCTATCCCTTAAGAGCTGAAAGATCGGATTACTGAGGCCCGGTTTAAATTCCAGTATTGGGATCATGGGAGATGGCAAAGGTGAGATTGAAGTGTGTGGGAAAGTGTCCCTCGCCACCGTCAGAGTGCCCCCCAGAGTCGGGTGTTCCAAAATGGCCCTCGGGAGAGGGGAGGAAATCCAAGGCCAACTTTTAGCCATGTTTGCCAAATCCTCCATTTCTATAGCTACCCAATGCTTCGCATCAACATGGCAGAATCAGTTTATCAGTCTAGTCAGGTGTGTGCCCTGTAATAAGCCTTCATATCCGGGAGGCCAATGCCCCCTCGGGATTTGGGCAGAATAGAGAATCGGATGCAAGAATGTCGGTGGGACCACATAAAGTCACGGAACAAGAAATTAATCCGCTTGAAGAAATCGGACTGGAGGCGGATGGGGAGTGCTTGCATAATGTATAGCACCTTGGGGATGGAAGTCATTTTCAGAGCACTGCATCTGCCAAACCACGTGAGCGTAAGGGAGTGCCAATGAAGGAGCTCCGTTTTAAGTCAGGCTAGTAGTGGTACAAAATTAGCAGAGTAAAGGGCTCCGATATCTGCTGTGATGTCCACCCCCAGATAATGTATGTTATTGGTCTCCCAACGCAGAGGAAAGGCCAACTTTTTGGATTTAAATATATTTAGAAAGGGCAATAAACTGGAGACGTCTGTTTTCTTCAAACAAACGGATAGAAACAGTTACTTGCCAATTCATAGTGGACACCATCCGGCTTGGCTTCGGAATATACCCAAAGGCCAACTCATGCGCATTAAAAGAAATTGCACCAATGACAGTGATTTTGAGGAACAATCTCAGGTGATTGAAAATAGATTTGCTGCTAAAGGCTATAAAACAGAGACCCTGGACAGAACCATTGAGGAGATTAAGTTGGTACCTAGGGTGAATTTGTTACAAGATGGAGTGATCAAACCGGGGGAGTCAAAAGACCACCAATTGGGGTTTATCACCAATTTCCACTCCCAGTATAAGGAGGTGGAACAAATATTTCATAAACATTGGCATGTCCTAGGTATGGATCGGGCCCTGAATAAAATTCTGCCAGATAAACCTAGATTTATCTATAGAAGGGCCAGGACGATAGGAGACAAGGTGGTCAAGAGAGTTCTGGACCCACCGGGTAAGCCCCTTTCCTTTTGGGAACAAAAAGGTTTTTATGCATGTAGAAAGTGTGGACCCTGTAGAGAAATTAAGGAGCCTTTGAGGAAATTTCAAACATTTATATCCCCAACTAATAACAAGAGTTTCACGATTGATCAGTTCATTACGTGCAATACCGATCATGTCGTGTATGCCTTGATGTGCCCGTGCAATCTGATCTACATAGGTAGAACAAAAAGAAAACGTAAGGTCCGGATTGCTGAGCACATCAAGAATATCAGGCAGGGGTTCAGAGAGCATAGCGTCTCACTCCATTTTAGACAAACACACGAGAGGGATCCATCTCTCCTAAAATTTTGGGGGATCGAGAAACTAGTACCATCTTGGCGAGGTATTAATGCAGTGAGAGAAATCTCTAAATTAGAAACCAAGTGGATCTACTTAACGGATAGCTTGGAGCCGAAAGGCCTCAACATAGAGGTAGATATTAATTGCTTCATTAGTGATCTCTAAATCCTGGAATTTGTACCCCTATTAAAATTGTATAATTAGGTTTATTTAATACATGCTATCCATGCTGACCTTTGAGTCATACTAGGGCCTACCATATGAGAGAGATGGATCTGGACTTAGAAGTTGGCATGGGACAAGTTATTGTTTAATTTTCAAATATCCGGATGGTATCTGTGACTTTTTACAGCTTGAGGGTTATATATTAAGACTGGAAGTCCCTTATGATTAACAGTGATTGACATTATAGTATACACATCTATGTGGATATGTAAGCATCCTATTTTCAATTGGAAATTTTTTTTTTTTTTTTTTTTTTTTTGGACTCCTTCTTCCTTCCTGAAGCGAAATCTGGTGTTTTAGAATATTATTTTAAAAACGCTTATGTGTGTTTAATGCGAGATTTTAAACTGGTATATAGGCTGGATGCCTGCCCCTGCTTTGTGTAGTGGAGTGGGGGTTTATTTTATGTGTAATTTTAAACATAAGGTTTTTTGCATTACATTTTTTTATTTAATTCCCTTTATTTATATCCTGTTTCGATATAAGCCTACAATTCTGATAATATTACTAGTGTGCACTATGTACGTTTATATATACGTAGTGCATTGGATGACGGACATTGAAAAATTTATGAATTGACCGCAATTAGATTATCTGTCCGCGAACAGAGAATATTTTATATAGTTTAGACGGGGAATTAACAGGCAATTGCGATCTGTAGAAAATAGATCCTAGTCATATATAGATCTATTCTAAGTATAAATATCTTTCCCAGCATAATAGTTGGTATGTGAGTTTTAGTGTTATTGTCCGCCTTGCAGACAGGCGTGACTTAGCTATACTATGGATCGCAATTAGCCCGGTATAGAACCCGCCCTGTGGACATGGTTTCTAATGAGTGGTGATGATCGTGGGGTCACGCCCTCCGTAGAAGTCGTGATGACGAAACGCGTCAGTGCGTGACCCCACGACAGGAACTGGAAGAGCTGGTGAACGTCTCAGGCGGAGAGGAGGAAGCGGTGCACTTGTTTGGTGCGCACAGCAGATATCTTCCCCCAGTAGCGGTGAGACGTTACCATCTATCGTTTACTGCATACAAGCTGATGTTCATCTGTGGTTGTGTAAGTGTGATTTTACCTGATTTTAATAAATTTTGTAAACGGAGTCACACTATGTGAGGTGCTTTCTTTCATATGGGGACCGGTTTCCCGGAGCACTATTCGCATTATTGACAAGTGATTGATAGTGGTCGATCATATGGTGAGAAGGAGCACCTTAGGATACTGCTGAAGAGCGATCTACTGTTCCAACATTCAGAGCCCATTCATGAGATTTATCTGGTAAGCAGATTTGATTTAAGAGCACGCAGTATGGTGGACATCTTTTCCGTTTGAGGAGCACCTTCTTCACTTGGTGGCTGGTGGACTTTCTCTGTGACTACACCTTACTGGCTTTACTGTGCGGTTGATTCCACGCATCTTTTAGTCTATGGACATTACCTTTTTAGTGCTATTACACCACTGTATTGACAATTAGATTGTGTTTCCAGGGTTTTTGCATTGTCAATCCTTTTATGTTTTTAAGATTGATTTTTATTTGCTGTATTTCACGGAAGATCTCTATAGATCTATTGTGGACCAAAGCAATTTATATGCTGGTCAATTCATCGCTAGTGTTGAGCGAACCCGGACTGTAACGTTCGGGTCCGTACCGAACTTTCGGGTGTCCGTGGCATGGACCCGGACCCGGACATTTCAAAAATCGTTCGGGTTCGGTCCGCCAGGTGTTATCTAGATATCTCTAGAAGGCACTTTATGTCGTTTATTTTTAGTTAGAATTTTTGTATTTTCCTAACTGTTACGTTTTTGGGACCTTTGTGTTAGATTAACAGTTATGTCACCACATTATCGTGATTTTTCCATTACAGGTATCTGATTTTCTACGCACCTTAGTTGGCGTGTCATTTCGGTCATTCCACATCAGTGTCTCTTTCAGGTGGTCGGTGGTTCACTTCTTCCACGAGGAGTTTGCCTTTTCTACAGGTGGTATGACGCACGAGAATTTAGTTTAGACGAATGGTCTATTTAGAGTACTTACCCGAGACTTACAACCTTGTCATCTAGCGAGATC
>BLSH010195600.1:222878-237237 GCA_018402905.1 Glandirana rugosa | reverse complement strand
CCCCCCCCCCCCCCCCCCCCCCCCCCCCCCCCCCCCCCCCCCCCCCCCCCCCCCCCCCCCCCCCCCCCCCCCGTCAGCCTGTCCGTGTTTAGACCATACGCTGCACACTGCATCAAATTGGTCTACATAGCTGTCGTCCCACAAGGAAGCCTCTTCTAAAGATGACGTACAAGAAAGCCTGCAAACAGTTTGCTGAAGACAAGAAGACTAAAGACATGAATTACTGGAACCATGTCCTGTGGTCTGATAAGACCAAGAGAAACTTATTTGGTTCAGATGGTGTCAAGCATGTGTGGCGGCAACCAGGTGAGGAGTACAAAGACAAGTGTGTCAAGTGGGGTGGTGGGAGTGGCATGGTCTGGGGCTGCATGAGTGCCAGCATTGGGGAGCTACAGTTCATTGAGGGAACCATGAATGCCAACATGTACTGTGACATACTGAAGCAGAGCATGATCCCCTCTCTTCAAAGAATAGGCCGCAGGGCAGTATTCCAACATGATAACGACCCCAAACACTTAGGGTAAAGGTGATGGACTGGCCAAGCATGTCTCCAGACCTAAACCCTATTGAGCATCTGTGGGGCATCCTCAAACAGAAGGTGGAGGAGCGCAAGGTCTCTAACATCCACCAGCTCCTTGATGTTGTCCTGAAGGAGTGGAAGAGGACTCCAGTGGCAACCTGTCCCAAGAGGGTTAAGGCAGTGCTTGAAAATAATGGTGACCACACAAAATATTGACACTTTGTGCACAATTTGGACATTTTCACTTAGTGGTGTACTCACTTTTGTTGCCAGTGGTTTAGACATTAATGGCTGTGTGTTGAGTTATTTTGAGGGGACAGCACATTTACACTGTTATACAAACTGTACACTCACTACTTTACATTGTAGCAAAGTGCCATTTCTTCAGTGTTGTCACATGAAAAGATGTAATAAAATATTTACAAAAATGGGAGGGGTGTACTCACTTTTGTGAGATACGGTATACTATACTGTATATATATATATATATATATATATATTCTTACACTGCCTGTATATAGGCTACACTAGATCTATATACTACACTGCCTGCATTGTTTGTATATGCTCTACACTGTATCTATATACTACACTGCCTACACGCCACTAACTAAACTAGCTCACTGTTCACGTCTCTCAGTCTCCACATTCACACACTACATACGGCCGCTGTTTGAGCGGCCTTATATAGTGTGGGGCATGGACTGAGACCCCTGAGCCATGATTGGCCAAAGACACCCTGCCTTTGGCCAATCATGGCTCTCACAGCAGAGTGTGCTGTGATTGGACAAAGCATGCAGGTCATGTGCATGCTTTGGCCAATCATCGGGTGTCATTTCCCGCGGTCTCACACTGCATTATGGGGCGCCCGAATTTGGCGTGAATGCCCCATAATGTTCGAGAAACGGCGAACTTCCGAATGTCCGACGTTCGAATCGAACTTACGTTCGACTCGAACAGCGGGTCCATCCCTAACTGACAAGAGAATCACAATAGCACATTATAGCACACTAACTGTCTGGTAGCATTGAACAGAACCCTGTTCTATCTCTCTCTCTCTCTCTCTAAATCACACTGAAAATAGCTGCTATTGAAAGAATACTTTTATAGTGTGCGGCGGGACTAAGAGCAATGAGCCATGATTGGATAGAGTCATAATGACAGTGTCCAATCATGGCTCTGACAGTGCTCTGTGCCCTTATTGGTTTAAGCTTTCACTGTTTCAGCCAATCAGGGCTTGCAATGCACTGTGTGGCGGCGCAGTGCATTGTGGTCATTCGGTGGATCGAACAAACGGTCGAACGACCTGATAATTTGGCTGTTCGGCAAACGCTCCGACAGCCAATGCTCGGCCCGAGCTCATGCTCGGGCCGAACCATTCGCCCATCCTTAGTGGCAAGTGCAGCATACAGACAGACCCGCAAATGAAGAGATGGAGGAATGGGGCAAAAAGAACAGACAAGCAAAAGCAACTATAAGCTTGCTGGTGGAAGATGACCAGCTTATCCATGTAAGAACAGAGAAAACTGCCAAAAGTATGTGGACATCATTACAAAAACTGCATAAGCATTCAAGTCTTAACAGCAAGCTGTTTCTGCTAAGAAAGCTGTATATGATAAGGCTAGAAGAAAATGTGTGACCACGTGAAAGCTATGCTAGAAATAATAGAGCAGCTGCACGCCATCGGACAGGACATCAAAGATAATGATATTGTTGCCCTGCTCCTCTGCAGCCTTCCAGAGATATATTCTGCTCCTATTAACGCTTTAGAAACCAGACCCGAGCAGGAGCTGACATTAGAATATGTCAAAGACAAATTAATTGATGAATATGAGAGAAGGAAAGAAAATAACCCACCATGATGACAAAGCTCTTAAGATGTACAAAGGCATAAAGCACAACAAAGAAAGCAGAGCCTGTTTTCGCTGTAAAAGGACCGTCTCTTAAAAAAGGACTGTTCTATCTGGAAAGCAGAATAGCGAAAGCTAGAGCTATCCACAAAAGAAAGATTCAAAGCAGCCACAAAGGAAACTGCGGACACATCAAGGAGTGGCACCTTTAAAGTGACACAGAGCGGCAAGCCACACAGCTGGTGCATAGACTCAGGTGTGACAAGCTACATGACTAGAAAAGAGACCTTCTTCACAAACATTGATTACAGTGCAAAAGACACATTTTCCTAGTGTAGCGTCCTCTACATTACGTTAGTTGAGGCTTTTTGTGCTAGAGTAGGAAAATTTAGGCAAGCTTGGCTGCTGTCAAGCCTGTTTGTTTTGTTCTGGGCATGGGAGTGGTCCAGGGAGTGGCTGGTGTCTGTAGGTGGTGAAACTCTTTGGTTCACCACTCCTTGTTTTTTTCAGAAAGGAGGACTGTAGAGACCTGGAGGAGGATGGTCTGGGAGTAGTAGTCCATCAGGTCGGCTAGCACATCTACAAACGTTCTCTACACTATAGGGCCCCGCGGTCCCTACCTGCAAAAGGTGGTTACTAGGCCTGGTCAAAGCCAGAGCAGGCCTCACCATGTGCTAGCTGTGCCGGAAGCAAGTGTTGTGCAGAAGAGAGGAAATAGGAGACATTTGAGAAGCAAGAGTTGTGCTGGAGGAAGAAGAAGTTTATATACTGAGTGTCCCGTGTAAAGAACTGTTGATCCATGGGCATCACATAATCATCTCTTACCCCATCCAGGTTTAACCAGCCAGCCTGTTTTCTGACTCCGGATGCAAGCAAGGAGTGTGTTTGAGGGCAGTGTGAGCAGGTGAACCACTACTTCCAGCAACCCCCAAGGGGACATTGGCACACTAGTAAGCGGGAAAAACATCTCTGCAGAAGGTAAAGTCCAGGACTTCCTGAACTGCATTACACCACAAGGCGGTCACCACAGTATCCTTGTCAAGAAAGTGCTGCATGTTCCAGAACTAGAAGGCAGCCTTCTGTCAGTGAAAAGTCTAGCAAACAACCGTCTCACAGTTAAGTTCCAGGGTGATGAATACACAATTCACAATAATATGTAATTACTCAAAAGGCAAAAGGAAAACTGATGATCACCTATACAAGCTCATAACCACAGACCAGTAAGCCAATATAGTCTCTAATGAACCTACACAACAAATGTATTCACTTATGGCACAGGCGGCTGGGGCACAGAAGTCCAGAAGCTATACAGGACATTATAAAGAGAGGTTTATCAGAAGATTTGACAATAATGCCTTGCAAAGTGCTCATGAAATGCAAGTGCTGTATTGAAGCAAATGCCACACACGCTGCCCTTCCACAGGCTTCTCAAAGAAAAACTACCCACCCCCTGTAGCTCATACACAGTGACGTATGCAATCCAATGAAAACCCCCACGTTAGGCAGGAACAGATGTCTACTGACTTTCATTGATGATTATTCCAGGTACACAACTGCTTATTGGATGAAACACAAGCATGAAACATCAGAGAAACTTCAAAAGTTTGTTGCCATGTCTAGCAACAAATTCCAATGGAAACCAGGAATAATACGCACAAACAATGGGGGAGAATACATAAGCAGTTGTACCTGAAGAGACAAGGAATAGTACACCAGACAACCCCACCATACACTCCTGAACAAAACAGTGTATCAGAAAGGAAAAACACATTTTTATAGAAATGGCCAGGTGCATGTTGCCGGATGCCAACTTACCTTACAAATACTGGGGAGAAGCAGTCATGACTGCAACCTACCTACAAACAGACTACCCTCAAGAGCCATTAAAAGTACTCCATTCAAAATGTGGCATGGATCAAAGCCTAACATAGGGCACATCAGAGTGTTTGGATGTAAAGCATATGAATGTATTCAAAATGAAAAGCAATCCAAGCTGGAGAACAGAGCCATAGAGGGCATTCTAGTAGGCTACAGTGAGCAAACTAAGGGTTACAGAATCCTATACCCAAAGGCTGACAAAGTGACAATAAGCCATAGTGTTTATTTTGATGAGAGCCCATTACCAGAAACACTGATCACTGAGCACGATCAAGCTGCGATGTGAATATGTCAAGTAAACCAGAAAAAAAGGTCAATCAAAGCGAACCTGTGCAGGAGTCAGAACAAGAGGTGGAACTCACAGTGCCTAAATCAAGTTCCCCACCAGATCCTGCTGAACTGCCTGAAGTCAGAAGATCCACTCAGACTACAAAGGGGATACCACCACGCAAGCATACACCATCAAAACACACAGCATACTTGAACCAACATCCTGGGAAGACATAGAGAAACTGGCAAAACATGAAGCCAATAAATGAAGAAAGGCAGCAGAAGAAGAATTAAAGTCACTACAAGATAATAAAACCTGGACACTCAGAAAGCTCCCTATTAACCCCAAAACTATAGGAAGTAAGTGGACTTTCAAATTAAAGTCAGACATGGAAGGGAATATCCACAAATACAAAGCCGGACAAGTTGCCAAGGGTTACTCTCAGAAATTTGGTGAAGATTATGATGAAACATTCGCTCATATCGTAAAACACTCCACCATCAGAAGGAACCATAAGTTTGTCTAGTCGAAAGCAGGTAACCCATCACCTCTATTTTCAACTGAAGCAGAGTACATTGCAGCAGCACACGCGTGTCAATGAGCAATATGAATTTGTCAGCTTTTTGTGGACATTGGGGTAGACATGTCAAAACCAATTCCCATTTTTAAAGTAAAAACCTATTGAGGTATAATCAAGAGCCAGGTGTTATTGACATTGAATACTGCCTGTCAAAGGAGATGACTGGTGATGCTTATGCACTCACCAAGCCTTTGTTGAAGGAACATCATAGTTATATCCAGGATAGATAGAACTACACCAACGGGCCAAAAGGCACCTCATCCCATGTTTGAAGACATAAAAAAGTTATAAAACACAAATTTTTATCCTGGAAAACCAGCTACATATGTACAATCATCCCTGATTAATTGCAAATATCAAATAAGACCCTCTGGAGTGGGACTTTTTAAAGGCACAAAGCAAGCAAATATTTATATAAAAAGATTTTTATTGATACAAATATAAATTGAATTAAATTAAATTTTGGTTATGTACAATATTCATATCAAATGTAATATTACACATTTTGGATTGTTGTTATTGGGCATATTTTGCCCCTCTCTTTTTTAATTCAATTTATATTTGTATCAATAAAAATATTTTTATATAAATATTTGCTTGCATTGTGCCTTTAAAAAGTCCCACTCCAGAAGGTCTTATTTGATATTTAAAAAAGTTATAAAGGAGGGGGGATTTTTATGGTGCCACAAGTATCAAAAAAGAGCAAAAGGTGAAAATATAAAGAATTTATTGTTGATCAAAAAATTAATGAAAACTTGTAACAGAAAAATATATTATTATGAAGTATTATTCTGTTACAAGTTTTCATTATTTTTTTGATTGCGATGTATATGTATGTTATGCATCGTTTATTAATTGTCTGTTTTCTGTATTCATTTAGAACTTATAAATGCCTCATTGTTCCTGAGGAAGCATATAGCAAAACATGTAGAACCAAGGGGTATCTTATCAAGTTCTTCCCCATTTTGTGCATTTTCTGTATGTGGTAAAGAAGATTGTTCTATATGAAGTAGAAACAATTGTTAGTAAAGATAATTTCTGACACTCTTCAAAAACCTTTTAATGTACTATGAACAATAAAATTCTTTATATTTTTACCTTTTGGTCTTTTTTGATACTTGTGGCACCATAAAAATCCCCCCTCCTTTATAACTTTTTTATATCATAGTTATATCCAGAAGAAGCTAAATGTAATTTGACAATGCACATACTGTCTAGAATGGGTGTTGAAAGTACAACAGCAAAGTTGCTTTTATATACTGTGACTGTATACTGTATGCATTATACCTTTCTATGCAGCAGGTGGTGCTGTAGTGTTATAGTGTGTATCTATGATATAATGTAATCCGTGGAAGTATTATCTTTCTCAGTGTATGTTCTGGTATGCGTCTTGTTCCTGTTCCATGATAAAGAAATGTTCTGCCATTTTCCATGAAAGTAAAGTTATTCTCTACAAACAAGAAGCTTCCAGTGCATCATTTCAATACTCTGCCAACATAGACTACAGCACAGAAGTGTGTAGACACAGCCACACGTCAGGAATTCCACTGTTTCAAAGGGTTATGAGTGGAATTTATCAAAACTGAAGCAGTCAGGCTTTTAGCCGCATTTTGTAGCTGTGGAACTAGAATGATCCTATATTGTTTCTGTGTGGTGGAACAAACACCCCCATGGTTCCAACTTAATCTGCTCTCCTGTTATTTGCTGAGTCCCCTTGGTGATCTTTTCCCAATAAGGTCGTATCTTAACACAATCCCACCACAGATGTGAGAAAGTCCCCGGGGCATCACACCCCCTCCAACATGTTGGGGGGTCCTCAGCTCTGAGCCCTCTGCAGAGCTGTATACCATCTTGCTATTAACTTATAGCACATCTCTATTGTCCCAGAGTCTCTGGCTGAGCGACAGGTTAACTCTAATATTTTCTTTCTGTGTTCCTCATCCCTAATAGCTCCCAGTTCTTCCTCCCATTTCCTCAAATATGGTGGTTCCCTGGGTTCTGTTTCATTAATCAATATTTTATAGATTTTAGATATCCTGTGCTCCACACACTGTGGCGTACTAAACAGTTTTTCTATCGGTTGCATATTCCCTTTTCCTCTCAATGGCTTAGGTAGTGACTGTACAAAGTGTTGTAATTGTGTGTTTCTCTATTTATCTAATGGCATGGTTCCCCATGTAGGTGTAATTTCCTCAAATGTGCATATCCTGTTTCCTTTCATTATATCTAATAATAGTATCTCCTCTTTTTTTGCCCACCTAGTGAAATATAAGTGTTCCTCTTTTCCTGGTTTAAAACAATTAGTGTCTAGTAAGGAAATCAAAGGTGCGTTATATTCCCAGTTATACTGTCTATTCCCAAAACTCTGGAAAACACCGGAGGCTCCAGCGTTGAAGGATTGGATAGCAAAAGTGAACTGGCTGAGAGTCATAGAGGAAACAATACATACGTCTGAAGACTGCTTAGAGAGGTACCAAGCTAAATGGGGGGATTGGCTAAAATTTAAGAAAACACTAGATTGCCTGACGATGCTGGAATCCGAAGGGAGAAGTCACTAAGGATACGAGGGGCGAGGTAGGTGTTTTCTTGCTTTTTTTTTTTTTGGGAAGGGTGGTGAAAAATAAAGATAAATAAAGGTATGAGAGGTGGGGGAGATAAGGAAATTGCTATGTAATCATAGTACTGAACGCTATTTTTGATACTTCGTTTTTATATAAATGTATGCTATGGATTATATTGGAAAATAATAAAAGACAAATATACAAAATAAAAATAAATACAAAGATGATGCCTGAGAACGCTACTCTATGCATGAGTTTCTACTATGAACTTGATGAAGTTAGCAATTCGAGTCTGATTGGATATTTAAAAAAAAAGAAAAAGAAACAAAAGAAAAAGCAGTCAGAATCTAGAGCTGCTCTGTATTTAAATCAATCAGCTTCTATCTTTGATTTTCAGCTTACCTGAACAACCTGAAAATAGAAGCTAGAAGCTCCAGTTTTGATGTATCATATATGTGTATAAAAAGACATTTGCCTAGAGAACCAAAAATATGAAGATTTTACTGTACAACCCAAGCTCGTATGCATCTCACACTTAAAAACACCTTATACCCCTTTAAAAAGCGATTGTAAGCATTAAACGTGCACAAGATGTATCCTGTATTACTTATTTCTAAGAAAACAAAGAAAAAGCTTTCCACAGTCAGAGTATGTACTTAGCTACTGGCAAGACAAATCAGACCAGTACCCGGTTATAGTGGTTTGTTTGACACTTACCAAAAGCTCTATATTAAATGCAGGCCTCCACCACTCATTAAATCTTGCTCCATAGACATGTTTAAGCCATTTTCTTGTAAACATCAGTGCTTCTCGCAAAACATTGTTTCGGTCAGTCAGTTGTGAGATAGCTTCTGCATTGTCCTCTGTATAATGATGCTAAAACAGAGAAGAATACTTATTATTAGGTGTAGACAGAGCATTATTTTATAGTTATAGTGACATTTCTAAATTAGAGACTCGATGGATCTATGATCTCAAATGTTTTTCTCCACATGGTTTGACTGTGGGGCGTGAAATGTTTTTTGAATAATGGCTATTCCACTCTGTTTTATTATCATATGTGCAATTAATTTGTTCCCTTTCTAATTCATATGTGCAATACTACTATCTTTTAACTATTAATTTTTTTTCCATACATTTTTAAATATTTACCTTTTATGCTTTTGTACGTAAATTAATTTATAAATCTATAATTATGGTGATTATTATTACATTCCAGTTATCATATATCAGTCAGTGATAATTTTCTATTGTTTTGTGACATTGGGTCCACTAGAGGGCGCTTACACTATGTGTATTCAATGGCTATATGTGGAAATATCAATTGAGGTTAGTGCTAGCCTTTAATTTGGTAAATTAATTTTTTGTGCTATTTAGATATATGTCTGCATTTTTAGTATTTTATATATAACTTATCCCCTGGCTTAATTTCGAAGTCAGGTGTGATCGAGATTTTTTGCATTTCCTGTGAGTGGAACGCATAGTGAAGCGCACTCTTGGTTCCTGCAGTTCTGGTCTGTCATTTACGGCCCGCTCTGCTTATATTGCATGCTTACATTCGCCCGCCACGCCTCTGAAGATGTTATATTTTGATGAAACATGTAAGGCAGACCAGGACAAGGTATGCACGCCCATTTATCGTGGTCTATTTGTTTTGTGAAATGCCGATTATTATCTGCTGAAATGGGAATGTATCTTAGCTATTATGAACTTTGATTTTAAAGTTTAAAGTAAGTACACCCTCACATTTTTGTAAATATTTTATTATATCTTTTCATGTGATAACACTGAAGAAAAGACACTTTGCTACAATGTCAAGTAGTGAGTGTACAGCTTTTATAAGAGCCGGTTCACGCAGGGGCGACTTGTCAATGGATCCGTTGTAATAGGAGTGACTCAAGTCGATCCGACTTAGAAAAAGGTTCCTGTACTACTTTTAGGGCCCCTTCAGGCGACTTGCATTGACTTCTATTACAGAAGTCGCTTGCAAGCCGCACTGAAGTTGTGCTGTGCAGCGTCGCGCTGAGTCACCCCTGAAGTCGTATTGCCCCTGTGTAAACCGGCTCTGACAGTGTAAATTGCTGTGCCCTCAAAATAACTCAACAAACATCCATTAATGTCTAAACCGTTGGCAACGAAAGGGAGTACACTCCTAAGTGAAAATGTCCAAATTGGGACCAAAGTGTCAATATTTTGTGTGGTCATCATTATTTTCCAGCACTGCCTTAAACCTCTTGGGCATGGAATTCACCAGAGCTTCACGGGTTGCCACTGAAGTCCTCTTCCAAGATGACATCACGGAGCTAGTGGATGTTAGAGACCTTCCACTCCTCCACTTTCTGTTTCAGAATGACCCAACAGATGCTCAATAGGGTTGAGGTCTGGAGACATGCTTGGCCAGTCCATCACTTTTACCCTCGGTTTCTTTAGCAAGGCAGTGGTCGTCTCGGAGGTGTGTGTTGGGGTCATTATCATGGAATACTGCCCTGCGGCCCAGTCCCAGGGAGGGGATTATGCTCTGCTTCAGCATGTCGCAGTACATGTTGGCATTCATGGTTTCCTCAATGAACTATAGCTCCCCAGTGCCAGCAGCATTCATGCAGCCCCAGACCATGACACTCCCACCACCGTGCTTGACTGTAGGCAAGATACACTTTTCTTTGTGCTCCTCACCTGGTTGCCACCATACACGCTTGACACCATCTGAACCAAATAAGTTTATCTTGGTCTTATCAGACCACAGGACATGGTTCCAGTAATCCATGTCCTTAGTCTGCTTGTCTTTAGCAAACTGTTTGCGGGCTTTCTTGTGCCTCATCTTTAGAAGAGGCTTCCTTCTGGGACGACGGCCATACAGACCAATTTGATGCAGTGTGCGGCGTATGGTCTGAGCACTGACAGGCTGACCCCCCCACCCCTTCAACCTCTGCAGCAATGCTGGCAGCACTCATACATCTATTTTCCAAAGACAACCTCTGGATATGTCGCTGAACATATGCACTCAACTTCTTTGGTCGATCATACCAAGGCCTGTTCTGAGTGGAACCTGTCCTATTAAATCGCTGTATGGTCTTGCCGTGCTGCAGCTCAGTTTCAGGGTCTTGGCAATCTTCTTACACCCTAAGCCATCTTTATGTAGAGCAACATGACACTGGGGAGGGAAAATGGCTAATTTGCCCAATTTGGACATGTCACTTAGTGATGTACTCACTTTTGTTGCCAAAGGTTTAGACATGAATGGCTGTGTGTTGAGTTATTGTGAGGGGACAGCAAATTTACACCGTTATACAAGCTGTACACTCACTACTTTACATTGTGGCAAAGTGTCATTTCTTCAGTGTTGTCACATGAAAAGATAGAATAAAATATTTACAAAAATGTGAGGGGTGTACTCACTTTTGTGAGATACTGTATAGTGAATTTTGTACAGGAGTATTCAGACTCTTTGTTAAGGCTACTTACAGCTTTGTGTAGTGGCAAAGTGATGGAGTATATTTGCGGGCAATGTCATTGAAGTGAATCTGTCACTTTTTTTTTTTTTTTTTTTATAAAACTTTTTATTGCTTTGAACAGTGAAAAACACACACACACACACGGCTAGTCAACCCACACAGGAGAGACCGCCGGTAATACAACCCCCATAAAGAAAGAAGAAAAAAAAAAAAAAAAAAACATAATAACACTGATACATTAATTTGGTCTGGATATACAAACTGGTGCGCTCACTTTAACAACAAGGTATAAAGTGCATGCATCTATTTGTTCCTGAATGCCAGGTAGTTCCGACTGGGAAAATCTTTGTACGAGGGGCGTTCAGGTCAAACCGGGACTTTTGATTTTTTATAATAAAATAAACTGCATTTATTTTTTTACATACTCCCCTGCTACATTTATACACCTATCCCAGTGTTTATCTAATGTCTGGAAAGCTTTAGCATAGAAAGATTTGTCAGTATGCCTGAACCATCCTAGGACAGCCTGCTTCACTTCGTCAACAGAAAGATTCTTTTTGTGCAATTTCACGACAGGTTATGCGTTGATTATCCAGGATCAGGCATTCCACGCGCTGAATGTTCACAGGAATGACTGCTGTGGACTGGGAACCAACACAGCCGGGATCGTCACTGACGGACGTACAGCCATCTTTAAAATGTTTACACTATTCAAATGTCTTACTGGGGCTGAGCATCTCCTTGCCACACTGTGCCTGAAGACTTCGGTAGATATCAATGAGTTTTACTCCTTCATTCACAAGAAATGTCATCACCACACGCTGTCCCATGCACACACTAATACTGCTGTCTGCAATTTTGATTAACGGTCTCTGGACTGGCCCGCGACATGTGCACCATCTATCAGTAATAGGACACACTTTACACTTTCTACTGCGTGTAGTACCACCACGCTAGCATCCCTTTTTATACCTGTAAAATTAAAAGTCCCGGTTTGACCGGAACGCAACTCATATATCTTACATTCAAAGAAAAAAAGAATTATTGAACATTATGTATTACTCCAAAGAGAGGAATACATCCAAAAAGCCAATATCCTCATCAACAAAGCTTCACAAAATCTTACAAGACACAGGCATGATACAAAATAGGTAAAGTATCAGTTATTGCAAACAGGGTAGGTTGTGAACTAGGAAACAGTAAGTATTAAACTAAAAAAAAAAATTTCCTCCCTGGAACTTCAGAGGAGTTGGCAAATCAAGCTGAATCATAATAATGTATACAGGATCCAAGGAAAAGAAAGCCAGAGGCCGAGCAAAGGAGAGAGGTCAAAGAAGGAAAGCGAAAAAAGAAGGGGTAGAAGAAGAAGGGGAGACCTAGAACTCACAATAATCACAGAGTAGACAAACTAGCCAAGTTTGGGAGAAAGTGGAACCTGAACATAATATACTCATGGTTCCCAGGTCTGCTCAAAGAGCATCTGTTTATCATTTATCACACACTAGCCACCTTCTCATGCAACATAATCCAAGACATTTTATGCTGCATTCGCCTGATAGAAATGGTAGGAGTCTTCCACGCCCCTGCTATGGAAATCTTTGCCGCCAGCCACATAAATAATAAATTCATCTTTTAATAGGACGTGGTGTGCCCTCTGGAAGATCGTTCAGTAGAGCCACAGAAGGATGTTGATCTATGGATAACCCTGTGACCTTGCAGATCATAGAAAAGACTCTACTCCAGTGGCCTCTATAACGTGGGAATTCCCACCATATGTGGAGCATCATACCTTGTAAGGTACATCTTCTAAAGCAGTCCCCTGAAGTTGATGGGTACATCCTGGCTAGGCGAGCAGGGATCAAATACCATCTCATTAGAACTTTGATGCTTGCTTCAATAAGAGAGACATTCAGTATACCCCTGAATCTAAATCCTAAGCCTGGAATACCAGATCTCATGATCGAGCGAGAAGTCCAGGTCCCTCTTCTAAGCCAGCATGTACAGGTGTTTCTTAGGAGCTGCAAGGAGTGATGTACAGTATAAACCATGGAGATGCCTCCTCTAGAGCCCTGATCTTTAGAACCCCTCGTATATCTTGATGTCAGAGATTGCCTTCTTCCTCCTACATATTTTTATTGATCTGGGTGGCAGCCTAATTTGCACATCTTATTTTTTTTCAAGGTTTTGAAAAATTAAAAAAGAAAAAAAAAATTAAGTTTATTTCTTAATTTTCCAAAAAATAGTGGCAACAAATCTGTAAAATACTCGCCAGGTCACTTACCAAATACCTTGGAGTTTCAAAAAAGGGTCATTTGGGGGGTGTTTGTACTACCCTGGCATTTTAGGGCCTCTAAAACTGTAGGTAGTCAAGAATAAAAATGGCCAAATTACGTCCTTTGAAAGCCTGAAGGTGGTCATGGGATTTTGACCAGGGGCGGCTGGTGTATAAAGGGTGCCGCCTCCCCGCTGCCTAAAAAGAAAAAAAAAAGTCAGCCCGGCCCCTACAGGTGGCGCCGGTACATTGACTTTCTTTTTTTTTTGGCTCCTTGGCTGTCACCTGACAGCCAAATAGTGAGCCTATTGGTCAGCCATTAAAGACGATGTGGGTGCGCTGAACAGGCACACACACATAGTCTGATTGGCTGCCCTGAGCCTGCGGCTCAATGTGATTGGATGCGGTGGGTGGGGGGCAGGTCACTGTGGTGGCGGACGTGACTCCCGCTCCCACAGAGACCCTGACCAGTGACCAATGGACTGATGGGGACAGCCGCTCTCCGCGTGCTGATCTCTGCAGACTGACAGTCTGCTTGTCCGTATGCCAAACTCTGCAACACTCCTGCCTGCCTGCCTATTGGATGGGGTAAGTGTGGGACTTGTCCCAACTTCGGGGGGTCTCTGCAATGTACCCCACCTGTGATACTGGCTGCAAAGTGCCCCCACCTGTGATATTGCCTGCAAAGTGCCCCCACCCGTGTTACTGGCTGCATAGTGCCCCCACCTGTGTTACTGGCTGCATAGTGCCCCCACCCGTGTTACTGGCTGCAAAGTGCCCCTACCTGTGTTACTGCCTGCAAAGTACCCCCACCTGTGATATTGCCTGCAAAGTGCCCCCGCCTGTGATATTGGTCGGTCATAGTGTCTACCCCCATGAAACGTCGGTTAATGTGTCCACCCCCGTGAAACATCGGTCATTGTGTCCACCCCCGTGAAACGTCGGTTATAGTGTCCGCCCCCGTGAAACGTCCGT
>BLSH010195600.1:205322-222868 GCA_018402905.1 Glandirana rugosa | reverse complement strand
AGTGCCCCCACCTGTGTTACTGGCTGCAAAGTGCCCCCACCTGTGTTACTGGCTGCAAAGTGCCCCCACCTGTGTTACTGGCTGCAAAGTGCCCTCACCTGTGTTACTGGCTGCAAAGTGCCCCCACCTGTGATACTGACTGCAATTTACCCCCACCTGTGATATTAGCTGCAATTTACCCCCACCTCTGATACTGGCTGCAATTTACCCCCACATGTGATATTGGCTGCAATTTGCCCCACCTGTGATATTGACTGCAAAGTTCTCCTACCTGTGTTATTGGCTGCAATTTACCCCACCTGTGATATTGGCTGCAATTTACCCCACCTGTGATATTGGCTGCAATTTACCCCACCTGTGTTATTGGCTGCAATTTACCCCACCTGTGATACTGGCTAATATATACCCCACCTGTGATGCTGAGCTGTATACTGTGTCCTGTGATGCTGAGCTGTATACTGTTCCCGGTGATGCTGAGCTGTATACTGTGTCCTGTGATACTGAGTTGTATACTGTGTCCTGTGATGCTGAGCTGTATACTGTGTCCTGTGATGCTGGCGCTGTATACTGTTCCCTGTGATGCTAAGCTGTATACTGTGTCCTGTGATGCTGGGGCTGTATACTGTGTCCTGTGATGCTGAGCTGTATACTGTGTCCTGTGATGCTGAGCTGTATACCGTGCCCTGTGATGCTGAGCTGTATACTGTGTCCTGTGATGCTGAGCTGTGTACTCCTGACACAATATGTGGAATAGAGGGGACGGAGTGGGTGGATTCTATAAGGGGTGGGGCTTATTAGAAGTAGGAGGGGTCAAAAAGGAAGGGCATGGTCTGGCGCCCCCCATCCTAAAATTTCACCAGCCGCCACTGATTTTGACACGGCTAGGCTTCCAAAAAGTCTCACACATGTGGTATCCTCATACTCAGGAGAAGTAGTGAAATGTGTTTTGGGGTGTAATGCCACATATACCCATGACATGTGTGAGAAATATCTCAGTAAAGACACAACTTTGTGTATAAAAAAAGAAAACTTTTTTTTTTAATTTTTCAAAAACTTGAGGAAAAAGATAAGATCTTCCAAAAACTCAATATGCCTCTCAGCAAATATCTTGGGGAGTCTACTTTCCAAACTGTCCTGGAATTTTAGGACCACCTGTGTTACTGGCTGCAAAGTGCCCCCACCTGTGATACTGGCTGCAATTTACCCCCACCTGTGATATTAGCTGCAATTTACCCTCACCTGTAATACTGTCTGCAATTTACCCCCACCTGTGATATTGGTTGCAATTTGCCCCACCTGTGATAATGGCTGCAAAGTTCCCCTACCTGTGTTATTGGCTGCAATTTACCCCCACCTGTGATATTGGCTGCAATTTACCCCACCTGTGATATTGGCTGCAATTTACCCCACCTGTGATACTGGCTGCTATATACCCCACCTGTGATGCTGAGCTGTATACTGTGTCCTGTGATGCTGAGCTGTATACTGTGTCCTGTGATACTGAGCTGTATACTGTGTCCTGTGATACTGAGCTGTAAACTGTGTCCGGTGATGCTGAGCTGTATACTGTGTCCTGTGATACTGAGTTGTATACTGTGTCCTGTGATGCTGAGCTGTATACTGTGTCCTGTGATGCTGGCGCTGTATACTGTGCCCTGTGATGCTAAGCTGTATACTGTGTCCTGTGATGCTGGGGCTGTATACTGTGTCCTGTGATGCTGAGCTGTATACTGTGTCCTGTGATGCTGAGCTGTATACTGTGCCCTGTGATGCTGAGCTGTATACTGTGTCCTGTGATGCTGAGCTGTGTACTCCTGACACAATATGTGGAATACAGGGGACGGAGTGAGTGGATTCTATAAGGGGTGTGGCTTATTAGAAGTAGGAGGGGTAAAAAAGGAAGGGCATGGCCTGGCGCCCCCCATCCTAAAACTTCACCAGCTGCCACTGATTTTGACAAAGCTAAGCTTCCAAAAAGTCTCACACATGTGGTATCCTCATACTCAGGAGAAGTAGTGACATGTGTTTTGGGGTGTAATGCCACATATACCCATGACATGTGTGAGAAATATCTCAGTAAAGTGACAACTTTGTGTATAAAAAAAGAAAACTTTTTTTTTTCATTATTCAAAAACTTGAGGAAAAAGATAAGATCTTCCAAAAACTCAACATGCCTCTGAGCAAATATCTTCCAAACTGTCCTGGAATTTTAGGACCTCTGAAAATATGTACGCATATGGGCAGTAAGAGGAGTTTCTGCCAAACTCCTGATTTAGTCCCACTCACCTCCCTCTTCCAGCTGGGATTCCAACAAACACTTTGGGGTTGATTTACTGAAGGCAAATCCACTCTGCACTACAAGTGCACTGCAAGTGCACTTGAAAGTGCATTTAGAAGTGCAGTCGCTGTAAATCTTAGGGGAAGATCCGAATTCAAGGGAAGCTCTGCTGATTTTATCATCCAAAATGCACTTGCAGTGCACTTGTAGTGCAAAGTGGATTTGCCTTTAGTAAATAACCCCCCCTATGTCTACTATTCCCAACTGCAGCTAAATTTAGCCTGTCTCTGCTTCCTTTTCTCCCTCCACTTTGTTTCTGCCATACAAACTTGGTTCTCATTACTCATTGTTTTTTTGTGTCTCTGCTCCAATGTTTCTTCATTCAAGCTGCAGTTCACTCACATGTTGGTTCCATACAGTTAGGAGTAGAACCTACTTTGGAAGAATATCGATTGTTTATGGAACTGGTTTTTGTACTTCTTATTGGTGTTTATTTATTATTACTACTAATATTATCACTTATTTTGTTCATTCATTTACTATTTTTATTTATGCATCTGTAGCACCCCCATAGTATAGTTGCGTTTTCTTGCAGGGTTTTTGGCTAGGAGAGGTAAATTTAGTTAGGCCTGACTGTAATGTGCAGGCCTGAATGTTTTGATCTGGGCTGGGAGGAGGAGGCTCCGGGATGATTGGGTGGACTTAACAGAAGAGGTCACCAGAACCTCCCACTTCTTTCTAGAAACCTGGAGAAAGTCTTTTGGTCAGAGAGCTAGAATCTGTGTGGAGTCGTCTGGAGTGTTCTAGGGAGCCCTGACCAATCCCCAAGCAGTATTGGCAGGGGGCAGGCCTCCTTAAACACTCTAAATGAGCCCAATCTGGGAGGAGTAGTGTCGGGTTGAAGTCTGGAGATGTAGCAGAGGCCCTGTGGTGCAGGACCATACCCGGGAGGTCGCACCCAGTCTAGGGAGGGTGACCTTGGGGCCTGATTGTTCGGATGCAGCGAGGAAGGGGAGGGATTCTTGGAGCCACACAGGAGGAACAGGAGAACGGCGGAGCTGCTACAGGAGGAGTGAGAAACTTTAAAGTATCCACTGGTCCCTGGGAGGATCCCTGGGACTGAAAGAGAAAGTGCTGGAGCAGGCTGAGGGAGGAATGTGGACAGTCTGTGGGAGCCTTGGGAGACAGTCAAGGGAAAGGAGAGTCAATACCAGAAAGCAGGTTGACGGGACCTGGAGAAGATGGGCTGGCAGTTGTAGTCCGTCAAAGGCCCGGATAGCACAAAAGTACTTTGCTGCACATTCAGGGGCCCGCGATCCCTAGTCTATAATGGTTGTTCCTGAGGTCCTGCTGAAACAGGGTAGGGTATTGAGAAGCCTGATAAATTTCCCTTCAGGCTGGAAACTAAGTTCTGAGCTGGAGAGAGGCAAAGGAGCATAAAGTGGAGAGTTCTGTGTAGTGAGAGAACTGGAAGAGTAACGGTCAGCAAGTGAATTGCTGGAGAGTTGAGAGGAGCAATAGTCTGCAGAGGGAGAGTTTGCAGTGAAGTGTGCATATACAGGCTTGTATATGGGATCTTTGTACCATAATTCTTGGGCATCCCACAGTCATCCCTTATCCCTATCCAAGTAATTTCCCCAAATAAAACAACAAAAACAAGAACCGATCTGGTCAGTGTCTCCGGATGTGTGATATATGGTGCGATTGAGGTCAGCTATCAGGTGAACCACTAATACAAGCCGCTCTCAAGGGAGCACATGGCTACATATCTGTATTTTTTTAAATGTAATTTACTATTATCATTACTATTCATATGTGTGTGTATATATACATAATTATTATCTTTTTTTTTGTACGCTTTAACAAGAATGAAAACACATTCAGTCTTTCTTCCTTACTTTGCTTTTGTTTTTGTGGTGCCCTGTAGCCCTAATAAGAACATGTTTCCTTTGTGCTTTTTGGCCTTTATACTTCTTAGTTTAGTTGAGTAATGTATGTCTTTTCTTGGCTCTGATAATTACTGCATTAAAGCGGTTGTATACCCTAATTTGTGATTTTTACCTACAGGTAAGCCTATAATAAGGCTTACCTGTAAGTAAAATGAATGTCTCCTAAACCATATCCGCCCTGAATGCAGGCGCTGACATCACGGCGCATGCGCATTGATATCCCAGCAAAGACCCGGTGCATAGCGCCGGACCTTGCTGGAAAGGCGGGCTCCAGCGCGCATGCGTGGGAGTGACGTCGCGAACCCGGAAGGATTCCACAAGAGAAAATGTCATCTCCCTCTGTGGGGACCGGACGGACCCTTCAGAGCTTTGTTCGTGCCTTTGCCTTACATGTTTTTTTTTTAACCACTTCCTTACTGGGGACTTAAACCCCCCTCCTGCCTGGACCAATTTTCAGTTTTCAGCGCTGTTACTATTTGAATGACAATTGCGCAGTCGTGCCACGTTGTACCCAAACAAAATTGACGTCCTTTTTTTCCCACAAACAGAGCTTTCTTTTGGTGGTATTTGATCACCTCTGCGGTTTTTTTTTTTTGCGCTATAAACAAAGAGCGATGATTTTGAAAAAAGAACAATATTTTTTACTTTTTGCTATAATAAATATCCAAAAATATAAAATAAAAAAACAAATTTATTCATCAGTTTAGATCGATATATATTCTTCTACATATTTTTGGTAGAAAAAAATAGCAATCGGCTTATATATTGATTCGGTTGCGCAAAAGTTATAGCGCCTACAAACTATGGTTGGTTTATGGCGTTTTTATTATTTATCTATTTTTTACTAGTAATGGCAGCGATCCGCGATTTTTATCGGGACTGCGATATTGCGGCGGACATGTCGGACGTTTTTGACACTTTTTTGGGACCAATAACATTTATACAGCGATCAGATCTAAAAATAGACACTGATTACTGTATGAATGTCATTGGCAGGGAAGGGGTTAACACTAAGGGGGCAGTGAAGGGGTTAAATGTGTTCCCTGGGTGTGTTCTACCTGCGGGGGGGGCGGGGCTAACAAGGACATAACAGATCTAACTGATCCCAATGACAGGGATCAGTAGATCTCTCATGCCCCCCTCACAGAGCGGGGAACCTGCATGTTTACATCGGTGGTACCCCGTTCCAGCTCTCTGTGAGGAGATCGCGGGTCTCCAGCAGACATTGAGTCTGCCCGACCTGCGGGCACGCTCACGCAGCGTGCGGCGGCACTTGCACGCACCCAGCACAAGCAAAAGGGGAGGACGTCTATTGACGGCCTCCTGGCAAAGGAGATACGCGCTGTAGCCGTCAATCGGCTATGGCGCAGATCTGAAGCGGTTAAGTATACAACCGCTTTAAGGCATTTGTACTTTCATACTTGTATATTTCCATAGCTTTTAACACATTTTAAAGATTCTTTGTATATTCTTTATTGTCTATGTTTTAGCCCTGATGAAGGGGGAGTGCTAAGCTCCCGAAACACGTTGACTGTTCCAAAATAAAAATCTTTTAAAAGCCTGTACAAGCTGGAGTGGCGCTCCCATCCTTTCAAAACTTCAACACTCCTAATGTTGGGCATACATGTAATGTTCTAACAGATTCCTCCATTCACATCGATTGATGTGAATGAAGAAATCTTTTCCAGAAAAAGTGTATGGTAATCCCACCTTTAGAAGCTTCCTCCACACATCCACTCATTATTCTAACGTTGGGCATACATGTAATGTTAATTTTTAACAGATTCCTCCATTCACATTGATCGATGTGGATAAAGAAACCTCTGCCATAAAAAAGTGAAAAAAGTATATTCTGAGCATAGCAGTTAACGAATGCTAACCATCCAAGGCCCCTAATGCTGGGCATACATTTTAATTTTTTTTAACTGCAGATGGAGAAATCGCCCCCTGCAGTACTGCAGGCACTGACATAAGTATTCTGATAGCAGCATCCTGATGCTTGCCTGTGATAGCAGCCGGCTAACTGCATCTGCATTTGGGCTTTGGGCCACAGCGCCTTCTGGAGACAAAAGGGCTGTAATGATCACTTTTAGGAAGGATCCAGTACTTCTAGTAGCTTTATAAATAACAAAAGCTTTGTATATAGTCAATTGAAATGACCATACGTCATACACTGCTTTAAATTGGTCTGCATGGCTGGAAGCCTCTTCTAAAGATGATGCACAAGAAAACCCGCAAACAGTTTGCTGAAGACAAGCAGACTAAGGACATGGATTACTGGAACCATGTCCTGTGGTCTGATAAGACCAAGATAAACTTATTTAGTTCAGATGGTGTTAAGCATGTTTGGAGGCAACCAGGTGAGGAGTACAAAGACAAGTGTGTCTTTCCTACAGTCAAGCATGATGGTGGGAATGTCATGGTCTGGGGCTGCATGAGTGCTGTAGGGAGCTACAGTTCATTGAGGGAACCATGAATGCCAACATGTACTGTGACATACTGAAGCAGAGTATGATCCCCTCCCTTCGGAGAATGGGCCGCAGGGCAGTATTCCAACATGATAAGGACCCCAATTACACCTCCAAGACGATCACTGTCTTGCTAAAGAAGCTGAGGGTAAAGGTGATAGACTGGCCAAGCATGTCTCCAGACCTAAATCTGTGGGGCATCCTCAAATGGAAAGTGGAGCAGCGCAAGGTCTCTAACATCCACCAGCTCCGTGATGTCATCATGGAGGAGTGGAAGAGGACTCCAGTGGCAACCTGTGAAGCTCTGGGGAACTCCATGCCCAAGAGGGTTAAGGCATTGCTGGAAAATTATGGTGGCCACACAAAATATTGCCACTTTGGGCTCAATTCTGACATTTTAACTTAGGGGTGTACTCACTTTTGTTGCCAGATGTTTAGACATTAATGGCTGTGTGTTGAGTTATTTTGAGGAGACAGAAAATGTACACTGTTATACAAGCTGTACACTCACTACTTTACATTGTAGCAAAGTGTAATTTCTTCCGTGTTGTCATATGAAAAGGTATAATAAAATATTTACAAAAATGTGAGGGGTGTACTCACTTTTGTGAAATACTGTATCAGGAACAAAACAAAACATTTTTTTCAGTTTTTCAGATGTTAAATTGCTTTGGTCCACAATCAAATTATAGAGGTCTTTGGTTGCAGCTCAAAAAATTAAGGGGTGTTGTTAAGTTTGCAGTTTCCACCTGAACCCTTGGCTGGGCTGTGAATGTGGGGATAATGGGTGCTTCTGAATTTGAGGGCAGCCAATTAGGGTTTGCAAGCACCTCTGGAAGATTACTATAGGCCTGTGCTCAAATTCTTGGTGGCTCTGGTTGTATTAAGCTACTAGTGCTAGCCACCTCACCAGCTTGTACTGCACTGCTGCTGCTCGCCACTTCACCATGAGATACTGTGGTGTCTAAAAGCCCAGGATGTACTAGATCGCTGGTGTTATCCAGATCACCAAAAAGTAGTGCAGTGCTAGTACTTGCACCTTGCTGAATATGAGCATAATTATGCTAGGGTATTCCTGATCTTAGCAGGGACCTCTTCTGAGCTAGCTGTCAGGGTGCTACTGCTTTCTACAGGTTCACATTCTGAGACGGATTCTGAAAGTGAGGCTTCCCCTTTGCTCTCATCTGTCATGATCGCTTCCTCACTAGTGTACCTTTTTTGGGACATTTTGGGCACTGAATTTACAGATACCTAGTGGCCTCTATGGGAAAAGAGCTCCTAACTAGCAATTAGGAACTGTGTGTATACTAGAAAATTAACTGCTAGTGCAAGCAGAGATCAGGCCTGATCTTGCTAAAATTAGGTTTTGTGTACAACGCATCAGAGATGGCAGTGATCAGAAAAATTATACTGACCCTGTACTAGTTGGGGGGTGGGGCTAAACGCAAGTGCTGGCAGTGATTGGGGCTGATCCTGTTAACGCTGCATTTTTGGGGACATTATACTAATTGTTACACTGGTTTATTTCTGTTTGCGATCAAGATACTACATGTACAGACACTAAAATAACAATAGAGGTGATCAGCGGCTTATAGTGTGACTGCAATAGTGTGGCCGAAAATCTAGCTCTAACTAACCCCGCCTGAAAGGGATGCTAAATGACTCTGATGCTATCTGATGTCGCTATTGACACTAATACAGTGATCAGTGATAATACTGTACACTAACATTTTACTAATGGCACTGGCTGGGTGACAGGGGTGATCAAAGGGTTAATGGAGGGCAATTAAGGGATTAAATGTGCCTAAAATATGCGAGTATGTGTATATATTGCTTTAACTAACTATGGAGTTGCTTTCTTCTCTTCCTGGACCAAAAAGGATTTAGAAAAATAATACAACAAAACATAGCACCAGTTTGTGATTGGCTAAAGCAGATCAGCAGGTTTCACAGCCAAAATCATTGGCCAAAACCTGCTGACAAACGTTTGCTGTAGCTAATGACAGCATGGGTTAGTAGGGGGCATGTGCATGCACACCTGCAAACCCAGGAGAAGGCAGTCACATACATACATGTACCTGCCGCCAGTTCGCAGTATATTTATTGTGAGCAGTCGGCAGATGGTTAAGGCAAATGCTATCACAGGGGTTCTATACTTCCAATATTATACTTTATAATAAAGGGAACTGAGTGACACAAGTGAGACCTTTGTACTTTGTACTTTTCACAGCAAGTGGGGAACTTTCTGCTGGAATACATATGGTATAGATGTCTTGGGTGGATATGCCTATAAATATATAATGCAATTTATAGTTCACACTCACCAATGAACCTGAAAGATGTAGCAGCATTAAGATAATTTTAGCAGACAGAACTGGAAGCTGATAGCATGTCTGCAAGGAAGAGTTGTTGCAGATTCTGTTATGCAGTACAAGGCTGATTTTGCAACATGCATGCAATTCTTGCTCACTAGGAACCCTGTCAAAGATGAAAAAAAGAACAGTAGAACTTTAAAAATATATATATATATAACTATATCAATAAAGTTAAATATTTGTCCTGTATTTAACTATGCTTTTTGTCCAATTCTTCTATGCTACCATTCATACTCACCACTATGCCATGCTTACATGGACGGGCTGTAGGAGGTTTGCATGTTTAAAGCAGAAGTAGTTTAGCTGCCATTTATACAGCCTGGCTAATCCCAGGGAGGACAGCCCTAAGGTTGCTGGGAGTCTGTATAATCACTCTGAGATGCAGAGCTTCTGGATTTTTGCCAGCAGAAGGGAAGCCCAACCTGGAGGGCTTACTGCCCTCCAGGGCAACTCTGTACTTGCTGTTCATGAGACCTCAGGTGGGCGACTTGAGGGCCTGTATACTGGAGCTACAGAGCGCAGACTGAAGGGCTGTCATCTGAAGATCTAGTCTGGTATCACAGAAAAAAACCTGTCACATAGATGTTGGAAGGAGGCAACCAACTGTCCTAGGGCATTCTTCTTGTACTTTTGTGTGCTCTAATATTGGAAACATAATTAATAAAGTCCCAAACAATTTTTTGGATATTGGGTATGAAATGCCAGACAAGTTTGTTTGAAAGTCAGATGGGCAAATTGTCATAAAATGGTAAATTAACCAACAAGTATTTTATAAACAAATCCCTATATGGCTGTATGCACTCATTCAGAAACAAAATTCCAACATTCTGCACATGTACTTGACAGATTCCAGCAATTTTCAGGAAAATACCGTAATTGTCATTTTTTTTATAAAATGAGTCATATAATATAAAGTTCTGAATACAAATGGCTGTACAAATAGCACCAATCTTGTTCAGAAAAGTGCAATATGTTGTTGTATGGAATGTACTTACTTTTCCTGACGTTCTATGATTTGCAGCAATTCCTTTAAAATGCCTTCGATATTCTGTAAATACAAATTAAGATTTTGCAGTCTGTGGTTGACACACTTTGAAGAAAAGAACACACAGAAAAACATAATCGAAGCAACACAAACTCCTATTTGTTTTGAAATCTTTATAATGTCAGCACATTAATAGTGAACACTTATAGTATAACTAAAGGCATTTTTTTTGTTTTAGATTAAAAGGGATTAGAACACCTGTCTGTTTTTTATTGTTGTTTGTGCCTCTTTCAGGGAGATTTGCCCTCTCTATTTATCCTGTTTAGTATTATCACTAAAAGTAAAAGTAAAAAGGAAACCCCAAATTTTGGATAGTAACCCCAACAAAAATAAAGAGGAAATCTTCAGATGGGGACACTAATTCTAGAGACCTTGGTGACAACCGGATATTCCCTCACTTTGGAGAGATTTCCTCTCACTTTCTGCTTTGACTATAGGACAGAAAGTGAACGAAAGCCTCCCTAATATTCCACAAATTGCAAAAAATGGACAGGACTTATAATACACACTTACTCTATCCAAAATAAGTGTAGCCAGGAGTCTCAAAATGCTCCTTTAACATAGAGACATTATTGCCTATGAATGCTATGAAGTTTCCCCTAGTGCTGAGATTGTTAAATGTAATGGTCATGTGAGAAATGCTACCTTGTGGGAGTTGTAGTGTTACACAGGAAACGTGTCATCGGACCTCGCAAAGGAAGGATTTCACTTCCCAGTGTGCAATGCTGCAGTAAAGGCTCTTGGGAGGAACAATGCTTTGTGGGAGAAACTATTTAAGTGAAGGGAGGAGTTAGCTCCAGTCTCTTGGGAAGGCGTGATCAATCAAGGGAGACCTGTGTGCCTTGTCAGCCAGATTGCGGCCTGCGGCCTACATCTAGTGATCCAGTTGGCTGAATTTATCCAGTGACCCAGCTCGCTGCAGTGATACTAAGCTCCAGTGAATGATCTGCAGGACCAGCATATCAACATCTGAATCTGTTCCAGAGTCAGCGGCAGCAGCAACGCCACCAGCGATCGATCCGTGAGAGCTGCAGGGAGAGCAGTGGAAGTCATTTCCCCAAAGAGTAAGCGGATATCATCCGTTCCAGCGCTTTGGCATCTTCTGAGCAGCCAGACCACTTCTGTGTTCCTCCATCAGGGCGGTGAGCAGGAGCAAGCCTATACACTACAGTGGGGATCGAAGGTTTGGGCACCCCAGGTAAAAATTTGTATTAATGTGCATAAAGAAGCTAAGTAAAGATGGAAAAATCTCCAAAAGGCATCAAATTACAGATTAGACATTCTTATAATATGTCAACAAAAGTTAGATTTTATTTCCATCATTGACACTTTCAAAATTACAGAAAACAAAAAAAGGCGTCTTCAAAAGTTTGGGCACCCGGCAGAATTTATAGCATGCACTGCCCCCTTTGCAAGGCTGAGACCTGCCAGTGTCATGGATTGTTCTCAATCATCGTCTGGGAAGACCAGGTGATGTCAATCTGAGAGGTTTTAAATGCCCAGACTCATCTGACCTTGCCCCAACAATCAGCACCATGGGATCTTCTAAGCAGTTGTCTAGAAACCTGAAACTGAAAATAGTTGACGCTCCCAAAGCTGGAGAAGGCTATAAGAAGATAGCAAAGCGTTTTCAGATGTCAATATCCTCTGTACGGAATGTAATTAAGAAATGGCAGTCATCAGGAACAGTGGAAGTTAAAGCAAGATCTGGAAGACCAAGAAAAATATCAGACAGAACAGCTCGCAGGATTGTGAGAAAAACAATTCAAAACCCACGTTTGACTGCACGATCCCTCCAGAAAGATCTGGCAGACACTGGAGTTGTGGTACACTATTCCACTATAAAGAGATACTTGTACAACAAATATGGTCTTCATGGAAGAGTCATCAGAAGAAAACCTCTTCTACGTCCTCACCACAAAAATCAGCGTTTGAACTTTGCAAATGAACATATAGACAAGCCTGATGCATTTTGGAAACAAGTTCTGTGGACCGATGAGATTAAAATTGAACTTTTTGGCCGGAATGAACAAAGGTACCTTTGGAGAAGAAGGGGCACAGAATTTAATGAAAATAACCTCTGTCCAACTGTTAAGCATGGGGGTGGATCAATCATGCTTTGGGGTTGTATTGCAGCCAGTGGCACAGGGAACATCTCACAAGTAGAAGGAAAAATGGATTCAATAAAATTTCAGCAAATTTTGGATGGTAACTTGATGCCATCTGTGAAAAAGCTGAAGTTAAAGAGAGGATGGCTTCTACAAATGGATAATGATTCTAAACACACCTCGAAATCCACAGGGGATTACATCAAGAGGCGTAAACTGAAGGTTTTGCCATGGCCTTCACAATCTCCTGACCTCAACATAATTGAAAATCTATGAAAATACCTGAAAAGAGCAGTGCGTGACAGACAGCCCAGAAATCTCAAAGAACTGGAAGACTTTTGTAAGGAAGAATGGGCAAAGATACCTCAAACAAGAATTGAAAGACTCTTGGCTGGCTACAAAAGCGTTTACAAGCTGTGATACTTGCCAACGGGGGCAGTACAAGATAATAACTCTGCAGGGTGCCCAAACTTTTGCAGACACCATTTTTTTGTTTTATGTTATTTTGAAAGTGTAAATGATGGAAATAAAATGTAACTTTTGTTGGCATATTATAAGAATGTCTAATCTGTAATGTGATGCCTTTTGGAGATTTTTCCATGACTTGGCTTCTTTATGCACATTAATACAAATTTTTACCTGGGGTGCCCAAACTTTCGATCCCCACTGTATAGTGCATATTTGTCTACCCCATTCAAGGACAGACAGGCCCAGCTCATACTGTGGATTACAATTTTCATTAAGTGCACAGACTTGCTGTTGTGTAGCAAATAACCTTTAAGTCAGTGATCTCTAAAAAGGCCTTGCATTAATTCAGAGAAGTTTGCCATCTTTGTACCTTCTCTAGAGGAATATTGGACACAGTCATTCAGGTACCTACTTCCTAATTAAACTAATCCGGGAGAAGATTAACTGAGCTTTGCAGCAGGACTACTACAATTGAAGCTACTACTTCTCATGACCTTATTTTCTTAAAGAACTCTCTGAATCAGAATAGGAAATGTATTTAGTCATGTATTAATGTTGTTAGTTCATGTATAACAATATAACTGAACTGTTTTAGAGTTATATTAAGTTTGTATTCATCCCATTGCGTGGTATCAATATACCCAGGAGTTATACCCATATATAGCTATACTGGTATCTGAATATAGAAAACTCATCAACATATATTACTTTAACACATAAATAATCCTTATATTCTGTACCTTCTCTGATTGCAGGATGATTAAGCTCAATGGGAAGACTGTTAATGTACATTGGTTAAATTTGCTAAAAGACGTTTAAAGGGAAAAGTGAATATTCTTATTTATTTACTCCTATTACCTAATTCGATTTTACAATCTAAGTTTAGACTTTATGATCCTTCATTGTGACTCTAACTGTTATTATTGCCTTTGAAGATGTGAGACTTATGACAAAGTTTTACCTTTTGCCAATAAATAAACATCTTGAACTTAGCAGTTGGTGTGGTCTCAGTTACCAGATAATTGTGAACTAACAATAACTTTGCAATATGATTGAACCCAGAGTGTTAGGGGTGGTGAAGGACTCAGAGTGTTGGAGACCAAGGGGGAATTGATTTCTTAAGCAACCCTCAAGAGGGCAGCACTGCATAAGAAAAAACTTTGCCTTAAGTTCTACTTTAAACTTTGCTATAAAGTGCATGTAAACATTATGGTATGTAAATGCTAACTATTAACATCTCTTCCTTGCTCCCTTCTGGTCTGCTAAACTTACCACTGCACATTTTTGTTTTATCTGTTTTATAAGTGCAAAAATTACCTGTTGATTTTGCCAGAAATCCTAGTAGCTGATAACTTCCTCTGCCTTCTGCCTGTGCAGGTGGAGAAGTTATAGATGTAGCATCTTCCTAGATAGTTGTTAGGATTTGGTAAATTTAGCGCTGGCTCACTGTATCCAGTGGAGCTGCTGTTTGTTGTTAGGTACATTTTGTTTTGGCTCACTATAACCAGTGTGGCTGTGTTGAGTGTTTTGGTCTGTTCTATGTTTCAGTAGTTCCAGGATTGACTGCTTACCCCTGGTTGGTCTAAAAAGGTATGGAAGTTAGTGGGCAGGAAGAGTCCAATCAGCAGCTAAATATTCATACAGCCCTGGTCAATTCCTGGGGAGGGTTGCCAAAATGGTAGCTAGAAGCCTGTATACCTACTCTGAGACAGGGAGCAGTGGGGTCTTTTTTCTTAGAAGGAGATCACAGCCTAAGGGGTTCTATTTGACCATCCTGTCATGTGCCTTTGGGGTGTTGAGGCCTCAGTTGGGTGACCTGTAGGCCTGCTTTGCTGGAAGCGGCAGAGAGCTGACTGAGGGACTGTTGGCTGAGCATCTAGACAGACAGAGGGGAAAAGTGTTGCAAAGATATTGGAAGGAGGCAACCAATTTTCCAAGTACATTTGTGAATGCAGACTGGAGAGAGAGTTCCAAGTGACTTTTGGGCCGAGGCCATCCCTCATGTGTTAAGAGTCAGCTGTGTGTGTGAGGGTAACATAGTGTCCAGTGTTCTGAAGAGCTTAGTCTATTTAATTCCCAGTGAAAGGACTTTGCTAGGACTGTTCCCCAGAGGAAGATTACTATGCTAAAAATTGCTACAGACTCGTAGTTTATAAAATATAAGTGTCCTCCCACAGTTTTCGAGCATCCCACTCAATTCCCTAACCCCATCCAAGTTATCCAAAAATAAAAACGCCAAGAAAATCCCTGGACTGTTCATTGACTCAAAGAGTGACTGTGTACCTGGCTGCGGGGCAACAATTGATTAAGGACTCTATGCACTCTACTAAGCGGATCCTTCGGGGGTAGCGCTACATAGAGATGAGGAGGGATAGGCGATGAGGAGTGATGTGTTGCATAGTTACATAGTTAGTGAGGTTGAAAAAAGACACAAGTCCATCAAGTCCAACCTATGTGTGTGTTTTTTTGTCAGTATTACATTGTATATCCCTCGTTGTGGTCCCTTAGGTGCGCATCTAATAGTTTTTTGAAATTATCTATACTCCCAGCAGAAACCACTGCTTGTGGAAGAGAATTCCACATCCTCACTTCTCGTACCTTAAAGAACCCTCTACGCAGTTTAAGGTTAAATTGCCTTTCTTCTTGTTTTAGTGAATGGCCGCGTGTCCTCGTGTACTCCTTTGCGCTGTAGTTTTGTCCCTATTGTGGGGTCAGCAGTACAGTATTTGTACATTGAAATCAAATCCCCTCTCAAAAGTCTCTTCTCCAGAGAGAATAACTTCAATGTTTGTAATCTTTCCTCATAACGAAGGTCCTCCAGTCCCTTAATTAGCTTTGTTGCCTTTCTCTCCTTTCCAGTTCCAGGACACCCTTTCTGAAGACTGGCGCCCAGAACTAGATGGCATACACCAGAGAGTTGTATAGTGGAAGAATTATTGATTTATCCCTGTAGTTAATCCCTTTCCTGATGCATGCCATCATTTTCTTAGCTTTGCTTGCAGCAGCTTGGCATTGCATGCCACTACTGAGCCTGTTCTCTACTAGGACCCCTAGGTCCTTTTCCATCCTAGATTCCCCCAGAGGCTCTCCCCCAGTGAGTAGTTTGCGTTCATGTTCCTGGTACCCAAATGCATCATTTTACATTTTTCTACGTTGAACCTAATTTGCCACTTGTCTGCCCAACCCATTAATTTGTTCAGATCTTCTTGCAAGGTTTCCACATCCTGTGGAGAAATTATTGCCCTGCTTAGCTTGGTATCATTCGCAAATATTGAGATTGAGCTGTTTATCCCATCCTCCAGATCATTTATCCAGATCATCACAGGACAGAACCTTGGGTAACCCCACTTTCCACACCAGACCATTCTGAGTACTCCCCATTTATCACCACCCTCTTGACTCGCCCCTGTAACCAGTTTTCAATCCAGGTACTCACCCTTTGATCCATGTTGAGAGACCTTAGTTTGTACAGTAAACGTTTGTGGGGAACTGTATCAAATGCTTCTGCAAAATCTAGATACACCACGTCTAAAGCCTTCCTTTGTCTAGATGGCAGCTAACCTCCTCATAGAAGGTTAATAGATTGGTTTCTTCATGAAACCATGTTGATTACCACTAATGATACCATTTTCATTACAATAATCTTGTATATAATCCCTTATTATTCCCTCCAAGAGCTTGCAAATTATTGATGTTAAGCTAACTGGCCTGTAGTTCCCAGGGGTATATCTTGGTCCTTTTTTATATATTGTTGCTATGTTGGCTTTCCTCCAATCAGCTGGTATCATACCAGTCAGTAAACTGCTGTTAAAGATTAGGTACAATGGTCTGGCAATTACTTGACTGAGTTCCTTAAGGACCCTTGGGTGTAAGCCATCTGGTCCCGGTGACTTATTAGTGTTACATTTTTCAAGTCTATTCCTAATTTTATCCTCAGTTAGCCATGAGGGTGCTTCCTGTGACATGTCATGAGGAGCAACATTTTAGTTCTGGATACTTGAGCCCCCCGTTTCCTTTGTGAATACTGAGGAGAAAAAAGTTTAACACTAGAGTTGAGCGAACACCTGGACGTTCGGGCTCGGTGGGTCCAAACAAACTTTTGGGAAAAAGTCCGGGTTCAGCAGCGAACGTTGCCGAACTTTATCCCGGGCCCCGAACCCCATTGAAGTCAATGGGGACCCGAACTTTTAGGCACAAAAATGGCTGTAACAAAGTCCTGGCAAGTGTTAGAGGGCTGCAAAAGGAAGTACAATGGGTGTAAGAGTAGGGCAAGTGCCCTACAAAAAAATGGGGATAGGGAAAATAAATTAAAATCAAATAAAAAAAATGGGAAGGGGGGGTGGATGTGGAGTAGGAGCCTAGAGGTTGACTAGGACGTGACCGTGGCAGTGGTCGAGGAGGAGGTAGCCAAGACTGTTTTTTTTTTTGTTTGTTTGTTTATAATTGGGGTAGCCCCCAAAATATTGAGGCCTATTCAAAAAAACAAGTATACGAATGGCTGTGTGAGTCCAGTCTAAATGTTTATTCTGCTGAACAAAAAAACTTATCCGGAGTTATAAAACCCCCGATGGGGTTAATATTTGTTTGTTTGTTTTTTTTTTTGTCAGAACCGATGGAGGAGGAGCTGGTGACGGTGCCAGTGCAGGATCAGTTGGAGATCCGAGGATGAGGTGTAGGTGGGGGGGAAGGGTAAAAAAAATAAACTAAAATTAAATAAAAGGGATAGGGGTAAAAAAACATCCCGTGAACGGGATGAGAATGTGGGTAACATGAAGGAAAACGTCGGGAGATTGTGAACGGTCCTGAAACAATGTCGGTAAAAACACGGATTTTCAAGCCCAGGGGTAACTGAAGT
>BLSH010195600.1:159414-202714 GCA_018402905.1 Glandirana rugosa | reverse complement strand
ATCTCAAATTACTCCCACAATCTGATTGTTGTGTATGATCCCACAATCTGATCGTTGTGTACGATCGTAACGATCGTTGTGTTATGCAGGGTTTGATCTGCAATCTGTCACTCAAAGCAGCAGTATGTGAAATCTCAAATTACTCCCACAATCTGATCGTTGTGTACGATCGTAGCGATCATTGTGTTATGCAGGGTTTGATCTGCAATCTGTCACTCAAAGCAGCAGTATGTGAAATCTCAAATTTCTGCAATCTGTCCCTCAGAGCAACAGTAGTAGTAATCTCAGGATGCAGGATCAGATGTTAAAATGTCTGTAATCTGTCCCTCCCAAAAAAGCTGGCAGCTTCCTCTCCCTATACTAGTCAGAGTCTCAGAGAGCATGTGACTGCAGCATCAAGTGACTCCAGTTTATATAGAGGCTGGGTCACATGATGCACTGCCCAATCACAGCCATGCCATTAGTAGGCATGTCTGTGATGGCTTCTAAGGGCAAACCAGTGAAACGCTTGTTGATTGGCTGCCCTTCAGCTATTCAACATGCGTGATCAACTACCAGAACCCAGAACCCGAACCCAAACGTTTTTTGAAATTTCTGTGTTCGGGTCCGGGTCCCGGACACCCCAAATTTCGGTACGGACCCGAATGTTACAGTCCCGGTTCGCTCAACACTATTTAACACCTTTGCCATTTCTCCATCCTTTGTAACCAGATTACCTTCATCATTCTTTAAGGGGCCAATATGACCTGACCTCCCTCTCTTACTATTTATATACTTAAAGAATTTCTTGGGGTTCTTTTTACTCTCCTCAGCTATGTGTCTTTCATGTTCTACCTTAGCCACCCTGATTGCATCCTTACATTCCTTATTGCGTATGTTATAAAGATGGAAAGCTGACAGAGACCCCTCAGTCTTGTATTTTTTGAAGGCCTTCTCTTTTGCTTTTATGTGTGCTTTTACGTCCGTTAAGCCAACCTGGTCTTTTATTTGCTCTTTTAAAGTTATTTCCCATTGGGATACACTGGCTAATACCTTTGTTTAGTGTATTCTTGAAGCACTCCCATTTTTCCTCCGCGTTCACTGTTCCTAGAATTTTATCCCAACTAACATCCTCCAGCAAGCAGCGTAGTTTATGGAAGTTGGCTCTCTTGAAATTCAGTGTCCTTGTATTCCCCTTATATTTCCTATTTGTGTAATTTATATTGAAACTAATTGACCTGTGATCGCTATTTCCTAGATTACCCCTTACTACCACATCTGTGCTCAAGTCTGTGTTGTTAGTAATCAGAAGGTCTAATAATGCTTTTTTTCTTGTTGGTGCATTTACCACCTGACCCATGAAATTGTCCTGCAGGACATTTAGGAAATGGCGAGCTTTAGCTGAATGTGCAGTACCTTCCACCCAGTCTATATCTAGATAATTAAAATCCCCCATTATAATGACACTTCCCATCCTTGCCGCTATTCCATATTTCTATAGGAGGTCCGCCTCCCTCTCCTCCCTCTGGTTAGGGGGCCTATAGTATATTCCCAGTATTACTTTCCCCCTGGTATCTTCCCTTTGTAGCCCTACCCATAAGGCTTCAACTTCCTCCCTAGCTTCACTAGCAATATCATCCCTCAAATTTACTTGTACGTCATTTTTATATACAGGCATACCCCTTCCCCTTTTTTGCCCTCCCTATCCTTGCAATATAGGCAATACCCCTGAATGGTAGCCAGCCAATCATGAGAGCTGTTGAACCAAGTCTCCGAAACTTCCACAAAATCCAATTCCTCTTCGTACAGTAGCAGCTCTAGTTCTCCCATCTTGTCCGCCAGACTCCTGGCATTAGTGAACAAGCCACGTAGTTTTTTCCAGAAGGCTACTGTTTCCTTGCTGGGTATTCATTTGCATATAGGACTTGTTACACTACTTACCTCGGGTTTAGGTTCTTTATTCGGCCTACCACTCCTGCCCCCAATACTACCCCCTGAGCTATGTTCCACTCTGGACCCTCCCCCCGTTGCCTAGTTTAAAAGCCCTCTAACTTTTCGGCCATCCTCATTCCCAGCCGGTCTGCCCCTTCCCCATTTAAGTGCAGTCCATCCTTTCTATAGAGCTCGTAACCGATTGAGAAATCGGCCCAGTTCTCCAGGAACCCGAAACCCTCCTTTCTATACCAGCTCCTCAGCCACTTGTTAACTTCTTTAATTTCTTTATAATGCATTAGAAATTAATTAGGCAGGGCTGACACCAATCCAGCCATCCTAATGTGCTTATCTCTCACTTATTTAGTCCATGCCAGCTTAGAATGTAAACCTCTCTGTTCAAAATTTTAAAAAATGTTTTCTGATTCCATCACTTCCTGTAGATCATGTGACAATCCAGGAAGCTCATATTCCATCACACACTGCCTTAGTGCATCACAGAATGTGTTTACCTGTCTGGACCACACCTCCCTAGGGTATACCACATCTTTTAGTATACCACCTCTTGTGTTATTTCCACCCACTTTCCTACTTCTTCCTTTAACCACTTCCGCCCCAGAAGGATTTACCCACGTCCTGACCAGGTCATTTTTTGCGGTATGGCACTGCGTGGCTTTAACTGACAATTGCGCGGGCATGCAAAGTTTTACCCAAACAAAATTGACGTCCTTTTTTTCCCACAAATAGAGCTTTCTTTTGGTGGTATTTGATCACCTCTGCGGTTTTTATGTTTTGCGTTATAAACAAAAAAAGAGCCACAATTTTGAAAAAAACAATATTTTTTAATTTTTGCTATAAGGTCTGGTTCACACCATAAAAATGCACTCCAGATTCATCCCAGATACGTTTCTGCATGCACGCTTTTGACACGTTCCAGTGCATTTTTGATGAATTTTTGATGCGTTTCCAGATGCATTCTATGTGATTTTTTTTTTCACTACACTAGAGTCCAGTGCATTTTTGATGTGTTCCAATACAGTGCGTTTCAGTACGTTTTTGATGGGTTTTTACTGTGTTCCAGTACAGTCCAGTGCAGGAAAAATGCAGCATGTCCTACTTTTTTTTCTGGAACTGGAAAGCCCTGGAACTGACTGTATTGGTGTGAACTATGCCATTGGAAACCATATAACCTACTTTCTATGTGTTTTTGATGCAGAAAAAAACATGCACTGGACTGCATGTGGTGTGAACTGGCCCTAATACATATCCAAACAAAAAATGTAAAAAAAAAAAAAAATTTCTTCCTCGGTTTAAGCCGATATGTATTCTTCTACATATTTTTGGTAAAAAAAATTGCAATAAGCGTATATTGACCGGTTTGCGCAAAAGTTATAGCGTCTACAAAATAGGGGATAGATTTATGGCATTTTTATTATTTATTTATATTTTACTAGTAATGGCGGTGATCTGCGATTTTTAGCGGGCCTGTGACATTGCGGAGGACAGAACGGACACTTTTGACACTTTTTTGGGACCAATGACATTTTTACAGCGATCAGAGCTAAAAAAATAGCCACTGATTACTGTATAAATGTCACTGGCAGGGAAGGGGTTAACACTAGGTGGCAATCAAGGGGTTAAGTGTTTCCTAGGGAGGTGTTTCTAACTGTGGGGGGACTGTAGTGACTAGGATCACTGGGAACAGCAGATCTCTCTCTACTTCCCTGTCAGAATGGGGATCTGTTTGTTTACATGATCAGATCCCCGTTTTGGCTCTGTGAGGAGCGATCATGGGTGGCTGGCAGACATTGCGGCCGCCAGCCATGCGCATCGGTTCCAGCGACGTGCAACGTGCGCCTGCTACAGCCTCTTAAAGGTCCACTGTACAGCTTTGGTGAGTAGCAGGAACGTGCCGGTCTGCCGCCGTATAACCACGACGGCTGGTCGGCAAGTGGTTAAGGTGAATATACACTATACAATCTGGTTGTACAATTTCCTTTAGATCTACCATCAGCTATGTAGTGCAAGGGCCTGTCTGATTTGATACAAATTGAATAGATTGCTCAGGTGAGTCCTCTCATTTCATAGTTTGGGTAAGTCTTAGGCTGGGTTCTCATCTCCGTGTGGAGCCGCTCACAGCAGGGGTCCGGTGCATCCCTGTTCACTGTTTCAGGTCTAAATTTGGTCCGAATTTTTGACTAAACTCGGACCTGAAATGGACCAGAAGACGAACAGGACTCTTGTGCAATTCACTCCGCAGCTGCCCCGGAGCTGTGTAAACCAGCTCCATTGAGAGCCAGTCACAGGCTCCTGACATGCGAATTGGATTCGGGGAAACCCACATTCAATTCGCAATAATGTGAACCCAGCCTAAAGGAAATTGTACTGAGATTGTATGATCTGATTGCATAGTGTACAGTATGTCTTTATACACTTACATTGGAGGCGGTGGATGGAGACACTCCAGGCCCTGTTTACATCTCTGCATAGCAAGAACTCACTTTCCTGCATACTCATTTTGGGCCTTTTGGAGCGTTCCACTCATCGTCCATAAGGCTGCTTTATGCGCGACAAATGCCCCGAATAAGCTCCAAAACTTTTTTTGGAGCAGAGTGTAGCACTTTTTATTTACCACTCTTTTTGATGCATTTGCAGCATGTTTGTTGCATGACAAATGCGTTCATGCTACCTGAGCTTGTTGTTCCATTAACATTTAATTACAGCAAAAGTGCAATGAACATTTGTAGCGCATATTTTCTGAAATGTGTTCACAAAAATGCGCAGTCATGAATGGAGCCTCATTGCTTTTGTGTAAACACACCAATTTCCCTTTCAGGCCCTATTCACACCTAGCGTAGTGGGAGTGTGCGTTTTTTGACTTGTCTTTCCTGTGACACACATAGGGCAACCCATTTATTTCAGTGGGCTGCCATACACACAGCAAAGTAGCTCATGGGACATTTTGGCGTGTTGCGCTTTGCATGTTTTTTACTGCACAATTTTCTGCATTTGTCACTCATGTTTTCACTAGACAAAATGTGTGTTTGCTTCAACACTTAGGATGCCATTAATTAGTTCATTTTAGGTATATAAAGGTGACCATGCACTATGCAATTTGTAAAATTTCTGTACAATCTCCTTTATATTTACTAAAACTATATAATAGGACACGTGTCAAACACAAGGTCTGCAGGCTGAAACCGCCCCTCCACCAGATCCTGAACTTCACTGTGCAGTCACAGAGAGGCTCGTCTCTGCCCCCATCTTAGCAGTGGGAAGCAGAATAGAGGAGAGAACTCCTACAGATCTTGTGCCTCTCTGTGTAGCCGCAGCATCTCCACATGGACTCAGCATTCACCAGACTCCGGCAGTTGAGTCCAGCCCTCTTCTGGTTCCTCTGGCTCTGCTTCTTCAGAATCAACATACACATCCTTTCCTGTGCTTGAAGATACAGCTTCTCCAATTGTACAATCAAAGTAATAACTTGGCTCCGGATAGTGTACCGCCTTGCTGCCACTGGGGAACTGGGGAAATCCAAACACAAGAAGACAGTGGCGCACCATCTTAGTGCATTATCCTCAGTTGTACATTTTATTAAATACATACTCACAAACGGGCTTGTAAACAAGGCATATCAAACATGGCACAATGCTACACGCCCATAGTAGCAACTGCCGCTGGGATGATGTCTCACACAGACTGGCAGATGCGTTTCAGTGGCTCTGAAGAAGGGGTTCGCACCCCAAAACGCATCAGCCAGTCTGGGTGAGACATCATCCCAGCGGCAGTTGCTACTATGGGTGTGTAGCATTGGGCCATGTTTGATATGCCTTGTTTACAAGCTTGTTTGTGTGTATGTTTTTATCTTTTTAATAAAATGTACAACTGAGGATAATGCGCTAGGCCGGTGCGCCACTGTCTTCTTGTGTTTCTGCTTCTCCAGACCCTGCACTTACTACTTCCCAGATCCACTTACAGCTTCTTTTCAGTAGCAGCACAAAGTGAGGGGTGTACAGTGATGTATGGGAGGGGCTCTTGACTTCTGATGTAAGGGTGGTGGGGTGATCTGGACATCTAATTTTTATGAGGATGATACCAGCGGTGTGTGACCTACCTTTTCAGACTTCTGCTACAGGAGTGTGAGTGGGCTCCCTGACGGTCTGCATCTTCCCTTCACAGCTTATGTTTTAAGACCAGTAATAATTGAACGCAGAGGCAATAATTTAATATGATAAAGAGTAGATATAGATATATAGTTTTACAGATACAACTAGCCCTTTAAGGGCAACCATAATGCTGATGGAGCCCACGATGAAATTTAATTTGACACACCTGATAGGAGCATATACCCATCTATCCAATCACTTTGTATCCAACCAGGCAGGCACTTGCACAACATAGTTGATGGTAGATCTTAAGAATATTGTACAATCCGATTTTATAGTGTATGGTCAGCTTTACAGACTTGCAGGGACACACTTCTCTTTTCAGTGCAGCAGCTCTGCTCAACATAGGCTGTTAGGTGATCGCTCAGCTCCTACACATTCTGCCAAATGAATGATCTATGCAAGGTAAGGTAGAAATCTATCAATCAATAACCTTGGCTATTTATTCAGTGAGAATAACTGCATTGGAAAAGCATGAAACTACAGAGGTAAGTGGGAGCAGTCTCCCGGAGGGGGAGGGCAGGTGCAGGATGTATGTTATTGAGGTCAGCTGCTGAATTTCTTCCTGAGTCTCTAAATTTTCCTGACCTCCTGTAAAAGACGGGTAAGGCCTGTCCTAGAACATAGAGAAAGCTGCTTCCTTTCTGCAAAAGAGGTACATGGGGAAACTTGAAACCAGAAATTCCAGTATACTAGCCCTTTATGTGGCTCTTACCTGCAAACAAAGGCTGCGCTGTCCCGGCTGGAGGCCGCATCCATGTGTCCCCCCTTCCTTCCAGGGCGAACCGTAACTGGCCAGAGTCGCGTGACGTCACTTCCGCGCATGCACCTGGGAGCGGGCAGTCAAGGCACTCGCTTGTGAAGAAACGACCCTCCGTGCCGTTTCTTCACGACGCATATGCCGATGCACAGTACAAGGTAAATATCTCCTAAACGGTGCATGTTTAGGAGATATTTACAGTACCTATAGGTAAGCCTTACCTTTAGGTTTAAAACCACTTTAACCCTTTCGCTGCCAGAGCCTTTTTTGCATTTTTTGCACACGTTTAAAAAATAATTTTTGCCCTGAATATTACACAAAACACAGAAATATATATTTTCTGAAAGCAGACACCCTAGAGAATTAAATAGTGGTAGTTCCAATTTTTTATATCACACAACATTATCGCACAGGTCTAGGAAACGCAAAATTTCAGTAAAAAACACACTAATGTGAATTTTAGGGCAAACAAACGCAATAAATTACCCAAATGTATGGTAAAATATAAAATACGAGATTGCACCAAGTAAATAGATACCCAATATGCCAAACCTTAAATTTTTGTGCTCCTGTGAAGTGGCGTCAAATTTTAGTACCCTATATTTTCTATAGGTGACGCTTCAAAAGCCCCCTATAGGTATCAGTGTAGTGTTGTGGAGGAGGTATTGTGTTAGAATTATTGCTCTTACTTCGGCGTGCTTGACTATATGTAACATGTGTATCACAAGCAATGTTTTCACGCGCAGGTGCCCCGGCGCATGCGTTTGCGTTCGTGTATGTGTATATGTGGAGGTGGGGGCCTCAAAAAATTTTGGGGAGGGGATTTTATGTGCTTGGGTGTAACTTTATTTTTTTGAAAAAAAAAAAGTTTTTTTTTTTTTTTTTTTGCTTAACTTTTTTTTTCATCACATTGGGGACAGAAACTCCCCTATGTGATGTTTTTTTGGTGACAGGTTCTCTTTATTGAGATATGCAGGGTCTAGAAGACCCCTAATATCTCCCCTGTGCTCCACTAAATGTTTTGCAATGCAGCCAGGAACACGGAGAGCTTGACCCAGAAGGGACATCAGAGATTTCGCTTTCCAGGTCACACTAAGAAGGGGAAGAGAGCGGACGTGTGTCCACTCTTCTCTTTCCCCTCCAACTGCTGGCACCCGCCATGGAGCTCCCAGGCCCGCAGATGGGCAAGCGGAGCCCAGTAAGCAAGGCAAGGCGGGGCAGGGTGGCGGGGGTCGTGCAGGTACCACTGGCGTGTGAGAGCAATCAGGCAAGAGCGCCGCCGCATGAATGCTCTCACCTGACAGTCACGCGTCTGTCTGTCAGTTTCACACACAATCCCAGTGGCTGCAGCCACCGGATTGTGTGTAATACCCCCTGCTGTCAGGTCCGTACAACGTACGGACCCGGGGGTGAAATTGTTAAAAGATATCTAACGCTAAAGTCAGCTGACATCACAGAGCCAGTCCAGGCTCTGAAAAGATCCACAGGCTGGCTCAACTTTTTCAGTGAGCCTCTGAGAGCCTGAGCAAGCCACTCCCACCCCCTCCACAGCCCGGCACTGCAGTGAGTGCTGGATGGGCAGAGCAGAGAGCCGGTGACTGACAGTCACCAGCTCTCTGCTCACCAAAGACCGAGAACTGAGTGATCAGAGGAATTTGATCGCTCAGGCCATAGAAACAGCAGGGGACAGATGCATTATCAGAGTGATGCTGCATCCTCCTAGGGGAGTATAATTTCTATTTTTTATCAACAACCCCATACTTTTTTTTTAATGCAGTGACACATATATGGTATGTGAATATGCACCGTTTGCGTCACACATTTCACAGAACCTGCCTTCTAAATTTCAGAGGTGATGAGAGGAGGAGTTTCAGGAGGCAGAGTCAGTACAGGAATCACTGCTTGCAATCAGCAAGGTATCATGGGATATGTCATCTTTATAAATTGAAAGTAAACCAAAGCAATGAGCAGAGGAAAAGCTGCAAAGCATGAAGAAAACCTAGCAAATAGTGGAAATAGAAGGCCAGCAGCTCACAACATGAGAGATTTTTCTCTTTCAGTAAGATTATATTGGATTATCAAAACGAAATATAATTTGCATTGCTATTGCAATGCTGATTTAATAAAATGAAAGTGTAGATCTTCTTGAATACTTTTGTATTATAAAGTCTGACTGGAAAAACTTTCAGATGGCATCCCCCAATCCTGCATTGTTGTTGGGACATTGCTAAGACATCCCCAACTATTACTGTTTATCTCCACCATTGCAAGCTCTTTCTCTGATTCAAATCCCTAAACATGCACTTTCTCTCCTCTGACGCAGCAGCTCTGAGCCCAGCATTTGAGAGCTTGCACCTGTGATGGTGGAAGTGAACAGTAACAGCTGGGAGTGTCTTAGCAATATCCTGGGAGTTTTAGTCAGGCTTTGGGGGGATACACAACTAATCTACATCTATACCAAGGGCATTATTCAACTTTAGTCAAAGCTGCACAGTTTGTTTGTATATATAGTATATCTTTTCCAAACATTTCTTACATTTATTTAATCTAAATGTATTTGCTAAATGCTATAGCTACCTGCATGTGGGCAGGTTGAAACAGTTAGTTAAGTGCTGTCCTGGCCAGGAGGGTAGGAGTGTATGCCTATCCCGGTTCTTTGGTCTTTTTGACGGGTTCTTCTCTAGGTTCGGCCCACTTATCCTGTGACATATAAATTTGGTCAGTGGTCCAGCATGCATAGTACCCCGTGGAGGGCTCCCGGAAGTAAGAGGGGGAATGGAACCATAAAGAAAGAGAGTTGAGAGGATCAGGACTTGCTCCAGGTCTGAGGCCTGTAAAGGATTCAGACAGAGAACAAGACCAGGATGACTAAGCGGGGTGCTATCCAGCTCTGCCTATATGTAGGATCATCTGAATTTGGGGTTCGCCCCAAAGACACCAAAACTGGAGTATGCCTCTGAAGGACTATAGTTACTGGACTACATCTTAGCAGGTATGCTAGGGCAGCACTCAAGCCTGTAGTTAGAGCTAAGGAACTAGGAATGAATAATACCTTGCCTGTTGACTGTGAAATGGCTATTTTGCACTTTTTCAAAGTATTGAAATGTTGTCCCTGCCTGATCTGAAGTTACCAAAGAGATATGCATAGCTTGTGGGTCTTAATACATTGGAGTATGAGGGTATGAGGGTATTCGTGTGGAAATGAGTAAAGCAAAGATATAAGTAGTTGCCAAGAGTAACGGAAATGTAACAAACTGCCAGGAACCATAAACCAGGCAGACAGAAAATGCAGATAAAATCACACCTTTAATGTAATAGCAAAAATAACACAATACAGGAACGTAGTCAAAAACTGAAGCCAGGGTTCAGAAGCCAGAGCGGGTAATCAGACGAGCCAGGATCAGAGAACCAGAAGTCAGCGTTGTCAATACCCAAAAATCAGGAGCAGCAATCAGAAGAGAAGTCAGCCAGAACATACAAGTCATACACAGGAGCACAGCAGGAACACACTGGAGATGTTCACCACGTGAGGGCACGGAGGGAATGAGCAAAGCTGTTTAAATACCCAAAAGGGGCTGGCTGTAGGCTGGACTAATGAGGCAGGTAATGGTAACCAGGTGAGTCACTGTGGAAACAATGAGTGGCTGGTAACTTACTGACAGCTGAGCAGCCTCTGCACTGAAAGAAAAGAGCTGCTAGAAAATAGCAGGAGCCCAACCCTGACACAAGAGGTAATGGAAAGGTGAATGTGGACATTGGTTCAGCGTGTCCCTCCCAAATGCTGATTACAGACAGGGTGTGCATTGGCATGGGGTACCAAGAGTTAACTGAAAAACAGTTGCAGTGCCAGTGTACATGGTGTACATTCAACTCTGGGAGTGTAGGCTCACCTTGGGGTTGAGTGTTCCCCCATGGCGGCCTCGGCCTTATCCCAGAGCATTGATGAAGACAACACAGCACAAAGGTACCCCATGTGTGTAGTAACCCTGTAACAAGGTGCCTAACATAGCCCATTAGAACCCACCTGGGGGTAGGCCTCTTGCGTGACCCACCCTTGGCCCCCCAACGAGTTGATGGGGAACATGGAAGATGTGAAAACAACCACCACCCTACCCTTACATGCATAAATCACAACAAAAAACCTTGTGCCCCCCCCCCCCCCCAATTCCCTGTGCTTTTTGTCTGTTATGTTTATAGTTCTAGTTTCTAGATTCATTTTCAGCAAACACTACTTTACCAAACCACTAACCTGTCTTTGAGGAAAGTCAGCTCCATGGACTTTGAAGAGACATGCTTGAAGGGCATTCACAATTTTCACTGGAAAGGTTTCCAAAATTGTTATCATGTAGTTGATTGGTACCAGGCACAGCCAGGACTGGATCAGTGTTGGGTCTACTTTTAGTAAGTATTTCTTTGCAGTCATTTTTGGAAGAATACTGCTGACAACAAAATAGGTATTAATATGTGTTAAATGTTAAATTCATTGTAGCAAAGAACACACAGAAAAGCATAGCAACATATCTCCCACTATAAAAACACTAGTACATACAGTCAATATTCCCTGTCCAACAATATTGAAAGGGGTTGTCTGTGCTAATCATGGACCTTTCTGCTGCCTCACTACCTGTTTTAACCCCTCAAAAGCACAAAATCCAGCCCCCCAGCAGGGGAAATAGAAAACACGACACCCCGTACAGACTACATGACCGCCTCCTCCTACTGTGTCCCCATACATTTTGAACACCCCCCCTCCCCCCAGTGTCTCCACACAACCTTCCAATGCCCACACACCTGTAATACTGCTTACTGTAGAGCAGCAGCTGACAGGCTTTACTTTTATTTTTAGTCGCTGAATGGCAATTTTGCATTGCAGGAGGGCAGTGTAGCAGTCACTGTGCATGCCATTTCTTTGCACAAAACATCCCTAGAACAATCAGCACAATAAGCATTTTGGAGCAACTTGCTGAGATTTTCAATATCTCTCTTGAGCAGTACATGGCTCTCACTTTTCGTTCTGGGGACAGTGTTTTACCTGACAGTAGTAGTGAGTAGTTTGAGAAAATCTAGAACAGGGAAATGGACAACAATTAAAAACTGTTCTACCCAGGGCTGGCCCAAGACATTGTGCTGCCTGGGTCCAAGAATGAAATGCTGCCTCCCCACCCCTCCCCCCCAAAAAAATAACGCCCACCAAAAGGCCCCCACATCCATTTTTTATATCATGATAATTAAAACTAAAATTAAGTTTATCGGTAAGTCCGATTTATATGCAACAGCACCTTGTTATATGACATACCATTATGTTCCATTCCATGGGACGGGCTATGGCAGTATAGGGGCAGGCTAGGGTAGTATATAGACAGGCTATGGTAGTATATAGACAGGCTAGGGCAGTATAGGGGCAGGCTAGGGCAGTATAGGGGCAGGCTAGGGCAGTATATAGACAGGCTAGGGTAGTATATATAAAGGCTAGGGCAGTATATAGACAGGGTATGGCAGTATAGTGACAAGCTAGGGTACTATAGGGGCAGGCGGAGCAGCCCAGGGGCCAGTTGTCATCATGACACACAAAACTTCTGGAAAAAAAATCTTTGTTTCAGTTTGCTGGGTAAATAGAAGAGGAAAGGCAGCCGTGCGTCAATTTGCTGCCCCTCTCAAAGTGCTGCCTGGGTCCATTGGACCCACTGGGACCCATGGTAGGGCAGGCCCTGGTTCTACCCTTCCCCTATGTAATTAATTAAACCAAAAATACCCCTGTCTGTGTTGCTTTTGGACAGTTCCCCTCATTTCTTTTCTACTGAAAAGATTGTCCCCAGGACAGTGAGTAAGAAACCAAAACCAAAAAGAAAGGATTGTACAGGCCAGACAAGGAGTCATCATAAGCAGTGTTGCCAACCGCCAGTATTTTTACTGGCAGCCAGTAAAAAACAGGCAATTTTCTCCTGCTAGCAAATGCCAGTAAAAAATATGGCTGTGATGCTAGGCTCAGTCTGGAGCCAGCCGAGACCATCCGATTGCCTGCTACAGCGTGTTCGGGTGGCTCTGGTGGAGGCAGTACCTGAGCATTTTGTGTGATGTCATGGTGCAAGGGAACCAAGCAAAGCGGGCAGAGCTTCGTGTGCGTGTCTGCAGTATGGGAGCAAGGCAGGCCATGAGCGGGACTGTCAGTGCTGTATGGACTGGAGTGTACTGGTGGGACCACCTGACTTGGAGAGAGATTGTCACTTTGATTCAGGAGGGGACGTGTTGTGTCATTGAGGTGTCATCATCATCTATGCTTCCGCACATTGCTGTCAGTGTCACTGTGAGAGTCAATTTCTTGTGTGTGTGCACCGCCCATTCTAATTTCTTGCCCTCTTAAAGTGTTTGTCAACCTGTGACAACCACTTTAACCTACAGTTAAGCCTATAACAAGGTTTACCTGTAGGTTCCCTGCATATCTCCCAATCCTGTACGGTTCAGGAGATATACAGTGTACTAGATGTGCCGACGTAATTTCGGCACATGCGCAGTGAAGAAACTGCCTCCATGCCGTTTCTTCATTGAGATCATGCCGTGGCTGGCGGCTCTCGTGCATATGCGCGGGAGTGATGTCACGTGACTCCGGCCAGTCACAGAGCAGGAGTCGCGGCCCCGGAAAGAAGAGGGGCTGAAGATGGACGCTGCCTGCACAGAGGACATCGCTGGACGTCGCAGGCTTCGTTTGCAGGTAAGTGCCACGGCTACTATGCAATGCATTAGTAGCCATTATATTTCTACTTTGCAGGGGAATATAGAGGAGGTAAGCCCTATCAGGGTTTACTTCCTCTTTAAGTCCTGTCCCTGAGCTACTTACTTACTATATCAAAATAAAATAAGAAATGTTTTTTGCCATACTATTTACCTTAAATCAAATTGCTAATTGCATATTGTACTTGTTTGTAGCCTAAATACTGAAATTTGCACTTAAAACTGTCATTTTGTAACTTTTGGAAATGCCAGTAAAAATTTGGTGGGGCCAGTAAACTGTTGGCGTTGTGTCAGTACATTTCAATCTGGTAGGTTGGCAACACTGGTCATAAGATAAAATAAATAAATGAAGGAAAAAAATTTTTTTGAAGGAAAAAAATTTCCTTAGACCATCACAAAATGACTTTTTCTAATAGAGCTGCTGTTGTAAATGAGTTTTGCCCAAAAAAGTTTACAATAACGTTAATATTAACCGCGCTCCTTGTTCTAGTCACTAGGGTGTAGTGGCGACATTTTGCATAAAAATACGTGCATGAAATGTATCAAACAGTAATTATATATAGGTACTGCAAACACTGAAGGTGCTTAATATAAGCATTCAATAAGGTGCATTAATAAAGTGCATTGAATGAGACTGGCCCCTAGGGGTCAGAAACTTCAAACTTAATGAGCATAAATGAAACTGTGCTATGTGGTTTTATCAGTTTACTGTGCTATATCAGAAGCGCTTGTGGTTAAGTGGGAATTCCACAGTGTCAGCAGTAAAAGTCCACCCGACTCATGAAAAAGATCAAGAAGGCTTGCATGGTGAAGTAAGTCTAAATTTATGGTTTCTCTTATGTTTACAATCTTGGCCTTTGTTGCATTTTGATTGCAGTGGTAGAAGTTAAGGCATTAAGGATTCACATTTGTCATTTATTGAATTCAGTTTGTTTATTTGCACATCAAGTTGGACTTTATATATGTTTCATAACCTTTACTTTTATATCAAGAACCACATAGCACAGTTTCATTTAAGCTCATTAAGTCTGGAGTTTCTGACCCCTAGTGGCCAGTCTCATTCAATGCACTTTAATAATGCACCTTATTGAATGTTTATATTAAGCACCTTCAGTGTTTGCAGTACCTATATATAATTACTGTTTGATACATTTCTTGCACTTATTTTTATGCAAAATGTCACCTCTTCATCCTAGTGACTAGAACAAGGAGCGCGGTTAATATTAACATTATTGTATAAGATAAAATAACTAATTGTTATTATATTACAGGATTAAAAAAACAAAACAAAAAAAAAAGCTTATTAAAACCATTGGTATATGGTACTTAACCACTTCAGCCCTGGAAGGTTTTTCCCCCTTAATGACCAGAGCATTTTTTGCAATTTCGCACTGTGCTGCTTCAACTGGTAATTGCACGGTCATGCAATGCTGTACCCAAATGAAATGTATGTCCTTTTTTCCCACAAATTGAGCTTTCTTTTGGTGGCATATGATCTCACCACTGGGGTTTTTATTTTTTGCGGTATAAAAACGAAAAAAGATTGAAAATTTTGAAAAAAAATGATATTTCTACTTTTTGTTATAAAAAAATATCCAATAAACTCCATTTCTCTTTTGTTCATTGACGGACGCAGCATCTCTTCATTACGCCTGGGGTTATGCCACCTTTCACTAGGAGTGGACTAGACAGAACACCAGTTTAGCTAAAAAGCAGACACAGCCCCATACCAGGGGGCGTTCCTCCTTGGTATAACCCCCCTCCAGCTAGCTCAGCCATTCAGTCTTTTCTGCCTAGTGCAAGGAGATAGGACCGGGCTCCCTGCTGGGACCTGTGGTTCCCCAATTTTTTTTTCAAGAAATTTTTTTCTTTTCTTCTGATAAAGACTGCAATCAAGTAGCCGGCTGGGTGACAGGCTGGATGTTCTAGATCCAGGGAGTCTCCCCAGTTCGGCCACTGGACCAAGCCGACCATAGCTAAGCGCTGGGTCGGCCGTGTCAGGCCCCGTTCTGTGCGGGGTGGCCTGCGGGTTGAACGTCCCGCCAGCACACTTAGGACCGGGTGTCAGGCCCATGTCACAGGTGTCGCTTCGGCCGACAGCTCCCCCTGTAAGTGATAGACAGGGAGGCAGGTCTCTCTCGGGTGGGATTCCCGCTCCGCCCGTCAGGATGGGTAAGTGCGCCCCCACGCTCCTGCCGGGGTGTGGGGGGGCAGGCGGGTTTCCCCCTTTTGGGGTGTCGGGCTCTCCCTGGTAACCCCACTTCCCCCCTCCCTCCTCCTTCACCGCCCCGGGACTGTCCGCCGCTGCTCGCGCCCCCCCCCCCCGCGGGGGACCCCCTTTGGGGGTCGGTATGCCGCTTTGGCGGCCGCCTTGTGCGGTGGTCGGCGCCATTTTCTAATGGCCTGGCTGCCATTTGCCTGTAGCCGGCCGCATGTTCGTTGAGGCCGCCATTTTGTGGTAGCTGGCTGATCGTTTTGGTGTGCACGGCGGCCATTTTTGGTTGGTCAGCCGTGAATTGGATCATATTGAGGGGCGGTCTCTGTACCTCCTCCTCTATGCAGCACACGTGTGGGACGCATGGCAGCAGCAGCGGCGGCGGCAGCAGCGCAGGACTTGTAAGGGAGACTTCAGCAGCTTTAAGCAGCGCTTCTCCTGGGGTAGGGAGCGGGCCACGGGTCAGTCCTCCTGGGTGTATCTGTCAGTGAACCCTGCACAGCTTGCCTGGGGTGGGGGGGTGTCGGTTTATGGTACCTAGGCCTCTGCGGGTGGCGGGTGTGTCCGGTGTGGGTGGCGCAATGGCGGCTGAAGCTAGTGCTTCTGCGGCGGGGGCCTCCGTTGAGACTGAGGGTGTGCTAGGACCTGTGGTTCCTCTGGCCACTCTGACTACAGTCCTGGAGTCTCTTCTTTCCTGGGCAGAGTCAGGCCATGACCGCAGGTGAAGAGGCGGCAGCCCCCTCCTCCTTCTTCTTCTGGGGAGGACTCGGACCTTGTGAGGGAGTCCAACTGGACGGGGACCCCCCTCGAGTTGTTGGACGGGGAGGTCCGGGATTCCTCTGATGGGGAGGATGATTACTCAGGGCCCACCATTGCGCATGAAAGGGCACTGGTGGGCTCCTTAATTTCGGCTGTTCGTGAGACGCTGAGACTGGGGACAGCGGGAGCGTCGCAGGAGATGGCTGTGGCTTTTGGGTCGCGTAAGCCGGCCCGGGCCCCAAAGGTGTTTCCTTATGTACAGTACTTTGATCAGTTTGTGTACAAGGAATGGCAATGGCCGCAGAGCTCTTTGCCTTTACCAAAACGTTTTGCTGTGCGATACCCTTTTGAGGATAGTAGGGTGCAAAGGTGGGTCTCCCCTAAGGTCGACCCCTCGGTGTCCCGCTTGAGCAAGGCGATCACTATTCCTGTGGAAGGCACGCCGTCCTTTAAGGACCCGGCTGACAGGAGGGCTGAGGCAGTTGCCAAGGCCATGTTTGTATTGACAGGGTCAGCCATGCAGCCAGCTCTGGCATCTGCGCTGGTGGCACAAGCCCTGACAGAATGGGCAGTTGTGTTGCACCGTGAGTTGAGCGGGGCGCAGGTTCCGCCTGAAACCGTGGAGCACGCTGATCAGCTCGCCCAGGGGCTCAGGTATCTATGTGATGTGGCCCTGGACATCACATAGATACCTGAGCCCCTGGGCGAGCTGATCATCCCATACTGTCTAAATTGTCTGCCTTCGCAGTGGTGATCAGATGGGTACTCTGGTTGAAGTGCTGGTCTGGGGACCAGGTGTCTAAGAAGGCGCTTACGGACTTGCCCTTTCAGGGAGGACGCCTCTTCGGAGCTTCTCTGGATGAGATCAAGGATCTCATGGGAGGTAAAAATACTTTTCTCCACGAGCCTAAGAGGAGTGCTGCTTCGGTGATTCCCACCATGCTCAAGGCACGTAAGTGCACTTCTAGGAAGTAATACCATCGCACCTGTGCGAGGGGGGGTGTAACCCCCGTTCCTTTTCGGTGTCCCGGGTGCTGGCTTTCTTCAGCAAGGCCTGGACCATAAGCTGGCATTGAGCACTATCAAGGGTCAGGTTTCCACCTTGGCCATCTTTTTCAGCGTCCTTTGGCGAAGCATTCGTTGATCCGCACTTTTATTCAGGGGGTTCGACATGTCGCTCCCCAGGTGCGTGCGCCTTTGGCGCCGTGGGATCTCAATCTGGTCCTTTCTGGACTTCAGAAGCCTCCCTTTGAAAATATCAGGGAAATTTCCTTACAGCTGCTTTCGCAGAAGGTGGCTTTTCTGGTAGCCATCACATCTGCCAGACGGGTGTCAGAGTTGGCAGCTCTGTCGTGTAGGTCTCCGTATCTGGTCCTACACAAGGATAAGGCGGTCTTGCGCCTGTCACCTTCCAGAAGGTGGTCTCTTCTTTCCACATTAACGAGGACATTGTCCTTCCTTCACTATGTTCGCGCCCGTCACATCCTAAGGAGATTGCCTTGCATTCCTTGGATGTGGTTAGGGCTCTGCGGGTGTATCTGATGACCACAGCCCCCTTTCGGAGGTTGGATGCGCTCTTTGTTGTGGTGGATGGACCACGCAAGGGCTTGGCGGCCTCGTCGGCCACCATTTCTCGATGGATTCGACAAACAGTGACCAGTGCATATGCTTTGCGGGGTCTCGATCCCCCCCTTTCCGGTCACAGTTCACTCTACCGGGGCGATTAGCACTTCCTGGGCTTCTGACATCAGGTTTCTCAAGTGTGCAGAGCGGCTACATGGTCCTCAGTGCACACCTTTACTAAGTTTTACAAAGTTGATGTTTCAGCATCCTTAAATGCTGCTTTCGGCCGCAAGGTTTTGCAGGCCGCTGTGTGAGGTTCCTCCGGTTCTTTATGGAGAGTTCTCCCGTTGGGTGAATGTTTGTTATTGCGTTACCCACCCCTCTTTTGACACTGCTTTGGGACATCCCCAGGCATAATGAAGAGATGCTGCATCCGTCAATGAACAAAAGAGAAAATAGGATTTTTTTGACTTACCGTAAAATCCTTTTCTCTGAGTTCATTGACGGATGCAGCACCCACCCCTCTGTTTGTTACGAGCTTGCACTGCTTTTTACGGACTGAATGGCTTTCAAACAGTATACATTTTTAAAGCAGAGGCCCTACAGAATAAAATGGTGGGTGTTGCAGTTTTTTTTCACACAGTATTTGCACAATTTTTTTGGAAAAAAAAAACACTTTTTAGAATTGTAATGCACAAAAACACACTATATTGCCCAAATGTTTGGTAAAATATAAAAGATGATTTTATGCTGAGTACATAGATACCAAACATGACATGCTTTAAAATTGTGCACGCCCGTGCAGTGGTGGCAAACTACATACATTTTTAAAAGCCTTTACAGGTTACCACTTTAGATTTACAGAGGCGATCTACTGCTAGAATTACTGTCCTCAGTCTAACATTCACAGTGATACCTCACATGCATGGTGCAATTGCTGTTTATATACGACACGAGACCGATGCTTGGTTTCGCTTTTTGCACGCGATCACGGGAGGACAGAGGTGCTTTAATTATTTATTTATTTTTTAAAATTTATTTTGCTTTTTTTTATCACTTTTATTGTTATCACAGGGAATGTAAATATCCCCTATGATAGCAATAGGTAGTGACAGGTACTCTTTTTGAAAAATTTGGGGTCTCTTAAACTCTAGATCTCTCCTCTGCCCTTAAAGCATCTGACCACATTAAGATTGGTGTGATAAGATGCTTTCCCAATTTAAAAATGGTGCTGTTTATATCCCGTGAAACCGAAGTCATGAAATGCTCGTAGCTTCCGGTTTTTAGGCCATAGACATGATTGGAGCCATTCTGGTCTCCGATCAGCTCTATGGTCTGCTGGCTGAGCCACCGGCTGCATTCTCGGGTTCCCTGGTGGGACAGGAGAGCCAAAGAAAACCATGGAGGGAGGCAAGGGGGGAGGTGACTTCGGTTTCGCCGGATATAAACAGCGCCATTTTTAAATTGGGAAAGCATCTTATCACACCAATCTTGGTGTGGTCAGATGCTTTAAGGGCAGAGGTTACAGGTTACCACTTTAGATTTACAGAGGCGGTCTACTGCTAGAATTACTGTCCTCGATCTAACATTCACAGTGATACCTCACATGCATGGTGCAATTGCTGTTTATATACGACACGAGACCGATGCTTGCGTTCGCTTTTGCACGCGAGCACGGGAGGACAGGGGTGTTTTAATTATTTATTTATTTTTAAAAATGTATTTTGCTTTTTTTTTATCACTTTTATTGTTATCACAGGGAATGCAAATATCCCCTATGATAGCAATAGCTAGTGACAAGTACTCTTTTTGAAAAATGTGGGGTCTGTTAAACTCTAGATCTCTCCTCTGCCCTTAAAGCAACTGACCACACCAAGATTGGTGTGATAAGATGCTTTCCCAATTTAAAAATGGCGCTGTTTATATCCGGCAAAACCGAAGTCATGAAATGCTCGTTGCTTCCGGTTTCTTAGGCCATAGAGATGATTGGAGCCATTCTGGTCTCCGATCAGCTCTATGGTCTGCTGGCTGAGCCATGGGCTGCATTCTCGGGTACCCTGGTGAGACAGGAGAGCCCGAAAAATAATGGAAGGCAGCGAGGGGGGAGGTGAACATCCCCTCCCACTGCTTGTAAAAGCAGTCAAGCTGCTAATTAGCCACTATGATTGATTTTACATGAAAGCCGACCACTGGATGAAAATAGCAATACCAAGACGATGCCTAAACCTGCAGGCATCATTCAGGTATAACCACGGGCTGAACCTAACACATTCCTCCATTTACATCGATCGACGTGGATAAAGAAATCTCTGCCAAGAGAAGTGAAAAAGATATATGCTGAAGCATAGGGGCGATCCGTCCTCTGTCCACCCCAGCCTCTATACTTCGGCATATATGCTTTTTTTTTTTTAAACTGCAGTGGTGAATTCACTTCCTACAGCACTGGAGTCACTGATTTACGTATTGTGAGAGCAAATCCTGTTGCTGTCAAAATAAACAAATCAGTGCTGCATACCTACAATGAATGGCGTACCTACAAAGCAAACAACTGTTGACAATAAAACACAGTGCCAATAAAATGTTAACTCAATGATACAACTTTTTTTAATGCAATCTGTGCCAAAAAAAAAGAGTAAAAAATATATGGTGAAGCATAGGGGCAATCTTCCCCGTGTCCACACCAAATCAAACAATGGTCAACAATAGCACACAGTAACAGTACAGTAAAACAGTAGCATGGCATGCCTGCAAAGCAAACAATGGTTATAAATAAAGCACAGTAACAATAAAACATTACAGTATAGTATAAAACACAGTAAAACAGTAACAACAACTATTTTTGGCTTTTTTATTTTTTTAATTAAATTTTTTTTTACTTTCTTTTACACTTTTTTTGTAACTATAAAAAAACTTTTAACGTTCCAGGCTAGGGTCTCTCAAAATGCGATAGCCATCTAACGTTTTTCAAGACCCTGTCTAAAAGTGTGCCCTAGACTGTGTCGTGCTGTACCCTACACTAATAATCCACTAGTGTGTGGTAGGGACGGAAACAGTTCCCGATGCAGGGACCAGGTTGGCCATGACAAGAAGGACAAAAATAGCGGGTGTCATGCCCATATGCACGTTTTATACAGACATGTCATCTTATTTGGGGTGCTGTTTGGGTAGGGGTACCAGGGAGGACATCCGGATAATGCCTCTCATGCAGCCGGCTCACTGTATCTGGATTGGGAAATTGGGCCCCAGCACCTTCTGGATACAAAAGGGCTGTAATGATCTCTTCCTGGAATTCTAGGAAGGATACACTTCTTCCTGGCGCTTTGTATGGTACATAAGCGTTGAACAGAGCTAATTGGAATAAGTATACAGACAATTTTTGGCCTTACGGGCAATTAAGTATGGCCCCATCATCTGGTCATTGAAGTCTACCCCTCCCATGTTAAGCATTGTAGTCGTGGACACAGAGGGGCTTCCAAACATCACCAGTCACCGTTGCAGTTTGGACTGCCGTGTCTGCGTGAATGGAAGACAGAATGAAAACATTCTGTTTGTCCTTCCACCTCACTGCAAGCAATTCATTGCACCTCAAGCAAGCTCTCTCCCCTGGTCTAAGTGGAGCATTTACAAGCCGTTGGGGGAAGCCACGGCAATTAGCTCGCACTGTGCCACAATTTCAAATTAAAAGAGTTGTCTAAAAAGTGGCACGCCTGTATAAAAATTATCCACGTACAAATAGTACCCTTTTCCAAATAAGGGTGACACCAAGGCCCAAACAATATTGCCACTGCTCCCTATGTAGTCTGGGCAGTCGGGGAGCTTTTCCCTTGTAAACCATAAAACTATATGTATAGCCTGTAGCCCTTTCACAGAGCTTATACATTTTGACTCCATATCTGGCACGCTTGCTGGGGAGAAACTGTTTGAAAACAAGGCGGCCAGAAAACTTCACCAGGGACGTGTCTATGCAGACAGCTTGTTTGGGGATATACCAGGCTGCAAATTTTTGGTTCAAGTGAGTTACCAGGGGCCGAATTTTGTGGAGCCGATCATATCCAGGGTCACCCTAAGGACGACAGAGTTTATTGTCGTTGAAGTGCATAAACTGCAAGATTTTCTCGTATCTAGTCCAAGCCATGGCAGCAGAGAACACAGGCATATAATAAATTGGATCAGTGAATCAATATGACCACAACTCACTCTTTTTAGTAATACCCACGATGAGGGATAGGCCCAGAAATTCGGAAACCATGATACATTTCCATGCAAATTGTCTGGCAAGGGTCAAATTTGGGTTTGTGGCGATAAATTGATCAGCATATAAATTGCTTTGGTCCACAATAGATCTGTACAGATCTTCTGTGAAAAACAGCTCATAGAACCCAGGGGGAGTCAAATTTGCTGTTTCCACCCAAATTCCGGGCTGGCCAGTGAATAGGGAAAGTATGGGCGCTGCAGAAGTGGTGGGCTGCCAATCAGGATTTGCAAGTGCACCAGGAAGGGCACTATGGGCTCTACAGGCCTGCATTTGAATTCTTGGTGGCTGTAGGACACTACTTGTGCTCGCCAGTTCACCAGAAGGTAGAGCAGCACTAGTACTGGCACTCTGCTGCTACTATGCAATTGTTGCACCTCACCAACAGGGCAGCGGGGTCAGGTATGCCTGACCTTAGCAGGGACCTCTACTGTCAGAGTGCCACTGCTCTCTACAGGTTCATATACTGAGTCTGAATCTGATTCTGATTCTGACAGTGGGGCTTCCCCTTCGCTCTCATCTGTCATGCTCAGTATCCCGTAGGCCTCTTCACTAGTGTACCTTTTGTTTGACATTTTGGCCACTAAACCTAGTGGGTACCTAGTGGGATTCACAGGTAAAAAAGCACCTGGTTGTCGAAGAGAGTTTGAACTGCTAGAAAAAAATTTAACTGCTAGTGCTAGCAGAGATTAGGCCTGGCTCTGCTAACGCTGCGGTTTTGCGTGCTGTCTATCGGAAGTGACAGTGATCTACTGATACTGTACTTATTTGGGTGGGGCAGAGGGGCTAAACACAGGTGCTGGCAGGTGTTGGGGCTTATCCTGCTAACACTGCACTTTGGGAACACTATACTATTGGGGACGCTAGTATAGTTCTGATCAGATCAAAGATATTGATCCGTTCGGACACTATACTAGTAATGGAGATGTATAGTGTGTGTGTGTGTGTGTGTGTGTGTGTGTGTGTGTGTGTGTGTATGTGTTACTGGCAATCAAAGGGTTAACATTTACTAGTGAATATGTGGTGGGACACTGACGCTATCAGGGATTGACGTTAACTGATGCTGACGCTAACTAGCATCACCCATGACAATAATACAGTGATCATTAAAAACCATCTGTACTAATGACACTGTGACAGGGCAGTGAAAGGGTTATATGGTGGGTACCCTGAACCCTGAATCTGAAACTGACGCTAACTGCCGTTAACACTGTGACAGGAGATAAAAGGGCTAACAGGGGGGTTTAATGTGCCTAACTTTGTGTCCTGGTGTCAGTGTAGTGCTTTACTCACTATTTGATACTATCTCCTCTCACGCTGGAACCGAAAAGGGCTTCAGGAGAGGAAATTGCATCACAGGACTTTCTGTGATTGGTCAGAACCGATCACCAGGGCCATGCCATAAATCATTGGCCTGGACCTGTAGATTGATCGGTTCTGGAACTAATCTGATTGCCGAAGGGATGGCAGACATGCGTGCCCCCTACCCACGGGTGCAAGCAATGTAAAGGTACATTGGTTCGTGCAGCTGGGCCACCTTGCTGCAGTAAATGTGTGGAAGGTGGTCCGGAACTGGTTAATTGATTAACTGTACATAGAACAAAAGTATAGCTCTTGCTCAATGCACCCAATAAGAAGGGATCCTCATGTGTCAACACATTTCGCCAGAATTATGCTTCATCAGGACTCATGAGTATAGTACAGTAATCCGCTCCGCATTGTATATGGCACACATGGTCTCCCGGGTAAGCACAGGAGCATACAGGGAGGGTGAGATAGAGGTCTCAGCAGGACACCCCAAAATAACAGATCTATTTCAAATATTCCTGAAGCCTGTAGTGGCCAAAAAAAGTTTCAGATGTAAAAACACAACTGGTCATCCATATCCAACCAGGCTCTAGATTAAGTGAGGAGAGAGGAGTCCCACAGAGAGCTTGTGCTGCAAGTAGGATGTCCAAACTACGGGGATCTTATATATACCAGCTTTCTTTTAGTATGACACAGGGGAGAAGAGCCTACGGTCATAATCCCTCCAACAGATTGTCATGCAATTGTTCCAGTGCTTGCATATCCCAAAGCCAGGAAACTCACGACATTGAATAAGGGAACATAGCTGTAATGAAGTGCTAGATAGCAATACAACCAGACAGAGTGAAGAGTGATGTGTGGTAAATTGCTTTTCAGAGGTCATTTGACAGGCGGTGAGGAGGCATTATGTCACCTCCTCACCTCTTGCTTTAACCCCTAAAAGCCTGCACCGCCATGCCACAAGTGCAGGAAAGTTGCTGCATGGCTTCTTTCATAGGTTGCGGGCCATACTTCCCACTAAACAAGTTAGGGAAGAACATTTTTGCCATTCCATGATTCAAAACATAGTATCACAGCAAGTATATGCCCCCATACTGTTTTCTGTTTGTAGCTTGGAGTGGCAAAAATGCAGCTCAACTGCCTGTTTTAAACCCCCCCCCCAAACCGCAAGTGTAATCTAGGGCTAAAGGTACATTTCACAACACAATACCTTTGTTTTTTCATTTTATGATAAGCAAGGCCTTCAAGCCCTGCCCAGATGTCTTCCTGGTTATGCATTGTTGTTCCACGTGAAGTCTCTGGGTTATGCATAGGAGAAAATACATGAAGCACTGGCAGGACCCAAATCCATTCGTCAACATTTAAGTCAATGCAGTGTTGACAAAAAAGCCTCAAATGCTGATGCAACCTGAAACAAGAAAACAAATACAATAAGTTACTGATGCAAAGTAAATCGTAATTTTTAAACATGCTTTATTATCTCTGGAAGTCAAAATGTACATGTGAGCCTGCCACACTGTCAGCATAATAAACCATAATAAAAAGCAGCTGTGAATTAATTTATGGAGGGATGCTCTGCCTGGTCTACAAGGTTGACGTCAGCCCTTGAAAGCTCCAAAAAAATATACCACCAGCCGCCACTGCTGTATTTCCCAATCACTTGAGGCAGAAAACAGGCTGTGCATGTCCGAGAATTGGGCTAGGGTGAGGAGGAGCCTAGGGATACTCCAACAAACTTCAAACTAGCAGTAGAGGGCACTAATGCTGAACAATACTTCAGAGAGAAAGCACCCCATTTGAAATGTAGACAATATGGTACTAAATGGGGACTCCTCAACAGTAATAGAGTCCTGAGTGTACTGGTAATAAAGTAAATCTCCCAAAAGAGACCAAGGAAAGTCTCTAAATCCAGTAGGCTGGTACTTCTTGTGTTCTCAACACTGTATTGCTACCTGCAGTATCAGTCAGTTTCTGTACTCCAACTGCCTGTGTCCTTAGAAACGTTCTGGAACCCCATAAAAGATTCTTGCAGGTGGATTTCCCAGAGATGCCACAGTCCACGGGCTGGGTCTTACTCCCCCAGGAATAAGAGACCTCTGCTTTCAGTTCAAGCCTATTTATACCCCCTTCAGCTCTCTGCTGGCCATTCAAAACTCTTATCAGGTATTGGCTGGAGAGGCATTAATATGCAGTCCGGGAACTGTGCTCATCCACCCGCTATGTCCCAGCAACCTGGAATAAAGGGGGAAGCACTGCCCAGAGCAGACCTAACCAAACAATTGTTGCTCTCCTTGACTAAAGAGAGGCCAAAAACGACATTTAAGCAATAGTAGCCTAATAGGGTTCTAAAAACAGAACATTTTTTGCTTAGGATATCTAGAAGAACAAATGTAAGCTCAAGAACCAATTTGTGGAAAAACTTCAAACTTTGTCAGATTTCCTTTCATCAGGATGAAACTGTGTGAAGCTCACACAATTTTCCAAAGTTTTCTTTTCTCTAGTGACTGACATTCTTTTGATCTACTGCGTTTTCTGTTCTAAAATTTCAACATCAGATTGGACCACCAAGGCGTTTGACAGCCAATAGGCCTATTTTTCTACTATGGTATATGCAAGTGTGTCATTTTATATATGCACTAGACATCTTGCTTGGTGTACATAAGGAAAACATGACTTACCATGAAATTCCAGACAATGTTGTTTTTGTTTTCTGAAGTTGCTTGATCATTTTTTCCTCTGGCATTTCCTCCATACACAAAACACTGCAAATATTTTCAAGATGTGTTTTCTCAGCGGAAATGCAGTACATAGTTATCACACAGACACAGATCAACCCAACTATTAATTTTCTTTTGATGTCATCATCTATCATGGTTTCCTTGTGGAGGAAGGAGTTGCATGTTTCCATGAGTTGTTCTAAGATGAGGTAGTGTACCTGCAATACAGGAAAATTGCTGTCACTGTATGATTGGGAAAACCCAGCTAATGTTAGGAATGTAAAACAAAATTCAAGAAAAAAAAACTACCTGGATTATGGTTACATATGATATGAGCTAATCTAAATTTTGGGGCTATCCCACACATTTGCCAAATTATGGAAAGATCTACCAAAGATTTGCAGACTATTAAAGTGGAAGAAAAGCCTAAGGGCTTGTTCACACTTGACTAAATTTCTAAGGCTTAACATACGCTCCTATAGCATTAGTATGGGCGTTAGACTCTCCTTAATGAGTTTTAGTATGGGCGTTTACAAGCATTAATGACAAGTTAAAAATGCTCCCCAAATGCCCTATGGGCAGTTTTGAAGCGTTTGATGAGATTTAAGGCGCATTAAAACTGCTCCACAAATGCCTATTCCATCACAGTTAATCTAAGCTTAATGCCCGGAACCGCACCGCAACTGCCTGCCAGAGCGTTTGCAAAGAGTTATCATAGACTTAAGTGGGAGGTGTTGAAAGGCTTCAAACTCCTCCTGACTCTACATGAGGCTTCAACTTTGAAGCAACGAGACGCTAAGGCTTCATGTTTTGATAGCGTGAACAGCACTGTGTGCTGTTCATTGAATCTTTTGCATAGGCATTTTATGGGCGTTTTTAATGCTTCTCAAACACCTGCTTTTAATGCCAGTGTGAACTTAGCCTAACACTAGCAATTGGTAAAAATGTTCCCTCCCCCCTCCTCCTACCTATCCTACATACATTATATAAAAAAAACAATCTGTATACTTATACATTTTTAATCCACTCTACTCTGGTCATGTGATCACACAGCTCAAGCTCCCCTGTGTCAGTGAGCAGAGGCTGAAGTGGAGAGGAGGGAGCGCTGACAATCCCTGGATCATGGGAACCTATGAGCAACATCTCGACTCCCGAAATGACCAGCTTTTGCAGAGTGCTCCATGACACAGGCGAACCAGAGCTGCTGTATCAAGTGACTGGACTGGATTGAAAATAAGGAAGTATACAGATATATCTTTTATACAGGGAAGGCAGGATAGGTAGGAGAAGGGGGCAGGCGCTTAACTGGTTCACGACCGCGTACTGTATATTTACTGCTGCAGAGTGGCAGCGTCCCGCGAATTGCCGTATATAAGCAGCAGCTCGCGCTTGCACAGATAGCCGGCAGCGCGCTCTCGTGCCCGCCGCACTCTGCAGAAGTGTGCCCGCGGCTCGGGTGGGCCCAATGTCTGCCAGCGAGCCGCGATGACATGCCAGAGAGAAAGAGCGGGGAACCGCTGATGTAAACACGGCGATTCCCCACTCTGTCAGTGGGCATGTAAGAGATCTACTGATTCCTGTCACTGGGATCAGTTAGATCTCTTATGCCCATGGTAGCCCTGCCCCCTTACAGTTAGAACATGCCTAGGGAACACCGTTAACTCCTAGATCTCCCCCTGCAGGTTAACCACTTCACTGCCAATGACATTTATACAGTAATCAGTGGATATTTAAATTTCTGATCGCTGTATAAATGTCATTGGTCCCAGAAAAGTGTAAAAAATGTCTGACATGTCCACCCCAATATCAAAGTCCAGATAAAAATTGCAGATCGCAGCCATTACCAGTAAAAAAATTAAAATGAAGAAACACCAGAAATTAATTCTCATGGTTTGTAAACGCAGCAACTTTTGCACAAACCAATCAATAAACGCTGATTGCGATATTGTTTACCAAAAATATGAGGAAGAATATAAATCGGCCAAAACCGATGAATAAATTTGTTTTTTTACATTTTTTTTGGAATTGTATTTTAGCAAACAGTAAGAAATATTGTTTTTTTTTGCAAAATTGTCGCTCTTTTTTTGTTTATAGCTGTGATCAGAAATGACGCAGAGGTGATCAAATACCACCAAAAAAAACTCTATTTGTCGGAAAAAAAGGACGCAAATTTTGTTTGGGTACAATGTCGCATGGCCGTCCAATTGTCAGTTAAAACGACGCAGTGCCGAATGGCAAAAAGTGCTCTGGTCCTAACATGGGAATTCCTTCCGGGGGTGAAGTGGTTAAAGGAACATGGTTGAAAATAAACTTGTGTTAACTCACTGTATAGTTTTACGATTTCTCAAAAATCAACATTTGCTGAAAATATTTACCCAGTGACATGGAAAATACTTTTTTTTTTTCAAATATTTTATTTATGAAAAGCAGGAAAAGGTAGGTCCACAATTTCACATCAACATTGTATGTGCATCAACATAAACAGATAAGGCATATATCCAATCCAGACAGAAAGTCAGTGTTAAGGGGACATACACGTCAATGAAGTAGTACCTAGAATAATTCCATAATATGTATATGTCCTCATGCAGTGATTTGTAAAATATGTTAAGAGAGGTATATTCCACAATCCCCAGGTCTTGGAGTACTGTTCGTGTTTATGTTGTGCCGTGTATATCAAATCTTCCATCTCATTGATTTTTTCCACTTTCCAAAGCCGGCTACTGATAGTAGGTGTCAAGGTCCTGGTGGTGGAGTCTGTCTTATGCAGGGAACAACCGCTCTTACACACCCGATTCAGGGATCCCTGGTAGTGTAGACAGGAAGTCCCGGAGTGTGGGATGGCACGGGGCCTGGATGGTGGTCACTGGTGGTGGTGTGAAGCTCCAGATGGTCGTGCAGGCAGACGGGGGGTCGTGCAGGCTGGGTCGGCAACTAACGGGCAGTGAGGTACAAAGGCAGGGAATGGTCAAAGTCCAAGCAGGGTTCGTCAACAGGCTGGCGGCAAAGTACAGAGGGGTCAGGCAAACGGATGCTCGTGGATAGCCGGGGTCGGTGCAGGCAGATAATCAGAAGGTCGGATCAAGCCGAGTCGGGTCAAGGAAGCAGGAACACACAGGAACAGGTCACCGGAAACAGAGCTGAAGCTCACAGGTACTCAGATGCAGTAGAACGGACAGCACCTGCTGACAGGTGCAGGAAGTTCAAATAGTGCTGTTTGGCGCCGTTTCCGGTGCGTGCGCTCGCATAAGCGCTAAAGGAGCAAAAAAGTGCCAAAAAATGGCCAGGCAACACCGGGCACAAGAATACGGCCAGTCTTCTCCTAACACTGCCCCTCTCCAAGGGGCAGCCTCCGGATGCCCAGCTTGGCCATCTTGGCGGGATTGTTATCCTTAAAGGATTGGATACAGTCGTTGGCATGGAGGTTAGCTTCGGGCTCCCACAAACTCTCTTCCGGTCTGTAACCTCTCCACTTCACCAGGTACTGGACCCCGCCACCCCTCTTCCTGCAGTCGAGTATCGCCTCAACCTCAAATTCCTCTTCTCCGTCAATCAGGACAGGGGCCGGGGGAACAATCGCTCTATTGGGGAAGGGATCTGGAACCACCGGCTTTAGTAAGGACACGTGGAACACTGTGTGTATCCGTAATGACGGTGGTAGCTCCAACTCATACGAGACCTGGTTGATCTTCCTACAGACCAGGATGGGACCAATGAACCGTGGGCCCAACTTCTTGGATGGGCATGAAAGCTTCAGGTTCCTGGTAGAAAGCCAAGCCTTGTCACTGGGTTGGAAATTGAGCTCACCCCGTTTCTTCTTATCAAAAGCCACTTTGGTAGCATCTTGTGTCTTGGAAAGTGTCTCTTGTAAGAGTTTCCAGTTGGCCCTGAAAAACTGTGCCGATTCGTGTACCGCTAGTACCGTAATCTCGACGGCTAAGCTCGGGAGTACGGTAGGATGAAATCCGTAATTGGCCCAGAAGGGGGATTGCTTAGTTGCAGAATGCACCGAGTTGTTGTATGCGAACTCCGCCAGGGGTAACAATGTGCACCAGTCGTCTTGGGAGTAAGCAGAGAAGCAGCGGAGATACTGTTCCAACGTTTGGTTGGTCCTTCCGGTCTGACAGTTGGTTTGAGGGTGGTATGCAGTCGAAAAGGACAGGTCAATCTCCAAGGCAGCGCAAAGGGCTCTCCAGAATCGGCAGGTGAACTGCAAGCCCCAATCGGACACGATGTTCACTGGGATACCATGCAGCCAGATGACTTCCCTAATAAAAATTTCTGATGTTTCCTTAGCAGTGGGCGCGCCCTTCATCAGAAGGAACTGTGCCATTTTTGTTAATCTGTCCACCACTACGAAGATGGTGGTATGCCCTTTGGCTGGGGGCAACTCGACAATAACATTCCATGGATATCTTGGACCATGGTCGGTCCGGGATGGGAAGAGGTTTCAGGCGACCCCAGGCCTTGGTTTTGTCCATTTTGTTTCTGGCACAGGTAGCACAGGAGCGGACATAGGCCAGACGGTCCTCAGAAAGTAGTGGCCACCAGAAGGAGCGCAACACAAGCTCAGAGGTCTTCCATGTGCCGAAGTGTCCGGCAAGTTTATGGTCATGATGGGCCTTGAGTATAGCAGGGCGTAGCTCCTTAGGCACATAGATCTGGTTGTGATGCCACCAGAGACCATCCTTCCAGGTCAATCCTTGACCAGGTGATGCAGACGAACAGGCAGAAATTCTCCGAATCTGGGAAAGCAGGTCATCCTGTGTGAGCAGAAAGTTCCTGTACTGTAGGATGGTGTCTGGAGGAGCAGGTGTTCCGGATTCTGAATGCATACGGGATAAGGCATCGGGCTTACAGTTCTTTGCTCCCGGTCAGTAGGTCAGGTGGAACTGAAATCGAGAGAAGTACAGCGCCCAGCGGGCCTGGCGAGGTCTGAGTCTTTTAGCTGTGCGGAGGTATTCCAAATTTTTATGGTCCATATATATCAGAATGGGGTGCTGGGCTCCCTCCAACAGATAGCGCCATTCCTCCAGCGCGGCCTTAATGGCCAGTAACTCCCTGTCTTCAACATCATAATTCCTCTCCGGAGCAGAGAGCTTGCGGGAGAAAAAGGCCACCGGATGAAGGAGTGCCCGTGCTCCCCATCTCTGGGAAAGGACCGCTCCCACAGCTGTCTCCGAAGCATCCACCTCCAGGACATACGGCAGAGTCGCATCCGGATGTTTCAAGATGGGTGCTGTGGTAAAGAGTCTTTTCAGGGACTGGAAGGCGTCTTGCGCCTCGGGTGACCAATGGAACTGTTGACCCTGTTTTGTAAGTTGAGTAATGGGGGCGATGATTGCCGAAAATCCCTGGATAAATCTTCTATAAAAGTTAGCAAATCCGACAAACCGTTGGACCCCTTTTTTATCTGTAGGTGCCAGCCAGTCCAGGATAGCTGTAACTTTCTGTGGGTCCATGGTGACCCCTGTGACAGACAGGATCAGTCCAAGGAACTGGATGCTAGAGCGCTCAAAGGCGCACTTTTCGGCCTTAGCATACAGTTTATGCTGCCGCAGGTGGCTGAGGACACAGCAAACATGTTTTCGGTGCTCTTCCAGTGAAGAGGAGAAGATTAGAATATTGTCCAAGTAGATGATGACAAGGACGTCTAGAAAATCATGGAACACATCGTTGACTAGATGTTGGAAGGTAGCAGGGGTGTTGCAGAGTCCGAAGGGCATAACAAGGTACTTGTAGTGGCCAAAATGAGTCCGAAAGGCAGTTTTCCACTTGTCACCCTCCCTGATGCGAATCAAGTTGTAAGCCCTCGAAGATTCAATTTAGTGAACACGGTGGCCGACCCCAGCCTTTGAAAGAGCTCTGGGACAAGCGGAAGGGGGTAACGTTTTTTGACCGTAATCTGGTTCAGCTCTCTATAGTCTATGCAGGGACGGAGGGTATGGTCTTTCTTTTCAACAAAGAAAATGCCTGCCCCAGCAGGAGATGTAGAAGGTCTGATGAACTCTTTGGCCAGGTTTTCATCTAAGTAGGCCTTGAGGGCCGCCAACTCAGGTTCTGATAACGGATAGATACGGCCAAAAGGGACCTCGGTGCCCGGCAACAGCTCTATGGGACAGTCATAGGTTCTGTGCGGTGGTAGTTGATCTGCCCCTTTTTGCTAAAAACATCAAGATACTCGTGGTACTCAGGAGGCACCGCTTCACGAGTTTCTGGGTCTGGCTCAGAGTCCAAGCTTAAGAGAGAGGGGCCAACATTCCGGGAGGGAAGCAGGCAGTGTTGGCCACAGTAAGGAGACGGAAATTGGATAAGTCCGGAGGACCAGTTTATGTTGGGGCTGTGTGCCCGGAGCCTAGGCAGCCCCAGGGTGACGGGGAACAGAGGTGATGCGATGACGTCAAGGATGAGTAGCTCCTGATGCCCTTCAGCAGTAGATACAGGGATCGGATGAGTCACCATGACCACCTGGCCAGATTTGATGGCCAACCCATCGGCCAAGCGGACAGTCATTTTGTGAGCTTTGGGACACAGGGGCATATGGTGTAGCGTAGCAAAAGCCTGGTCCACAAAGCAGCTACACGCCCCTGAGTCAATAATTGCCGGTACTTGGATGCTCCCTCCGGACAACTGTAAGCAATAAGTCAGGTGAGAAACATTGTGACTGGCAGATGCAGTATCCTGGTTGACCTGGTGGTGCCACTTACCGGCTTTGGCAGGACAGGTCCTCACCATGTGTCCGGGCTCTCCGCAGTACAGGCACAGGTTTAACGCCTGGCATCGCTGTCTCTCCTCTGGGGTGAGGGACGGACACAGAAGGCCGATCTGCATAGGTTCGGGCATCTCCGCTGATGCAGATGGAGCTGGTGTAGGAGCCACATGGCTAGGGACCCGGGGCATCACCCAGGTTAAGCGTGGCCCAGCAGATGTGCCCGCAGCGAGCTCGGCCCGGTGTTCCCTGAGCCTCCGATCTATTTGAATGGCCAGGTTGACCAAGGCTTCTAAGGTCCCGGGGACCCCGACACGGGCAAGCACGTCTTTCAGCGGCTCTGACAGGCCTAGGCAAAATTGATAGGAGAGTGCCGCGTCATTCCAGGCGGTGTCAGCACTCCAACGCCTGAACTCCGCCACATAATCCTCAGCGGTGCGCCGGCCCTGCTGCAGGGCATGCAGGGTGGCCTTGGCGGTGGATGCAAGGTGGGGGTCCTGATATAATCGGACCATGGCATCAAAGAAGCCCTGCAGGTTAGCCACTTCAGGTGCACGTTGTTCCCAAAGACGATGGGCCCAAGTCTGGGGTTCCCCTTGCAGTAGAGAGATCACCAGGCCCACCTTAATGGTTTCCAAGGAGAAGGTGTGTAGCTGTAACCTAAAATAGAGCTTGCATGAGCTGCGAAAAACCCTGAACTTACTCCGACCCCCTGCAAACTTGTCAGGTAGACAGGAAGTCCCGGAGTCCGGGATGGCACGAGGCCTGGATGGTCAGTGGTGGTGGTGTGAAGCTCCAGATGGTCGTGCAGGCAGATGGGTGGTCGTGCAGGCTGGGTCGGCAACTGGCGGGCAGTGAGGTACAAAGGGTCAGGCAGAGAATGGTCAAAGTCCAAGCAGGGTTCGTCAACAGGCTGGCGGCAAAGTACAGAGGGGTCAGGCAAATGGATGGTCGTGGATAGCTGGGGTCGGTGCAGGCAGATTATCAGCAGGTCGGATCAAGCCGGGTCGGGTCAAGGAAGCAGGAACACACAGGAACAGGTCACCGGAAACAGAGCTGAAGCTCACAGGTACTCAGACGCTGTAGAAAGGACAGCACCTGCTGACAGGTGCAGGAAGTTCGAATAGCGCTGTTTGGCGATGTTTCCGGTGCGTGCACGGGAGCGCGTGCGCACACACGGGAGCATGCAGACAGGCGCGTGCGGACGCGCATGAACGAGCGCATAAGCGCTAAAGGAGCAAAAAAGTGCCAAAAAATGGCCAGGCAACACCGGGCACAAGAATACAGCCAGTCTTCTCCTAACAGTAGGAGAATGCGGGTTTTTCCAATTCAAAGGTATACAAGATTTGGCGGCATTTAACAGGTGATGTAATATGAATTTTGTGTAGACTTTCTCTGGGATGGACGACACGTGTAATAAGAAAAATGTCGTGTCAGCAGGGATCTCAAAATCAGTGAAATCCTCCGCACTTCTTTTCAGTAATATTCAAGTTTAGGGCAAGACCAAAAAATGTGAAGTAACGTTTTCCTTCCCTCCTGGCATCTCCAACAGCGATCTGTGGTATTAGGGTAGAATTTATGTAAGAGGTATGACGTACGGTATCGCCTGGTTAGAATTTTGAAATTGGTTTCCTGTGTTTTCGTGCAAATGAATGATTTAAGAGAGAACCTAATAATGTGAGACGCCTGGTGACGACCGATTTGGTGTAGGTTCTGGAATACCTGATCTGGTAATCCTCGTAAAAATTGGGGGTTCCCCAATACAGGGAATAGGGAGGAATCTTGTGTGGACAGGGAAGCTTGTGATAAAAGGTGCGATACGTAGGGTGGGTCCCATTAAGGGATGTAGTTTTAGCGTGCATGGTATATATTTGTAACACCATGGGGCTTTCAGCAGTGGTATGTCGGCTTGAGCTTGCTCAATTTGCACCCAAAGTTTGGCTGCACAGTGATGGGTCCAGTCGATAAATTTACAAAGATAAGTAGCATGATAATATTTAATTAAGTCAGGGACTGCAAGGCCTCTGTATTGTTTGGGTAGTGAGAGTTGAGGACGGGGGATACGAGGGCATTTATGTGCCCATATAAAAAAGGGAATGAACTCCTTAAAAAAGTGAGAAGGTATCACAATCGGCAGAGCTTGAAAAAGGTAAAGATATTTCGGTAGGATGCACATCTTAAGGAGAATACACCTACCGAACCACAAGTACAAACCCTGTTGCCAAGTCTCTAGTAGGGAGCAGGTTTTGGCCAGAATGAAAGGGAAATTGAATTCAAAAGTGCGGGACAAGTTACAGGGGACATAAGTCTCCAGGTATTTCAGAGCCGTGTCTGCCCATTTAAACCAAAAATTTGATTTCAGGTAGACTTGTGCAATTCGTTGCGTTTCCGAATTTCGTTTTTACCGAATTTTGCAAAATTCGGCAATTCGGACAAATTCCGAATTTTGAATTTCTGAATTTTTCCGAATGTTCGTTTTTCTGAATCGCAGTAATTCAGCAATTGCAGTCATTGCAGTAATTCGTAAATTTGTGGTAATTCGGAAATTCGTGGCAATTCGGCAATTGCGGTAATTGCGGAAATTCGGCAATCGGAACAGCCGAAAATCCAAATTTTGGAAATCCGAAAATTTAAAAATAACACTGAAATAATAAATAACTCTTAAATTATAGGTATTGGAATTTCCTTGAAAATATGGCTGTTAGTGATAAATTTCATATTTAAGTTCACTAACAGCCACATTTTCAAGGAAATTCCAATACCTATATTTTAATAGTTATTTATTACTATTTCAAATATTCTTCGGAAATCGGAAATTTGGAAATAAGAAAGAAGAAAGTTAGAAAGAAGAAAGTTAAGAAAGAATAAGTTACTATAAATGTTCTTTCTTATTTAGGAATTTCTGAAATTCGGAAATAAGAAAGAACATTTGAAATAATAACTTATTATAATTTATAATAAGTTATAATAATAAATTAATAACTTATTATTTCAAATGTTCTTTCTTATTTCTGAATTTAGGAAAATCAGAAATAAAAAAGAACATTTGAAATAATAATAACTTCTTATAATTTATAAGTTATAATAAATTAATAACTTATTATTTCAAATGATCTTTCTTATTTCCAAATTTCCGAAATAAGAAAGAATATTTGAAATAATAATAAAAAATAACCATTAAATTATAGGTATTGGAATTTCCTTGAAAATATGGCTGTTAGTGAACTTAAATATGAAATTTATCACTAACAGCCAAATTTTCAAGGAAATTCAAATAGCTATAATTTAATAGTTATTTATTATTATTTCAAATGTTCTTTTTTATTTCCGAATTTCGGAAATAAGAAAGAACATTTGAAATAATAAGTTATTAATTTATTTTTATAACTTAATATAAATTATAATACGTTATTATTATGTCAAATGTTCTTTCTTATTTCTGAATTTCCGAAATTCAGAAATTTGGAAATAAGAAAGAGCATTTGAAATAATAATAAATAACTATTAAATTATAGGTATTGGAATTTCCTTGAAAACATGGCTGTTAGTGATAAATTTCATATTTCAGTTCACGGACAGCCTAATTTGTAAGGAAATTCCAATGCCTATAATTTAATAGTTATTTATTGTTCTGTCAAATGTTCTTTCTTATTTCTGAATTTCCGAATTTCAGGCGATGGTGTTCGGGAGCATCGCCTGGATCTCTGCGGTCTGGGGGGGGGGTAACTCCCCGATGCTGGTGGTCCCATACGGCCAGCCGGCCCTGGAAGAAGTTGCAACCAGTTTGGAACAAGGATGGGTCTCCAGAAAGATGAAGAGAGTGGTGAGGTCTCCTGGTGTGCAGAGCGTGAGTGCTGGCCTTTGTGGAAGATTGTCGATAGGGGGATGCCCCACCTGTAAGTGCAGCCAAGCTGGCGAGCCAGGTCTAGGATTGGGTGCAGCATGGCCCGACACTAAAGGGTCACCCGCAAGAGGTCAGGTAGGATCTGGGCTGTCACACCATCAAAGTCTATGCGCCTGGAGTTCAGCTTCCGCCCGCAGGGTTAGCGGTGGTTGAGACTGACTCAGCAAGTGTGGGTGAAAAGCTGCCAGTGTCTCTGAAAAGTCATCCAAAGCCAAGGAGGCAGTTAGAGAGGAAGGAGGATTCCTCATGTCAAGGGACTCCCGTCTAGAGCCGCGTGGCTCCGCCATCTTGAGGTCCGGGGGGGCCGCCTGAGAGCTCGGGAAACATCTCTGTATTTCCCCTCCTGATCCAGGGGTGCGGGTTGCCTGGGTGTTCTTGGTGTCGCCCTTTGCCTTCCACTTCTTCGCTGAGAGCATACCATTGGAGAATGAGCGAAATAAGCTGGGATGGGTAAGAGAAGATGAGGAGCTCACAAAACTCACGTTTCTACGTGGCCATGTCCAGACCATGCCCCGGAAAAAAACTTTTGACTGATATCTCCCATTATATCTGTTATTAGTATGCTGCAATGCCTTTAACCGCTTGCGGACCACCCACCGTAGATATACTGCGATACACCGATCGTTAGCCAGAAAACCAGAATGGCGATCTGCTTATGTAAACAAGGCAGATCACCGTTCTGTCAGTAGGGATGGCATGGATTCTGTTTTCCTGCAAAACAGGAACATGGATCTTTGCCTTCCCCTAATAAAAGCACCTCTCACACTACACTAACACACTAGCTAGGCACACAGTTAACCCTTTGATTGCCCCTGTTGTTTAACCCCTTCCAAGTCAGTGTCAGTACAGTGAGAATGCATATTTTTAGCACTGATCACTGTATCAGTGTCACTGGTCCCCAAAAGGTGTCAGTTAATGTCCGATTGTCCGCCACAATATCGCAGCCCCCACTATAATTCGCTGATCGCCGCTATTAGTAGTATAAAAAAAGTAATAATCTAAATAATAATAGATAATATAAAGGTCAAGTGGTTAATTGTTCAGCAAATATTCTTTGGACGCTAAACACATTTTCTTATCATTTCACAGTAAATCTCCAGATAGGCCCTGAGATGAAAAAGGAACAAAATAGGAGGGGGCCTACATGACTGGGTCGAGGCCACCTTCTATTTGGTTTACAAAAGGTTACAAATTCAAGGAAAAGTTGAGCTGGAGGGCTGTTACGATTGACATCCCTGGTAAATAATATGAGCGTGCCCAAGGCAAGGATTCTAAATGGTAATTTTATCTTTGCCAGAGCACCCCACAAGGAGTGATAGGCCAATGGCCTTAGTGGCTACTTTGCTGCAAGCTATCAATAGGTTGTGCCCTCAGCATTACAGGCATAGAGTGGCTATGATGTGGAGACAGTACAAAATTGCATACGGTCAGAGAAGGAGCAGGTCAGGGCAGGGAGCAGGCAAAAGAGTTGTCTGTGGCCAGGTGAAAGTTGAAGCAAGAGGCAGGTGGAGGGTTGGCATCCAGGCAGAGACTAAGGCAGTCGGCAGGCAAGGAAGTATCAGGAACTGGCAGAGTCAGCAGTGAGGACAAGGGACATGAATAAGGTCTGGCACAAGGTACACAGCACAAGGCACCAAAATAAAAAGCTTTAAAATACCTTCCAAGGCCTTTAAGCAAGGCCAGTGCCAGAGTGTGCTAACACACGCATGCCAACATGTACAAATTCACACAACCGGCATGACGAGCATGTGGCTCAATAAGGCATCAGTCTAAACCTCTCTTCTAATTACTTTCCCTCCCTTTTGTACATATGCTTGCCTGTGCGATCAATTGACAGTGGAGGAGAGGGAGGTATTTACAATGAAGTGTCTTATTGGATGTTTTATAGCACAATCACTGGTGTATTATGGAGATTTTCCCAGGAACTGCAGAAGGCAGCACACTCTTTAGTATTCACAGGATACTGGTGAGCCACACTTTTCAGCTCCCTTTTCAGGACTGTGTGCCCAATGGCAGCTGGGGTAGCTCCCAACCTCTGTACTTGCGGCAGCCCTCCCCCAGTGTTTGAGGAGACACCGGGCATACACAGGTGCTAAAAGTTTATGGGGAGACACTAGGGGGGGGCCTTGTCAGGTAGCCTGTACAGGCCCTATTATTTTTAATGGCTTCCCTGTGTGTCCCCACCCTTTCTGTTTTGTCCTGGTGACCATTAGCACATAAAAAGTGATAGAAGAGCCAACATTTTACAGTTGTCACCAGAACAAGAGGTGAGGGAAAATCTTCCAATGGGTACCCCTGTTTCAGTAAAAACTGTCTTACTTCCTGTTGCACCTCTGAGATAGAAAGTGAAGGGAAATCTCCCCAACCAGATACAGAAAAAAATGAACTGACAGTGGTTTTTAATCCCCTTCCTTGCTGTATGCAAAACTAAAAATAAAAAATTGGAAATACAAACACTTTAGCCTATTACATTATTTACACAAATTTATCAACAAAAAAACATACCTGATGAGCTCCAAATCCAAGATTCTTCCACTGTATTATTCCCTGTCCAAACAAAAGGAGATCCACATGCACGGCATAGAACTGATGAAGCTGATCGAAGAAATTTGACCATTTGATGTCCTCACAGCTGCTTAAAATACTGAAAATGCTGCGCAGCATGACCTTACCAGCCGCAATCTTTAGGTCAATGATACTTTTGTATCCATCAGTCCACGTGTTCTTTATTGCTTTTACTAGCCAATGATCTTCCTTCATGCATACATCATCATATTGATGCCACTCTGAGCAAAGGTAAAGAAAACAAATTAATAATGTCAATCAACTTGCATTCATTTAATATATCATTTCCCATGTTTAGGCATCAATAATTATTCAATCATTAAACATAGAATTATTGGTACCTAAAATTGCCACATAATGTAGCCCTTTTAACTTTTAGTAAAAAATAATTAAATAAATCCTTATTCCTGTTTGCAAATATCTGTTAACTCAGATTCATGTTACTCAGATCCATGTGCAGAAATCCATCTGTTTGTGACCATTCCGCATAGGAGTTAGCTTCCCTGTTCAGCTGGTATAATTCAATCAGCATTAAAGTAGTTGTAAATTGTTACATACCCAGTGTAGCGACTAGCAGTAAGTGATATACAGAGATTAAACAAATCGTCCTTCATTAGTTGTACCTGTGTATCTGAAACATTTCTTCTGTAGATCGTTAAAACAACACAAAAAGGAAATTATTTCTTTATATTTCTAGCAGCAGGTGTCGAGATCTAAAGTCTTCATATAGCAGACAGGTCTGAGCCCTGATTGGAGGGCAGAGCACAGTACAGAGAACAAGAACAGCTGTGAATATTAGTTACAGGTTGTATGCTGAAGATCCCTCATCTGTCACCTTTTTAACCATTTGCTGACTTACAGGCACAAGCACGCGCCCCCTCTGTTGCTCGTGCTGTGGTTGGACACCGCACGAGTTTGTCAGCAGGCTCACAGCCAATGATTCTGGCTGTGAACCTGCTGACAGATGTGACCAACTACAGCACAGAAATCAGTGTTTAGTAAACACAGAACACAGATCTGTCTGGTTCTGCTTCTTAATCTCACTTACCATTCAGGGCTGAGATCAGGAAGAAAAGCCAGCCAAGTCTGTGAGTAAAATCAGCACACATACACTTGTTAGGCACACACTTAACCCCCTTGATTACTCTCCTGATCACCCCTGTCACTCATCCAGGGTTATTAGTACAGTGACAGTGTACAGTGTTATCACTGACAGAGGCGTCACTAGGGTTGGCGTCACCTGGTGTGTTAAAACATGGTTTAGTCCCCCCTTCCCCCTTTTTTTGGGGCAGTGGCCTGGCTGGCAGCCCAGCGTTGGAGCTCGTTGGCGCATGTTGCGGTGGTCAATATAGGGCTGGAAGATAGCAGGTTAGGCAGTTCCTAAAGGCTCAGCCCCTGGGGCAGTAATGAATAATGTCCGACAGGCCCTCTTACCAGACCCAGTGAAACTGCAGTAGTGATCCCTCCGGCTGGACATTCGTTCACTCTGGGTTGCCCAGGGTGACTCTGGTCAGTAGTGTAGCGAGTCTGTACCCTGGCAGTGGCTCAGTCTTTCTCTTTCTGGTGGTGCTGGGCAGCAGCGTGGCTCTCTGTCTGGTGGCACTGGCCAGCAGCATGTCTCTCTCTCTCTGGTGGTGCTGGACAGTGTGGCTCTCTCTATGGTGGCGCTGGGCAGTGTGGATCTCTCTGGTGGCACTGGGCAGCAGTGTGGCTCTCTCTGGTGGCACTGAGAAGAAGTGTGGCTCTCTCTGGTGGCACTGGGCAGCATGGCTCTCTGGAGGCGCTGCGCAGCAGCGTGATTCTCTCTCTGGTGGCGCTGGACAGCAATGTGGCTTTCTCTCTTTTTAGTGGCGCTGGGCAGTGTGGCTCTCTTTCTGGTGGAGATGGGCAATGTGGCTCTCTATCTGGTGGCACTGGGCAGCAGTGTGTGTCTCTCTCTCTGGGGGCACTAGGCCATGGAGCTCTCTCTCTGGTGGCGCTGGGCAGCAGTGTGGCTCTCTCTGGTTGTGCTGGGAAGCAGTGTGGCTCTCTCTCTGGTGGCACTGGGAAGAAGCATGGCTCTCTCTCTCTCTCTGGTGGCGTTGGGCAGTGTAGCTCTCTTTCTGGTGGTGAAGGGCAGTGTGGCTCTCTGTCTGGTAGCACTGGCCAGCAGCGTGGTTCTCTCTCTGGTGGCACTGGGCAGCAGCGTGGCTCTCTCTCTCTCTCTCTGGTGGTGCTGCGCAGCATGGCTCTCTCTCTGGTGGTGATAGGCAGCGTGGCTCTTTCTCTGACTTCCACCCAGTACAGTTCTTTCTTTGTCCTGTAGCACCCCCTCTCTCCCTCACCTTTTTGCCAGGTTCTAGCCAGTCTCTCTTTATCACTCACTTCATGCTGGTAGCTATAGCCTGCTCCCTGTGGGTAATAATGGGGCTGCCAATCTTCCGGGACTACATGTCCCATGATGCCCCCCTAGTCTTTAGGCTCAGTAACTGAGTGGGGGAAAAGAGCCCGTAGTCACCCTTTACTGATGAGGGGGCTCGACAGCACCTTGACGGTGTCACTCCACTGGCGGTTGACACCCAGGTGTCAACCCCATAGCGATGCCACTAATCAGTTAGTGTCCCTCCCAGACAGTGTCAGTTAATGCCTGCCCCTGATTGCTCAGCACACTATCACAGTCATACTATAAGTTGCTGATCACTGCCATTACTATTATAATGTCAGTTTCTGATCAGTATCCTAGCCATTGGCAGAGCTATACTAGTGTCCCCAAAAACAGAGTGTTAGCAGGATCAGCCTTGATTACTTCCAGCAATTGTATTTACCCCCTCCCCCCCCAAACAAGTGCAGTGTCAATATAATTTTTCTGATGACTGCCACCTCTGATACATTGTCAGGCCTGATTTTTGCTAGCACTAGTGGTTCATTTTATTTCTAGCATGTAATCAGTCCTTGATTACTAGTCAGTAGCTCTTTTTCCATAGTCACAATTAGGTACCTAATTAAGGGGGTGTACAGGTTTCTGAGCATGACAGATGAGAGTGAAGGGGAGGCCTCACTGTCAGAATCTGTCTCAGAATATGAACCTATAGAAAGCGGTGGCACCCTGACAGTTAGCTTGGACAATGGTCCCTACTAAAATTAGGCATACCCAACCCCATGTTGCTGGAGTGTTAGAAACATATGATTGTGCTGAGATGCAGCAGGGGCAAGTACTGTGCTGCAGTACATGTTGGTGATCTGGCAGGCAACAGCTGTGTAATACATCCTGACTAGAGTTGAGCGAACACCTGGATGTTCGGGTTCGGTGGGTTCGGACGAACTTCACGAAAAAGTTCGGGTTCGGTACCGAACTTGACCCCGAACCCCATTGAAGTCAATGGGGACCCAAACTTTTCGGCACAAACATGACTGTAAAAAAGTCCTGGAAAGTGCTAGAGGGCTGCAAAAGGAGGTCCACAAGCGAGTTGAGATCAGTCCTACATAATGTGTCGACAACGGACGGTCTAGTGGTTGTACATGACGTCGTGTCATGAACGGGGACGACGTAGAGTCGTGTTAGTATACAAAGATTGTGAGGTCGTTGTACCCCAACCCATACGGATTAAAATCATCCCTGGTAACAGGTTCGATTGACAGTCCCACGGTGGCGAAAGATATCCAAGTATAAGACTCTGTCTAAGACTGTCACTCCGGAGGGGAAGTGAGAGTAGACAGTACGAGTCTTTGGACATGTGGGGGAATTAATCCATGGATTAACACT